>WBNH01008481.1:203948-605784 GCA_013401255.1 Urocolius indicus | reverse complement strand
TAACATTCTATGATTCTATATGGTATCTTCATGGCAAACTACCTTTTGCATATTACAGTTGTGTGTGGACAGTAGAAAATGGAAAGGAAAAGCATTTTGAAGGACAGGAGAACAACTGCAAAAAAATCCATCTACCTTGACAGTGAGTTCAAAGAGACTTGGGTTTGTTTTGCTTTTCTTACCTTGAAAATGCAATCAGAGCTAATGTTTATTCTTCTTTTGCGTTTATTTAACTTCTCAGAAAGAGCTTAAGCTAGAAATTATTTTTTTTCTTTGAAAAATAGCTTTGATTCTTTCAGTTTTATTCACTGTGATTATTTTAGCACAAGGGCAACATGTTTAGATTTAACCTGTGATGACTAACTCCAAAACCAGTGAGATCACACATAGGAAAGAAAGAAAGAAAGAAGAGGCTGAGCTCTTGTATTTGTATGAACTACAGAACACATATCCACACACAATTGAAAAAGATCCATTAAAGGCAAGAGGATTCATGCACATGGAGACAAATGTATCACTGAAAACTGCTAGGGAGGTCTTTTAATGCCAGAGAAGTGAGGAAGCTCAGTCTCCCAGATTCCAGTCTTACTAGGGGTAAAGTTATTGTACACAATGCATTTGTTATCTTACAGTGCTACATATATGTGTTTTTATATATAATGTGTGTGTGAGAATCCCCAGCTCTGGCTTTGGGATTGGGCCCAACCTTTTCAGTACTTCACTCACCTGAAAATCTTTAACAAACACCATTTATGTGAATATTCATTACTTCAATTAAGATTTTCAGTGCCCAATGAATAACAGAGGTACAGGCAAATTTGCTCATTGTTTTCGTAAGTGCTATCAAAGAAAGCAATCACTAAGATTTGTTGGAATATAAATGAACATTTGATTTGGTAACGGTTACAATAGCCAGCCAGTTTATCAAGCATTTATCCCTTATTCTTTATCAAAGGCTTGATTGTAGCAGTATCAATACACAAGTTAACTCAAACTTTCCAGCAGTACATCATTTTGATGCCCCTCCACTGCTTTAAAAGTTGCACGGATGGAAATATATGTATTTGGCTCAGCTGACTACATTAAGTCTCATTAGAAGGAGTGCAAGAAAATCATGATACAGAGCTGGTAGTAATCAACGTGTTGAAGTTTGTACAATTTAATGGAATTGAACAAGTTCATAATAGCAGATGTGAGAGTGTAATGAAACAAGAAATCCAGATTTAATTGCTAGCAACATTGATGGGCATTAGCCTGATTGATTAAACAATAGTTTTATTAGAACTCTCACAACTTTTTACTGCTTCTTTATAAAAAGATGTAAGTGATGGTGTATTTGTGAAAACACCAGGAAGCACCAATCTTCCTAAGAAATACCAAAATCCATGGCAGTAAAAAGGTTGTAATCTGCTTGCTTTGCTAAAAATAGATACTAATTGTCACCACAGAATGAGGCTTTGTGATACAAGTGAAAAATTATCACCTGAGTGAAATAACAGGCTGCATGATAGGGTTTTTAATCTACTTCCAGCTTACAGCAGCTGCTTTTGGAGATTTAGAAGTAGTGTATGCTTAGCTTGCTGAATACCACAGGTCTCCCATTTTAAAATGAAAAGCTGAGATGATTCTTGCACCAGATGGGATCTGATAGAGTAACGAAGAGAAATGTAATTGACACAGAAGAGAGAACAGCATTGGAAAGAAAATTTCCAGAAATGTGAAGGGCAAAACCAATTAAATGTACTGAAATGTACCAACACGTCTTGAATTACGTTAGTTTTCTCTTCTTAGCAGACTTTACAAGCAAGTTTCACTGCCTACCTCATAATCAAGGTCCAGGTAATCGAACTCTCCATTGGTTCTGAAGTGCTGCATGTGTCTGTCGAGGGTGAGATTGATGTTTCTGCCATGACGCTCTATGATGATGGAGTGCCAGTGGTGGTCGTCCAACAGGCTGCCTGTCATCACTGATGTGTGCCCATAAATAGAGCCAAGCTGGTTGCTGCCTGAGGTGAGAAGAGAAACAATAGCAATTCTCACCTCATACCGCTTAGGCAAACATTTTCCTTCTGCTCTGTCAATATTTCATCTGTATCACACCAGACACACTGTAAGCCAGTCTGCTGTGAAGCTCCGATCTGACCAGTGGAGAGTTGCTGCCATAAATAAAAGCAGCTAGACCAGATCCAGCAAGTATCTGATCAGTGAGCTGCTTAAATAGTTATTTGTAACAGTAGATATTTGGAGGTGAATCAGACAAGCAATACCAAACTTGTTTCCAACTACTGCTTTTCTGTCACTATAGAAGCAAAAAGCTGCCACCTTTGGGTTTGGACCTGAGCTTCCCTGGCGCTGATTTAGGACTGTTGAGGAAGACACAGTGCCTGATAACAGGCTTTAGTAACAAATAGCCATTTTTTGTCTGAGTTCTACACTTTCTAGGTGCTGCTGGTATAGCTCTACCAGGGAGACTATAGGAAGACAGTCAATGCAGACTGAGCTAACAGCAGCAGAAAATGTCTCCTGATAACATAGCTTATTTTAGTCTTTCCTCCTTCAGCATCCTTACTAGTCTTGAAGACCAACTATTAGCAAGAGTACAGTGTTGGAATTCTCTGTCGTGCCTTCCAAGGGCTTTTGCCAGCGCAGCTATGCTAATCAGAGATGACATCTCACTGCCATCTGGCATAACTAAGCCAGCAAAGGTTGCTAGCATGGATCTCAACAGAAGCAGCAAGTGACCAACTCAGCACTAACGTAAAGAAACTGCTGCATTGACCAATAACTCGGTGCAATCTTCCATGCTCTGAATACAAGAGGACCAAAAGCATTCTTGGAGCTAAGTATTTCTAACCACCAGGCACGCTTGTGACTCAGACATTAAAGTTTGCACAAAGTAATAACATATTCTGGCAAATCACACTTCCATGGCTTAAGACTTGGCTCCCTTACCAATGATCAAAGTGCTCCTTCAGCAGCTGTTGTTTTCAAAATCAAACTATCCCATGCATGTCCACGTGCCTCAGTTTCCCCACTGTAACGTCAAACGTAGTGCAAAGCAAAACCTAAACCATCTCCTCATCCTGTCTGCCCAAATGTTGGAAACTCAGTTTGAAATCCTCAGGCAGAGGAAGAATAACACCATAAACCATTATATCTGCTCATTATTTGGCTAAGTGTCACAGGGTCTGTTCCCTTTTATCAGCCTAGTGATTTCAGAACACACCCACCAAGCAAAGATATGGATGCTCTAACAGCTTCTGACTGAAGTGAAGAATATGGGAAAACTGGAAATGAATGGGTTAATGTTGCAACTGAAATTGTTAAAAATAGATAACTGCTATAGGAAATGTGCTTCCCTCCTCCTCATCTGCTCACATTAATCTTTAGGAAAAAAAGCCTGGTGGAAATAATGACTGTTCAATGTAAACAATAAACAGAATAATTTACAGTTCGCACGTCTGCGAGAGAACGATGGAAAGTTACATGAAATCTTTTGGTAAAACTCTTTTGTTTGCAGGGAAAAACACCCCAACAACCTGAAACCAGATTAATGTGGGGGGTTTAAAGTAATAAACAAGAGGAAAAAAAACAAAACAGGGAAAATTAAAAAGGGGAATGCATAAGATTTTGATAAAATCATGTGATGAAATGCTGCGGCTTCCCACAGCACTGGTGGGAAAAGTTTGCAATGTTGGACCTAAAATGTTTGCAGGAAAATGAAAAAGGACACAGCACAGAACAATGCAGCCATACCTAAGTTTAAATTTAGGACAAGTTTGGCTTTCTTCAGTTCCAAGGTGATGTAGTCTCCTTGCTGTCCTTCTCCGTGGAAGATTACACCTTCGCTTTCAGAGGTCTTAAATTTCAGAGAGATGACATCTTTCAGTGTTTTCATCTTCTTGTTCCTGAATCTGTATGGTAACACTACATGGCCATCAAAATTGATAACATCGGCCCCTAAAGGAAAAAGCAAATAACATTGTTGATGAGTGATTATATATTCCTCTGGTTGCTGAAAAACAGACACCCCATGTGTAGCTTGTACCTGAACAGAATAAAAATGGGCAAGTGTGATATGCATCGTAAATACATTTTCTTTTGACTGTAATTTTATACTCTAAAATAGGAGGAACCAGGCAGGACATAAATTTAATCCCTAGGTTATAAAAAAAGTAGATTTGAAGGGACAAGTGCTACAACTGTACTCAACATCTGGTTTCTCTCGAATACAGTTGCTGCCATGCACCCTTTCCTAATTGTTGTTGAAAATTAAAAGACAAACTTCTGAGTGGTCATTAATAATTCATCTGATACCTCTTTAAAATCCAGTGTAAGTATCTGTGAGGACTGTACACCCTGAAACATGAGCTGAAAGCAATTGCCTAGCAGTTTTAAAAGATTCCTCATACTGCAGGGAAATCATCGACACAAGACTTTCTAGTCCAGTTTTATATGGACATCTTGGGTAAGTTGTGACCTCAACTGATTTTGAGAAGAAAAAACCAAACCAAACCAAACAGTTCTATCATTTGGGATAATATTTGTTCTAGGTTTGGCTTTATTCAAAATCTCAGAAGAAAATTGAGGGATGCAATCGTTATCACTTCAAATCAATCCCATATTCATGTAGATGCTGTACACTGAGAAAATTTCATGCTGACTTATTTTCATTATTTGATCTCTACTCAAGAACAAGCCTCAGTTCTCTGGAAGCTACATCCAAGGTGAAAGTCCTTGCAGATCTCGATTATATTCAACAGGTGTACTTCTGCTGTGTGCTGAATGTTATCTTTTAAGCAGAGCTCAGTAAAAGATTGTAAACAAGATACTGACTGTTCAAAATGTATACAGATTCATTTCATAGAATCATAGAATAGCAGGGTTGGAAGGGACCTTTAGAGATCATCCAGTCCAATCCCCTGCAGAAGCAGGTTCACCTACATCAGATCACATGTCCAAGTGGGTCTTGAAGACCTCCAAGGAAGGAGCCTCCACACCCTCCCTGGGCAGCCTGGGCCAGGGCTCCCTCACCTCACAGTGAAATAGTTTTCTCTTATATTTAAGTGGAACTTTTTGTGTTGCAGCTTAATCCCATCACCCCTTGTCCTGTTGCTAGCTACTATAGAAAAAAGTGCTGCCTCAACCTCCTGACACCCACCATTCAGATATTTGTAAATGTTAATAAGATCCCCCCTCAGTCTTCTCCAGACTAAACAGCCCCAGGTCCCGCAGCCTTTCCTCATAAGGAGGATGCTCCAGTCCCCTGATCATCTTGGGGCCCTGTGCTGGCCTCTCTCCAGCAGTTCTCTGTCCCTCTTGAGCTGTGGAGCCCAGAATGGACACAGGACTCCAGATATGGTCTCAGCAGGGCAGAGTAGAAGGGGAGCAGAACCTCTCTTGACCTGCTGCCCACACTCTTCTTGATGCATCCAAATGTTTAAATGAATCCCCTCTGTAAAGTGCATAACCTGTGACTAATGACCAATGCCTTAGCTACTGTTTTCATGAGCACTTCATCCCCACTGCTCAAAACAGACAATTTGGTCACTAAACAAAATTCTTCAAAAGGAATTAAAAAAAGGAGATGTTCTTTCATTCCAGAGAAAAGCATTTCCTCCTGTATTGCTCCAAACCACACTGCATGTTGGCATCCCATATTCCAACCCAGCACTTCACACTCAGAATAAAACAAAGGATGGCATTTTCTCATCTGTTCCTCAGCCACACCTGCTTTCTGCCTACTTTTGTGGGATGCTCTTGCAACTTTTTACAATTCCTAACTTCCCATTTTGTTGGGAAGTCATTTAAACCTTTCAGACTTCTTCAAAATCAAAGAAACCAACCAATTCTGTTGAGTAATCAACGCAGATAATCTTTTACATCTCTGTTCAAACACTTTGCACGCTGTGTGTATGTAACTGCTACATTTCAATCTGAATTTACATGGCCTACGTTAACTGATTATGATAAAATCTCCTGTCTTTGTTCTTACAGTGTATGTCAAACAGACTTAAAACCAGCTTACTAATAACTGCTTTCTGAAGTACTATTTTATACCCTAGACTAGATATCTTTCCAGGTCTCTTCCAACCCTTAAGATTTTGTGATTTAGAGAAGAGTCTAAACAAATGTGTACATCTATTCCTGCCTTGAGAATTTAGGAGCCACCAAAATGGCCTGCTGAGTCAGTTTTGACTATTATTGCATCTTCATTTGCTATCAAAGAGGATACCAAAGAGCTATCAACTATCACAGCATCTGTAGAGGTTCCTTTCTTTCAAAGAAGAACATTGGACCAAGTTCCATGATGTTTGGCATTTACTTTCTAGAGAAAAGTATCTAAAACCACAACCAATATTCCCAAAGGATTTCTCTTTCACTGTTCAGTCAGAAAAACAAATCCACAACCCATCTTTTGTTCATTAACTAAAACACATTCAACTGAGACTGAGGCTTGCAGCTACGCTGATTAAATGCCTACTCATACATCCTTACATCACTGAGCAAAGAAAGTTTTCAGACATAAAGACCAATACCATACGCTTCCATTATTCAGGATTTTCCCCACAAAATGGTCCTCTGCTACTTGCAGGTGATTTGTTTTGGTGGCACAAGGACTCTCTGCATGCTGATGATGTATGTGATATCTGTTCGTTATAACTATTTGTCCTCTTTACATATTTACCAAATCCATATGTTGAATCACAATATGGTCATTATCCTCAGTTGACACAAACTGTTGCCCCTCTAGGGATCATTACAAATTGCAGGAGTTCAGAACTTTGCTACCTTGCAGAAACTATGTAATTGCTAAGACTGATCAAGGGGAAGCCTGACAGTGGACAGTTTGTTGATCTACACATCCACATAATTGATACTAAATACAAAACTATGGATGTCAATGCACCATGTATCATCAGAGCTTGTGATTTTCCCTTCACAATGTTGCTGCTTTATAAGCGGCTTTTGGAGGTAAGTGATGTTTTCTGCAAGCCAACATCAAGTGTATGCAGTTTACCTGAGATCCAGGTTTAAAGCATATCTCATACTCACACATAGGCTCAGGTGCAAAGGTCACAGATATTAAAGGAAGGAGCATTAAGCGTGTTAAAAAAAATCTGCTTTAAACCTAGAAAGTGAGTCTAATCACTGTGCTTATCTCTTCAAGTTAGAACAGAAAAGAGTAATAGAAATGAACTTTCTTTCCTCACTCCCAGCAGCCAAAGGCTCCCCAAAATTCTTTCTGTGGGAGTCAAGGAGATGCAGATGACTGAGGATGCAGATTCTATAAAGCAAATTTCCTCATGTTTCCAGGAGATGTTTCCCCTCTCCTTTCTAAAAGATTAATAGGCATATCCAATGCATTTCTGTTTCATGCTAGGTTTTTCAATGTGTTTGAATTGCTGACTGTCACCAAACAGATGAGTAATAATCCCTGAAGGATTTTAAGGCTCTTCCCAAAGGCCAAGGTTTCTCATTTTCTTTTTTAAATCCATTTTGGGGGGATCACAGTGATGCCTTACCATATCTGTAGAAAGGATGCCAAAGGGATTCTAAAATTCCTCATTTTTTTTTGTTCCAATCACTTCTTCAAATTATACAGAACCATATGCTGAGTCTTCCACAGCAGTCTCTCCCCTTTAACTATCAGGCTAAGTACAACCTGTGCTGTGTATACCTTTCATTCCTGCTATAACTTGCATCACAACTGGAAGCACCAGCTCTAGTCTCTTCTTGCCATTAGAAATAAGACTGGCAGGTTGACAGAGATGCTATGTGCACAATAGTCGTGCAGTCTCTGTTCACCTCTGCTTCTAATTAGACAACCAATTAAGACACTACAAACCAAAAGTGCCACGTGTTGTTAGCACTTGAACTCTGCAATGAAACAGATTACAATCCACCTCCAAATCTTCCTAAACTTGCAAAGACTTCTGAGGAAGTGATAAACTTTAAGCCCCTAATTGTTTGTGTCAACAAAATAGGGGAGAAATTTTACTCAGCACATAAAGCAGGAGCTTTGCATATTGACTGCAACATTCCACATTTGTTAGTACATTATATATCTCATGCATAGCAGAATGTAGCAATTTATAGCAGAAACATCAGCTTTCTTTATAAAACACACCTTACAGTACACATTCCAATAATAAAAACTTTTTAAGCTCTGAGTGCAACTCAAACTCTCAGCCTGACCTGATAACCTCTGAATGACAGGTTCCAGGAACATGCATCAGCTCAGAATGAAGTATCAGAATGGCACCTTGTGTTTGCAGTGCCAGAAATCTGTGAAGAAGTTATCAGCATGCAAGGAGGACACATTTTCTCAGGAACAGATGCAGCTGTTGCTCTCAGAAATGAGGCCACCCTGGTTCATATTCTGAGGCTGTATCCATAAGCAACAGTAAGTGATTGCAGAGGTGGGGTTATTTTTCATATGCTCATGACCACAGTAAACACGTTCCTTCTGGAAATTTGTTTTGAAGAAACAAAGGAAAATAGTCAGAAAAATATTGTAACGTGGGTTAAATCAACCTCTGCTGCTTTTGCTTGACTTACAAGCTGTCACCAGAGTCAAGAAATGCCTTCCTGAGATTTTTGTGTGTACTTTTATAAAATGCATGAAATCTGTTTATAAAAGAACCCTATCACTCTGTTATCACAAAAATCATACTTCTCCCTAAGGCAAATTTGATATGCAGATTATACTCTTCTGAATCTACATACAACTGCCTGGAACAAATGCAACGAAAACCAATGCACATCACAGTTTGAGCATCCTTCGCCTGTCATATGGCTCCATATACTATGTCAGATTGTCTTCCATTAACTTTTGTTCAATTTACTTTCTGATAGAAGCCCTATATAATTTGGGGCATATCATCTTTCCCCTAAGGCCAGCTGGCACTGCTTTGTAACACCTGCCAAAGTTACCTTAACAGCCAGGCATCTGATCTGGACTGGATCAGGCCAATGACTTGACTTCTGTGGGCTTGTAGATTCCCCAAGTGTTGCCCAAGAAAAGGCCAGCATTCCTTTTGGGCCACTGCTGAAGTTACACACACGTGTTCTTCATGCCAGTCACTGAAGCCAATTCACAGCACCCAATTGAACAAAGCTAAACAGAAGTAGCAGGTTTTCCAGAGGCTGCCCTTGCATTGCCATGTTTGGAAAATCACTCAATTAAGAAAAGAAACAGCAGTAATCTTTGATTAAGCAGTCTCTTTTTTTTTTCTGCATAGCTGTGCTGGCAGCTTGCACATGGGTCTGCATGGTAATTCAATCACTTACAGATTACATAGCAATTACTTTTAAGAGTTATCATATGTAGAACTGCGGTAATGACTTGTGTTCCTTCTATGATGACACTCAGCCAGTTAATATCACGATAATTACCACAATGAGGAATGGTACTTAAGACAGTAAACCATATAATTCCTATAATTGCAGTGTAAAGATGGGCTTTCCCCCATCCTTAGCCACTCAGCTACCAGCATTAGTAGGAAAGAGATCCAAGCCATCCCTTGGAATATGTTCACCTGCAGTCAGGGAAGTCTGAGTGATCTCAGAGGCTACGACTGCAGTGGAAGGAGAAAGAAAAGATAAAATGCCAAAAGAAGTGAGGAAGAGGGAAAGAGGAGAAAATGCAGAAAGATGGGATGAAAAAGAGACTGACTACATTTATTTTTTCAAAAGTTACATTTAAATAGGAAGCTTTAACTAATTTCAATTGGATCTCCCCATTATTGGACTTCCTATAAAATGGATGGATGGATGGGCTAACACTGTTGACAGCTTAAAAATATAACACTACTTTCATCTGCCTAGGAATGTGTTAGGCCCTACCCCAGTATGTGTCTGACAAGTCACATTAAAACCATTTCACGAGTTAATGGCAACCCCACGTTCAATTTCCCTATTGAACAAATAATAAAGTCAGAAAGCTTTAAAAAAGTCAACAGGAAATTAGGTGACAAATGTGACCCCATTCCCAAATCTCAAAGGAAAACAAATCCCTAGTCACAGGACCTTCTGCCTATGCTTTTCTCCTGTGAATTCAATCACATGCAGAATTTGGGAACAATTGGTCAGGGACTCAAACCTGCATAAAGATATTTTATCTGGTGCTCCGTATCAATTAATTATAATGACAAAATGTCAAATCAGACTCAAGCAAAGCCTCAATGCCAAGACATCTGCACAGCTCCTTAGCTACTTGGGTCAAGGTTCTGCATGAAATTAGTAAAATATCCCCGCCATCAGACACAGAAAGATAACAGTGACTGGAACAAAGCAGAACACCAAAGTACTTTCCAGAAAAATCTTACCAATACAGCAAGCAAAAGAAACATTATTAACTTTAAATTTAATGTCTTCATGTGTTTTTACATCTTGATCTCTGAATGATCAGCTCCTCAAAGCATACAGAGTATTTCACTGGGATTAAAAGAGTTCTGTACTACTGATTCATAGTGACCTTAAGTGACATTTTCTCACTTCATTACCTCCATTTCAGCTGCTTAAATCTTCTGTTTAGATTAAGTGATTTGTAGGGGAAAGATCTTTGCTTGTAGCATTCTTATGTGTGATGTACCAACACTACAGCAATGCACAGCATTAACCATAGACTCAGTATCCATCCTCTGAACACATCACAGATGCATTAAAGCAGCCCTGGCTGGGTCCAAGTATTCCACATGTGAGGTTACATTTGTCATAGCTATTAGTCACAGGTACTGAAATCTCATTATGATGAATACAAGCACCCAGGCAGTGTCTTATTTACCTATTTGAACAGTAAAAATGATGCTTTTTCCTAACAAAGCAAGGGATAAGGCTCAAAATCATACCATGCTACTCATGATGAATTACATATGACAGTCATTCCCTGTTACCAAAACCTCCTCCAGTGTTTGTGGCTGTAACAATCATGTTGTAGTTGATAATTTTCCAGGTCATAGGAGCAAATTCTTCATCAAATGGACAAAACAGGAACAGTTCAATGCATGAGCTTTTATACTTTAAAAAGTTTTCGGATGTGCAGCACTACAAGGGTGATTTATGATTGTTAACTTAAAGTCCAGTTATCTTGCAACTCTGCACTAGAGGCAGCAAAATGTTCTCCATGATTTCACCAGCTGCGGTACTATCAAATCAGTGTGGTAAAAAATACATTTATAATTGAAATATTCTAAGGAAACTCAGCTTTTTGTATTTTATCTTTATGATTTAGCAATTAGCATCGTTCCTTGCAATGATAAATGCATTCATTTCTGCCCTTCACCGTGAAATCCATCATTGGATACTGGATCTTAATGGGAATATTAAAGTGCATAATTAAACTCTGAAACCAGGTACAGTAAGGAACTTAATTCACCTGAAAACAGCCTCTACTAATGTTTTCACTGTCTTATTAAAAAAGTAAATCACAAGAGCTCCATGTCAATAAAAGGCCAGTTCTGAGTCTCACATGGTCGATGGCCACACCTGGTCCCCATCCTTATTCAACTGCAGAGCTTGCTCATTACTTCATGAAAAAAAGTACAGCAAGGAGAGAAGTTGCACCACATCATACATTTACTCTCAGTTTCACCAGTGAATAAATAAGCTACCAAACAGACAAGACAGCCAAAGCATCAAGGAAACAGATGACTAGCTGGAGCCCTTGTTTTAACGTTTAGATGCACGATTCACCTAAACAATACTGATTCACAATTTCCAACTTGTTTTTGAGCTGATACCACCCAATTCAGTCATCTGATGGTACATAATCCTTCCACATGCATTTTAATGTCTGGACACTCTAAGAATACTCATCATTTAAAGCCAAATTCTTCTTTCTGGCTCATAATCTATATCCTCATTCACATCTTTACTCTCAGACTTGAATACTTTATTTCTTCCAGCCATGGAGCTCATATTTAAACTGAGCTTTCCAAGGCAGCTGCATACACACTGATGAGGGAACATGCAGCAGCAGGGACAGTTTCAGCCTGCTGCTGAATTATAACTCATTCAGAAAAATCTTCCTATCATCCTTCCAACTTCTGCAGTCTAACTATAAAGAACAATGAGTGCAAGACTGAGCTTGAGTTTTGGCCAGGGGACACTCACATTTAGTGAGGAGCCTCACTATGGTGTGTCATCAAAGGCCATTATGATGGAAGTATAGCCTTCTTTCTTCCAACTGTTAGTCTGATGCTGCTGCTAATTCCATCTTGCAGTACCAATTAACTTTAGGAAAAGAGACACTAGGATGGAGCATGGGCTATTTACAGCTACTGCATTTCAATTCAAAATGATGAGCTAATAAAGGCAAATCCTTTAACATAAATGACAGTGAAACAACTTTGTGCATTTATAATGCTTCAGTTTCACTGTCACATTTCCAAATTGCTCAGAGACAAACCCCCTGTGTTTAGCACAGCATCAGAGATGCAGGTTTGGAACTTGGTGTTGGGCAAACAATTCCAGTAACTCCAGCATTTTTTTCCCTTTTCTTGGAAACATGTAAGATCATGCATAATTCTAATGCATTCTTCCTGTATTCTTGCAAATTTCTATGTAAGGAAAGCTCTCAGTTTCTCCTTTACAAGCCATAAGATTGAAGCCTCAAACGTCATGGTGCATGGATCAAGCATTAAACTTCATGCTGGCTGAATGCAGTGGTTTTCTATTCCTTTGTCTTTATTTCAGTGTGTATAATTAAAAAAAAAGCCCCACTTTCATTCAAGCTTACGAGTCAGGGCTTTATTTTTAAGTAATCTACATTGAGATATCATCTTTGGTTCAGTGAAAGTCTAATCATTTACTCTAAGATGGAGATGATCCCCAATGATTAAAGGCAGGCTATTGTAACATGGCATACAGATGCCAATTTTAAGTGACTGTTTTCTTTGAATAACAAGGAGCAAAATGTTAAGGATCTGGTACTGCCTTGGCATCACTTGCAACTTTTTACGCTCCATAGAAAGAAAATCTCTAAATGATTCAATACACAGTGATATGAAATGTTCAACTCGCATTATACCGAGTGTACAGAGTGAGATAGCTCCCTGAGAGGGGAAAAAGAAATACATGTCTCAGAAATGCTCTAGTACTGCAGGCAAAAGCAGGTAACAACATGTAGTAACAAAATCATTAAGAATTTCTAGAAATTAGCTAGACCAACCCAGCCCCTTGGAGCCTATCAGCACATCATATTCTGCCAGAAGCACTCTTTTTCACTTAACTGGGCTTTCACCTGTTTTCTTGACCTGAAGCAGAAAATAGGGCATTTGCTTTCATCACTATTTTCCCTTCTTTGTGCTTATCAGGCTGCACTTTCCATGGGACAACCCACTTTCCAGTGATATATTGTGCCCCTCTCCCCACCATCAGATGTGACTTATCTGTAACTTCCAGCAAGCTTTACAGTTTAAGATTTGCTGGTGCTGCAGAATTTAACACCTTCATCTTCCCCACTTGCCAGAACAATTCTGAGGAGTCTTTCTTCAGTGTGAGTTTGCTTATGGCATCTCAGCTGTGCAAATGGCCGTTCCTCCCCTATGAACTGTACCATGCATTTCAGCTTTCCCTGCGCTGTCAGTGCCATCAATTCTGTTTCCTCAGCTCTAGATTATTCTTCATCACTAAAAGCTGAAAAAAAGCCAGAAGGATGAGAATTTCTTCTCAGGAAGAGTACAAGGAACTCTCTCACACCCAGTTAATAAGGATTAATGTGCAGCAGGTGTACATTGATGTACATTACTGTTGTGGTTTCAATTCTTTATCCACTACTACTGTTTTTTTTGCAGTCTCTCTTGGTTTGCTACACTGAACTGCAACTAGATCTAATATGCAATATGACTGCCACATACAGGACACACACCTATACTGGGTTTGGTTTATAAAGGAAAACAACTTCCCTTCAGGTTTAACAAACCATTGTATATAAAGTATGGGAGAAAAAACTTTATCTAGACTGCAAAAGTTCTAACTGGGGTCACAGGTAATGGTGTATAAGTTTTCGTCAGCTCTTCCTGTCCATGTGGCAGCATTCTAAACCAAAACCCTGATAAATATTCAGACAGGGTATTTTAAAACATGAGTCTTCAATAGATTAAAACCATATGGAGGTGACAAACCTGAGAATTCACATTCAGTTTGTGCATGCAATAATTCTTCGTAGCTCTTTGGCAGTGCCAATTGCTCCTCTTGTCCAACGTGTTTACTGAAAGCATCACTGAAGCAGCAGGAAACCATGCCAAGTGAGCTTCCAGACTTTCTTAAGATGCTCTGTCAGAAACTTGTTTTTTAATCACTAGACTTATCCCAGTGAAGGATTAGGCTTCCATTTCTTTAATAAAGACAACAGAGTAACTGCTGCTCCATGCATCAGTACACTTCTAAGCAGAACTAAAATGACTAACCATACATCTTCTGATGAGACACAACAGATACTGAAATAGTGCTAAGGGGGTCAGTGTTTCGTTACTTACGTAAATGCATCTTTGATGTTCAAAAGCATTAAGCACAATCTACTGTGTTAGAAACCAACAGGCAAAAAATGAGCCATTTTAGGTAAATATTTAAAATGATAATGTGATTCCTATGCATATGTATCCACTTAAAAACTGCTGACTGCTAACTGCTACCCAGGCAGACTTCTTCATAACAAAGACATTAAAATTGCTAACAAAGAGTCACCTCTGAGTCAACATAGGCCTCAAGTACATCTAAAATACCTAACACCTTCCCAAGATTATCTCCACTGCTTTTTTTCCCTGCTTACAAAATCCTGCTCTTCATTAACCTCATTGACCACTGTTGCACTGAAATGATGTCATAAAAATTTGTACGCATTCCCTGTTCAAGCCACTAAGTATAAGAAAAACTCATACTCTTATCTTTCATAGAAGTACTGGAATTAGTTTTAACCTCTGATTTTTACTTACTTTTTATGAGCCATTATTTTCTGAGGGGTTTTACCAAAAAGGAATAATTCCTCACTGAAAATTTAAGACCAAAATGGCAGCACCGTAAGGGTGAGAAATGCAGAAACTATTTCATGTGTAGCAAATGAAGATGAGTTGCCATTTTTACTTCATTAAAAATAAGGTTAAAAAAAACCTCCTTTACTGAGTAAAAAAATCTGTTCTACTTCAGGTAACAAAATCTCTTTTTACCTTACCAAACCCAAAAGGCTGCTTGCTCCAACAAGTATTATCCTGAGGTATTTTGACACAATCTGTGTCTGTCATTTAAATTTCCTTCTCAAGTCAAACAAGTGAATGTGCTCAAACAGTAGCAACAAAATGGTATACCCTGTGTTTTTGAGCAATGGACATTGCATTTGTGATGCTGTCCTGCTGTATCTTTGTCTGAGCTCACATCTAGGCAAATCTGTCATTATCCTGCTCCATCATTATTGCTTTAGGCAAAGGGCTCCATTTCACCAGCATCTTGGAAATGAGCAGACTGGTGCATGTTACCAGGCTGCAAGGTGAATGAATTTTTGAGCAGAAAAATAACACTCTCTTATAATTGCTAAATGTGATTGACAAGTGCCAATTCTGTGCCTTTCAGCAGATATAGTCTGGATACCACTGCTCTGGGTGTTTCCAGCCTGTGTGAGGTTCTTTGCCAGGGTCATATTTCCTTCTCCATCCTTCTGTTTACCTCAGCCACTGAATTAAATATTAGAAAGACTGTCCACAGCACTTTATAGGACATGTATCTGTGTAGAAATCAAAGCCCAAGGAGAAAGGACACTCAAACGACATCATGTACGACTGCTTAGGAAGCAATTCTGGGTTTTTGGGAGGGAGAAGGAAATCATTACCTATTTTAAAAGAAAATGTTTATATTGGTAGCTTTTATTTTGAAATTATGGATCTTTCCATTTGTTTCTTTTCTTTTATGAACTGTTGTGAAAGCCTAGAGGAATCAGCCATTGCTTTTATCATTGCATCCAAACAACCTTCTTCCCCCACAGAATATAGCTTTGGTGGGAAAGTTTTGACCAAGCTCACTTGCAACAAAGAATAAACACCAGGAGAACAAAAGGTAAAGGGTACACGTTTTTACATGTTTTGTAAGAATTTTGCAAGATGCTTGTGGCAGGGAGGAAAAAAAGAATTTTTTTGGAGATATAACCCTGTGCTGTTCCAATCACACACATTACCAGTCACAGTTAATTAAGGAGTTTACAAATGACTGCCGTGGCTGATGAAGCTCTGCTCCATCTGCGGTATCACATTACAGGGAACTGAACCTCGATTTTCTATGTGCTCAGCTTGACAGATATCAAACTAGTGTTGGGATGGTTCTGAGGAGTAAGACTGCTTCAGAGCTATGATCACAATGCATGGTTATAAACCGATCTTCTGTATGCTGTAGAAAGCAAGAAGATGAGAGAATATTGAAATGTATGGGTCTGTAAGAGCTTTTCAGTAGCCTGTGAACTTGGTTACAGCAGTGAAGTACCTCTCCATTAACTCATGGGCTGAAACCTTTGGGGAAAAAAACCCTTGTCTTTAGCTGCAGTGAAAATTATACAAGGTCTTAGATCCCAATTCCTATTGACTTTCATTTCTTAGTATTTTCTACCAAAACTCTTTTCCTCACTGAATGTTCTCATAAAGGTTAAACCAACCAACCACGACAACAAAACACACAACTCCCAAATCCTTTCCCTCATTTCTTTTAATCAGTGGTAGTAACATTTTGAGCCCTTAGAAAGGTTTTCCTTTAAAGACCCTTGATCCCTCGGGGCACCGCTGTGCAGGGCGATGAGCAATTAAAGCCAAGGGGAGATCAAATGGACTGTACACTCTTTTCATTCTGAGGTGCTTCAAATGCTTCAGATGGCCTTGTCTACACTGATGAATTATTACAAAGAAATCCTTTCCCCACCAAAGCTGTTTCAGCTTCACTAGTGCCAGTATTGCTTTGAATTTTAGATTGCTGTGTAATAGCAGTACTGTCAAGCACACGAGCTCCTGTCCTACCTTAGCATCTATGTTATGTTATCTTTGTTATGGCAGGTTTTATTTGTTTATTGCAAAATATCCTTTAGCATAAACAGCAATTCTCAGTCTCTCCAAATCCTACAGGCAATCTTTAGTCAATCTTCTGTGCTGTTCAGCAAGAGCTCTGCATTTCTTCTAAACGGGTGAAATAAAGCATTCAGCAGTAACTGATATTTAAATTGACTTCCACAGAGAGACAACAAATACACTGTCTCATTGATAAAGAGGACTGTTGTCTGAATTATCTCTCCTCTCTCTTACAAGCTCTGTATACAACTGTGTCAGCAACACCTTTGGACTTGGTTCACACTGTAAGAGCTATAAGATGATTTAGATTTTAAATTGAAGTCCAGGTTCTTTTTAACCTCCACGAGGAAAAGAGATCACTTTTTGCTTCTCCTGGATGTGCCACACACCTTCAGAGCGTGATGTGTGAGTGGGGTTTGTAGCTCAAAGGATGTGTGGATGTGTGGTATCTAGCTGGTGAGCTAATATTTGCTACACTAATTTCTCGTTGCCTAAGGTACTAATGGCAAAAATCTGACTGAACTCAGCTGGAATTTCTCTGCTGGGATATGTCCTTCATGGACATAAAGGCTTTCTGGCATCAGCCTTTTTCATTGAACCTTAAGCAGTAAAGCATAAAAAGGAAACAGTAAAGCAGTATAAAATAAACACACAACTTGGAAGAGCAACTGCTATGTACCTTGAAATAAAGAGAAACTTACTGGTCTATCAAGCCCAGCTCAGTTCAGGGAAGAAACACTTTGACTAACTGGTCAAATAAATAATTACATCACTCATACGCTGATGAAGACAACACAAAACTCATGTTTTGATCACTACTATTGGCCTCTCATTGCTCTTGAGATGCTTTTCTTAAGAAGACTGGGTGAGATGACATTAGAACTGGCCAAATATACCCAACATAAATCTGGTATCATCTTAGCGTGACTCATGGAGCAGCTACAGATCACCAAGCCTAAGTGGCATTTCAGGCTTACTCTTCTTTTTTCCCTGTCTCAGAAGCATAACGTCTCCTTTTGCCCTGTGTTATGCCGCCGTGTTATTTGCATTTCCTACTTCACACAGAGAGAGCTGCCTAATTAGGAAGGCCAGAGTGAGCTTCTAGAGTATTGCTGTTTAATACTGTTAGTTTATCTGTTAATTAATGTGCTAGTCTTTCCAATCTAATTAGACTTTCTTTACTGCAAAGATAAGTCAACAAAATCGTTACAAAGAAACACGGAAGGAGGAGGTTGGTAGGAGGCTCGGATATATTTATTGTTAGGATTTGTTATGTGTACATAGATTTGTTATTGTCTCCTTTCACTGCTGCCTACCATCCTATCAACCTTTCATCTGAAAAGATGCAGCTCGTTCCCCATAAATAATTCTAACTCCCACCAGTGGGTTCCTTCTCTATCTCCATCTCAGCCATGCCCTATCTTTTGCTGTTTCTTACTCAGTTTTAATACCAAGGCTATCTCTTTTTATGTGTTTGCAGTTCACAATTAAGTGCCACAAAGATCATTTATGACTTCTTTGAGGTCACACAAACATGAGATTTCACAGATATACTTCCAAAGTGCCAGAGTGTATGTAGTCGAAAGGACTGAGTCCTAATCACATTTCACTCGCAACGCTATATGAAAGACAAACAAGAAAGATTCTGGCCAAGCCAAGCTCCTTGTCACCAGAATTTAGCAATCTGAGCCATTCCAAAACACCCTCTAACTCAGAGACAAAGTTGCCTGTCTCAAGTTGTCGAACATATCTGTTTTTGTTGCAAACTCTACTCTGAGTCTCTCACTAACCCCTCCAGTTCAGTAGAAGGATGCTATATCCTTACAAAGGTAAACAATGTGGGTCCATTCTGTTTCAAAACTAATAATTATTGCCTTTTATTATTGTACTTTCCATAAATGAATATACCAAGACTCGAGGTCCCATGGTCATTTTTCACAACCCTTGTAACATGCAATGGAAATGACACTGTGCAGAATCATTTCCTTTTAAATAATATTATTAAACTATGTCTATGAAACTTGATCATTCCTCCCTTAAAAGAACACCCCAAACATCTTAATGATATACATGCATTTGGTTCACAGAGTATCTGCTGCCAAATTCACAAGCTAGCATGCGCTCCACGGTGCTTTTAAAATACATACCGACAACATTGCTTGAAAATAATTCTAAACTATAATGCCATTCAAAACAGATGAGTGACAAACAAGACATTCATTATTAGAATAGGCTATACCGTGAGACTGGAAAGTAATAAATGCATAATAAACGCATTCTGAGTGAAGTAGCTTATGTTTATCCATCACAGGAGCGTGAACAGACACTTACTTTGATTATCAGTTCAGGCTTCATATCAGAAATGGAATTCTTAGAAAGAAAATCAGACAAAAAGCAGCTCCTACAACTTTGAAACCTTCCAAAGCTATCGCAATACTTTCAGCAGATTTCATGTTCCAGCCAGCAAAGCTGAAGCTTGCCTTTCAGCAGCTGCTTCCACTTCTCTCCCCACTTCTCCAAACCATTCCAATGGCTGAAGTTAAAGCTGTTCTTTTTAGTTTTGTCTCAGTACAGGTTCTAGCTGGGATGAAGTTACAAATTCAGCCTTCTTCATAGCAACCCATTTGGTGCCCTGTTATGTCTTTCTCTCCGTTCCCCAGGAGAGGGAAGTCAGTGAAAGGCAGGGTAGGTCCACACAGCACAGCCTCCATAACATCTTCAGTTTTATACCACACTTACTTCTTCTGGGGACACCTGCTAACCTATTGGTTATTAGCAATTTGATAGTTATCTTTTTTGGAGGATTGAAGACCAAATTCAAAAGGAAAAGAGAGACAGTCAGATGGAAACAATCTCTCTCATAATCAGACTCAGTTAGGAACTTATTGCCACGGAAGTCAGATTAAACACAAGGAAACAAAGAGCTACCTTAGGGCTCATTCCAAAGTCTGGCCCTACAACAGAGCAAAAGCCATATGGTCAACAGCCTTCACCGTTTCTAATATAATCTGCTTTTCATTATTGCTTTCCAGAGCTATTCCAGACTGTTTGTCTAAGGCTCTGACCTGATGGGCTCGTACCCCATCACAGCCCACAGTGCAAACATGAAGTGGCTCATACCAGATAATCTCAGCTACTGACTCCTGACACTTGTCTGTCAAACTTACACCCTAGGGACACAATTTGCAACTTTAACAAGATGAACCAGAAAAGAGAAACACCTAATAATACGCTGGTCAGACGCACGAGTGAGGAAGCATCTGCTCCCCTCTGCAGAAATAGATATCTTTAAAAATGTCTGTATTCTCATTGCAACAGCAGGAAACAGCAAGGAACCAAAATGATGTGCACATTAGGGATCTGTGTATGCACCTGGACCGAGGGTGATGCTTGAGAAAGCACACAGAACAGACAACAACATCTTCATTGTGTCTTAAATGTCTTTCTTTTACCCGATTGCAGCAAGCCTGGGCACTATAGATATATAGTATATATCTGTATCTATATAGTATATATTGAGATACATAAATATCTATATACCTATATAGGTATCTCTGCTTTTCTCATGACAGAAAGAGAATTCTTACTACAAATACATGTCAAGTGTAGAATTTAAATATCAAATGTATCCTCCTGCAAAAAGGCTGAAAATCACCTTAAATAATTCCTCCCATTGCTCTGTTTCTAATTTAAGTTCCTCCTTTGTGTACTTCAGGCCACACTCAAACACAAACAAAACCCTTATGCCCAGGGAAATTACAACCACAACAGCGCTATTGGACAAGATTAAATCATATAATACATGTATTTTTCTATGAATATATTGATCCCAGAACAACACTTGCTGGCTGAATCCACTCTTTATAAATTATGTCTTTAGCCTTATTGTTGGAAATCTTATTATTTTCCTGCTCTCAAGCCACTAGAGAACATGCTGATAGTCACTCACACTCCAGCTGATAATACCTGGGGCCTGGGAACATGAATCTTATTTATAGCTGGTTGATATATTATATATGTGGCTTTCTTCGGCAAAGTCGGTATCTATCACCAATATTTTGTACCACGAGCGTTCAACTATGTTTACAAATTGAACACCAGAAAAGCTTTTCCTGCTTTTGTCTTTCTCAGGCTTTTATGACCACGCAGCATTTGACAGTCCACAATACAAATGTTCGTGAAAACATAAAGGAAAACAAAATGCAGCACGCTAAATACATCAGACAACTCGAGTGCTGAAGCACTGAAGGAAGCACTGCTGAGAGACTGCAGGGGTACTGAACCTGACGGGGGGCACATCTTCATCAGCAGGGAGCACTCAGGTCTTAGTGCAGGAATGTTTGTCTGTCTGTCTGTCTGCTAGAGATGTGAAGAGACTCATTTTTACATAAGCCTCTTGTGGCTTTTTCTAGAAGACAGTTTCACCACATGCTAAAGTTCCTCTCCAATTTATCAGAGGGCTGAAGCCCATCCTGTTCTTTCTCCTCCTCTCCGTGGCTCAGCCACAACCAGACTGAACAGAGCAGTGTCTTTGGACATGAGCTAATAGGGCAATATTTCTTGTATCTCAGGTCTCCTTATATGCTTTCCCACATTACATATATATTATTTCATTTCCTTTGTAAAATCTGTATCCCTTTCGGACAGCTTCCAAATGACCACAGTGGTGTTTCAGTAAGAAAACACCTTAAGAGAGTGTGGATATTGCTATCACCAATGATCATACTGTAGTAAGTCTCAAGTAAGAGCCTGGTACTGAGGTGCTCAGAAAGATGTATGCCTTTGTATGAACAGGAGGCTTCGTTTCTGGTTACACAGCACACACAGCTGAAGGGTAACGTCATTCCTTCAACAAAGGTGAACACTGAGTATCTCAGGCCTGTTGAGCTGCAATGTATGTTATTATTTTGGATTTTTTGAAATAAATCTTTATGTGTTCTTCTGCTGAACCATTACCCAACACAGACAACTGCTGTCTGTAACAGAATCCAGTGAGTACAGATGGCAAGGAAACAAATCTCTGTGTATCCTCAGGATGTCTTTGTGCTTGCACATTTCACTTCTGGCAATAAAGAACTGTAGAATAAAAAATATAATGTAAAGAATATTAAAAATACAATAAACCAGAGTATTTTGCATAGAAATGCAAACCACTGGAATCCTAACTTTTACCAACTTTGCTCTGTGAAAACAATTTTAATGTTTCAGAAATGTTTAATTCTCTTTTTTGTGTGTGCATCTGGTGAACATCACAGTGCTTTAGAAACAGCTGCCACTTGCCTGGGTTCTGTGACAATCAGGAGACACTTGGCTGTCCTTTGCTTTGCTCTTTACAGTCTCCTTGCTAAAGACCAGAAGCACATGGAGCCTGGGAGCCTGTTTCAACACACTTGGGTCCTGCCACAATCTTCTGGGTAGTAGACATGGGCATGATGCAAATCTAAGGGAGCCAAGCACTCCAACAGAACAGCATTCTGGGAGAAAGACTTTTTGTATATAACATAAATATATGGTTAACAATGGCTTTCTTTTTGAATCAAATGTTATTAAGTAAGAACACTCCTTTTTTTTTTGCCATGGATAAGTAACATAAGTCACCAGAAGCTTGTAAATCCTGCTAAGCTCATTCATCTGTTCACAACAAAGGTATATGATATGATTCTTAAATGATCGTTTTTTTAATGTCTTACATGGTTTAGATAAAAAAATATTTACAGATTGTGCTGCTGCTTTCCCTGTTTCAGCTGAGCACAGCACTGCCTTCGAGTTTATTGGGATGTCTATCTTGCTGACTAATTAGACAATTGCTAGCAGCCTTACAAAACCTGAGCATTTAGAACAACCTGAATGTGGAACATCAGTGTTTTAAGGTAGCCATGAAACAAAAAGGCTATTTCCTTAAAGGCACATCCAAGAGAAAGAAATTCTGAAGAACAGAATCTTTCTTTTATGTAGAATAAATACAAAGCCTCAGAGAACTCCTCCAGAGGAATCAGAATGCTTGTGTGCATAATTATTCCATGACAGAGATGAATTACTACCTTTGTAAAGGCAAGGGCAATATAAAGGCACTAGATGGGAACTGTGGATCTGATTTAATAACAAATTTTGCAACTAAGGTTACATATCCAGATTTTTCACAGAAGACAGTGGTTAAACACCTAAACTTTGGTGTTTTGAGCATTATTGGGTATTTTAATGCTTCTAGCTACCCAACACCAGTAATGTGAGTAGATTTTTAAAAAGTCTGATTGAACGGAGAAATTGCACTAGAAAAGCAGAAAAAAAGCACCAAGAAAGCAGCCATGGAACAGCTTTACTTCTTTGAAACATTTCTGTCAGCCAGAGGAAGTGCTGAAGGGTACGGCCAGGCAGCAAATGTTTAATTGCCACTACAAGCAAGCTGCAGTGGATGGAGGCAAAGGGAATAAAGAGCCTTTCCCTTACCCAATACACAACTGAATATCTGCCAAGAATGCCTCCTGTGAAAGAAAATACTTCATTATGGATTCTAGTCTCTGTCTTTGTGTGAGGGGAAATTAATGGGAATTTTGTCTTACTAAGAAATGCTGAACAAGTCTCTTCATTAACATCTAATTCATAGCTCCTGAATAGAAAGAGAAGAGAACATGAGGAATATGATTAGGTACACAGATGCAAGAAGACTGAGGAGAGAATACAAGTTGCTCCAAATTTAACCTGCCGTGCCATGATACTGCACATCATCTGAAACGAAACCTGGCTGCTTACGAGCACCTAATGAACGGGAGGAGACAGAAACAACGGAACTGAACTTCAAAACTCTTCTAAATTTAAACACTGAAGTTTTCATTATTTGTTTTGAGGAGAACTGTGATGTTCTTGCAACAGCAGCTTCTTCATTTGCACAGCACTTCAATCTGATTTGCTTCACATTGTTTATGTTTTTCTAAACAAAAATGTTTGGAACCCTAGGAATTAAACTTAGTGGTTTAATTAGAGGTTCAATTAAGGTTAAACTACCTTAGTGGTAGTTTGTATAAGGACATCAGGAGTTTTTGTTGCAAGAGTTCCAATATTTAACTGTCCAGACACTTGTCAATGCAGAGCAGCTTGTGTTCTGCTGATACAAAGACAGCCAGACAACAATGTGATTCACAGATGTTGTCACAGCTGTGTGACTACTACTTTTGGCTTCACAGTTAAAGAGTACCACAACAAATTCTGCATGAAAAGTCATGCTGGTCTCAGCTTAAGTAACAGTCTAAAAGGTTTAGACAAAGGAAGATGAGAAGGAGAGGAAAAACAAGGTAATGTTACAGATAAAGCTTTAAAAAGTGGAATTGCTGAAGTCACAGAATATAGCAGCTTCAGTTCAGATGGGAGGGAATTACAGTGCCCCTCTAATGTAGCTTTCAGTAGGTCAAAAACACCTGTTGACATCAAATGGCACCAGAGTTCCTATTGTTCCTGCTTTGTTCATTTTGCAAAACAAATACTATGCCTGCAGGTCAGCAGTCTAGGTCACTACAGTCAAGCTTTCTATGGAAAAGGGCTTTTCTAGTAATCTGGGTATCCTACTGTGGACAGACAGAAAGAATACAAGGCAGCAGTTCCTTAAGCTGTGGTCCTTTTGACACTGAAAAGCAAATGTTGTCCAATTGTAGCTGCATTCTGGATAAACCAATTCTAGCTAAATATCAAGAGAGTCAGAGTGATTCTGCTTATTTATACAGGCTGTTCACTTTAAAACATTCAGGAAGAAATTTTCAAGGCAAAGTTCCCAAAATTGATTCTTAAACGCTGACAAGTCTTTATGCAATTGTGTGAAATGGCACACATGAATTATTCAAAGTGTATAAAAAGAGGCAGTGTGCAATACTTACAGTGAGATTTATAGGCACACAGAACTTTGGGGGGAAACAAAAAAAGCCCAGCTAATTTTTTTCCCCTCCTTTTAAGTCTTCAAACACAGAATGACAAGTTTAGGATTGGGCATATAGCCTTCCATAGCAGCATTTATTGTTTTCAGTGTAAAACAAGGTTAGATGCTAGTATCCTAGTCTTTATTCCAGAAGAGAAGACCTAGATATCACTGACCCAAAAAAAGCCCCACCTTTCTTTCACATGATTGGAAGTCTAATAAGCATTGCTCTGCAAATAATGAAATGCAGGTGGAAACCCTCACATGGTCCTACCACTGTGAAAAAAACAGGAAGGAGAGAAACAATGGGAGACAAGACTCCTTTTGAGCACTAAGCAAATACAAAAGATTTCTCCTAATGGGTCACTCTAGATTCCATCTTATAAACAAACCACCAATCTGTTTCAAGGGTCTTACTGCAAGGACTGTCAATAAAGAATCGATTCTTTTGCTTTATTTCTGACACTGTGTTTATTCTGGGGTCATGGCATCTTTTGTTTTCTTTCACAAGAGTAAAGTCATAGTCTTCAAGTCATAGAATCATAGAATGGTAGGGTTGGAAGGGACCTTGAGAGATCATCTAGTCCAATGTTTATTAATCTTTAACAATGCACACTGGAAAAAAATGTCCATTTTCTTTATGTGTAAAAGTCTCGCCAGTGTTTTATGTTCTGATCAGCTATAAATCGACATTTGGAGATGCAAGGGTGAGAAACTTTGTTTCTTTTACTGTATAATTCCATTTAATGTAGAGCCAGGCCCTTGTTAGTGATACACAATAAATGAAGTGACATCTGGAAACGAGCTGATTTACTACTGAAAAACCAGAAGGGCTGGGAACCACCTACACTTGCAATCTTTGAAGACAACAGAAGCTCAGGTCGTTTTGTTCTGTAAAGTTGTTCACAAAAGTATGAAAAATCTGGAAAGACAAAAGGCAGAAATAAATCAGAGCAGAAAACCAGTGAGATGAATGAGTATTGTGCCTGATAAAGAAGAGCTGCAGACTGAAAAATCGATGGATGTGAAGAGAAATGTCAGCCATTGGGCCTACGTGATGGAGAAGACCATGAAGAATTTGTATCATCATTCCTTTTAGAACCCAAGATTTAATACAGATGCTGGAAGGAAAAGGAATAAATACTAAGCTACCTTTATTGTAAAACTCTGCATTTATCTCCCCTGGCTCCAACTTCTGTGTTATCCCCAGAACCTGCTGTTCAACACTGGCTGAATGACCCTGATCCTGACAGGGTACAACAGCATCTATGGGCATAGCAAGGCAGAGGAAAGAACCTGCTGCCCCTGCTGCCACTTTTATTCTGCTATAATATTTCATTCAACTCATTTTTCTGTGTTTATATTATCTGTGACAAAAGTTCAACTAGAAATGCTAAGGGTCTTCAGCCACAGCAGGCTCATGAGCAGTCTCTTCAGAGAGGATCCCAACAGAAACACCAGTGCTGATGTCCTCAGGCTCAATGCAGTTTACAACCAGAGAATACAAACCAGTCAAGTAAAAGTCAGGTAACGTTTGAGTTCAGAAAACCATCTCCAGAAACAAGAGCGCCTGAAAAGCTGAGAGCAGAAGGTCCACGTGCTTTGAAACACAAAGATACAAATAAATAAATCAAACCAGATTGTTTCTTGCCAATGCTTTTCAGCAGCTGAATTATACCAGCTCTACTCTTCACCTGTGCAAACTATCACCAAATGTATACAGTTAAAAAAGCCCCAAAACTAATGCCATTTTCTTTAAGTGTTCCAAATTCTTTTGTGTTTCCTTCAAGCTGGGAACTGCAGCTGTGCTATTGTTCTCCTAAAGCCAAGGGAAATTGCACCTCAATAAGAACAAGGGAAATGTATTTGAAAGAAACTATGGCACAAATGTATCAATATTCTGCTCCTATTCATTTCCTGAGGGACAGGGATTGTGTTTCCCATCAGAACCTGCTGATTCCTTCACTTCAAACTGTCAATAGAAAAAAAAAGGAGAAAATGCAAAGATAAATTGCATTAAAATGGGTTTGTAAAACAGGTGACAACTAGGTAATGTCTTATTTTAGGGAAAAAGATGAATTGTCGAGATATTCCGTTTATGTTCTTTTAAAACCTGAATCCAGCCAAGCTAAATGTTTAAGTAGCACGATGGGTAAAACGAGAAGCTGAAACGTCTGATTGGCTTTTTTTACACTGCTGGGGAAGTACAAAAGTATCCAAAATTATGAAGAAATCAAAAAATTTTCTATCTTTTGATCCATCTTATTCCAGAGAGATGCTCTTCCAGGGTTCAATGGGATTTGAGTAGGTCAAAAAGTGTTTTCCCTTTCACCTCAAAGCAGGGATTCTATTGGAAACACAGAGACTGGTACACCCAGATAGGAGAATAATACTCACTCTATCCATCTACTAACATAAATAAAACTTAAAGTACATGGAAAAGATCGTTAAGATCTCTCCTGGGTGAAATAACCCTGGGGTATGGGCTTGCCTAGCTTGATAAAGTTCCTCTCAGCAGCAAGATGTAATAAAAGGAACAGTTGGGTTTATTCACGATGAGTATTTCATGTCTGCATTATGACAGAAGATCAATGGTTCAAATCCCCCTACTTTAGCTGTGGAAAATAGAGTGCTATAGATATTTCATTCTGTGTGCCTGCAGCTGTCCCACGACACTTAGGGTCACAATGCACGTGGAAAAATGCAACATTAAAGGTTTTCAGTGGAACTGCCAAATAACTCAGAGATGTGTCCAATGTGAAGTCTCCCATTTCCCCACCTGCAGCACCTTCTTCTGTTGTGGATAAACAGCCCTCTAGTATGTCTTTGCTTGTAGAAAAAGAGCCTGCTGCGTTTCACCTGAGACTCTCTTCAATGGGAGAAAACACAAAGATGGACGATGTGAAAAGGGCTCAAGGATGTAATGAGCAGCTGACAGACTGTGCTGGGAAGCCACAAGGTTATATTACAAGCTTGCAAAGGAAAATCTTCCAACAGACAGCTTCTTCCCACTCCGCTGCCTCAAGCATTTTCATCAAATCAGGGGGAACCTTCAGCAGAATGAAAGGCATGGTACTGTCTTCCTCTCATTTAGATACGGGGTGATTTGCACTACCATCTTGCCTAGCTGAGGTTTACAGAGGCAGACTCGGGGCCTGGGCAAATATCCTGCTGCTTTCCTGCTAGAGCCAATGCTGTATACAATTACTACTTGTGATGGATTGCACGACAACTCATGATGCCAATCCTCTCCCTCTGAAAGCTGCAACAAGCAATCTTACTCCTAAATTTACATCAATTCTTTGTGGAATTCTGACTGGCTCAGTAGATGAACCTGACACTTCCAAAAATGATCCCAAACTCAGGTGCCTCTATCACCACATAGCTGTATTTTATAATGATAGATACAGATATTGAAGGGTGCTGGGTATTCCAGGTCAGCTGAAATCACGCTAATGCTCTGCCACAGGTGAGGACTGCCAGGCAACTCCTTCTCCCTTCCCAGTGGCCTCCCATTCGTCACCTGAGTGCATCAAAGGGACTGTGCGCTTCTGCCATCACTCCAAATCCAGAGAACAATCCTGAATGTTGCCTTTGTTTTTCTTGCTTTACTTATAAGAAATCAGACATGGACTAGAATCAGGAAGCTGCCTTTAAAGCAACGGGAAAGAAAGTATAGCAGAGGTTGTTGGAGCAAGCAACTGATGACAGAAGGGAGAGAAAAATTGACTCAGCAAGAGAAAGACTGCAATGATAAACATCTGAAACAGAAGGTTTACTAGGTTCCTTTGGACTACAGCAGTCAATAAAAGGGCAGTATTGAAGGTGTTTATTAAAACTGTTGGCTCAGTTTAACAACCATTTACTGTAAGACATCAATAAGCTGAATGAATGTTAAGTCACGACTCACCATCAATGCAAGAGGATGCAGCTGAATTTATGACTGTAAATCCCCACTACCTGTTTCTCTTTCAGCATGTGCTGCAGCTCAATGGGCTTCTCTCACATCACTGCCACCAACACTCTCCACTACACACAACTACCAACATTTTTTTCCCACCTTCAAGAAGACCGGGACCTGTTTCTGGAAATGAAATAACCTCAGTCTGATGTGTTCTCTTTTCTTTTTTAATAATAAGTGAAAGGTCTAATCCAAAGTGAATGGAAACCAAAAGATATTCCCTATTAATGTCATAAAGCTTATGCTGTGGAACCCATTTGCTGCTGAACAAAGGAGTGGCATCACTGAGCTTGCATAAAGGCCTGGTACAGCAATTCCAGCTGTCACTAACTAAATCACTGAGGTGTTTTAGTTGTCCTTCTAAGGATGCTTTTGTAGCTGTGCTTTTAAAAAGTCAGTGTCCCCAATTCTTAAATTTAAGCCAAGAAGACAAAGCCTCTCCTCTCAGGCCAGGCAGAAACCAGCCTTGTAGCTCAGAGAGCACCCTATGAGCCATCCCCTCTCTGTGCCAGAGCTCACAGCCATGGGGCCACACAGTGAGGAGGACCAGGGATGGGATATGCTGGACACAAACCTGGAGAGTGTGAGGGGGGGTGAGTTCAGCAGCTGCAGCTTGGAGGAAAGCTGAAGTGTAACCAGAGCCACAGGTTGAGGTGGATGGTGCCAAGAGATCACCATGCCCCCAGGCCTGTCAGTGCTGAAGAAACATTTGGATGAGGCCGTAATGCCATGTTTTAACTTTTGGTCTGCCCTAGAGCAGTCAGGATAGATGGTCATTGCAGGTACCCTCTGAACTTTTCTCTTCTCGTGAAGGTCTCTCAACGGCAGCAGAGAGTGAAAGGTGCGGTGACTCTTATCAGATCCCAGAGAGAAGGAGCATTACGTGTCACCATTATAAGATGGAAAAACCTGCACATTATCCCTGTTTTAGAGGATTTAGGTAAGACCTGGCATTAAAATGACCTAATTCTCCAAAACTGTTCTCAATATGATGGGACTTTTTGTAGAAACTCAATTAAATATAGAGATGTACTGCATTTAATTCTCACAGCTCAATTTCACCTTATAAAAGAATCACAGTGAAGAGTTACATTTGGTTATTTCCCATCAGCTATGTTAACTACCATTTGCTGGAGAGGAAATAAAGAGTTTACTCGTATTAAGACTCCATTTGCTATTTTTCTTAAAATAAAAATACTGAATGCATCATCTTCACCTAAACTTTAGAAAAGGAGCTGAATAAACTGATTTGAGTCTGGAAGGAACTGCATCCTTAAGTCCAGACATGTAGAAAAACAAACACCAGTGAGACCCTTCAGGATCCAAAGCAATGGTACAGAACCAAGACCTACAGTTTCAAAACTGTCAGAGTTTTTTGTTTCAGGAGCAATAACTCATCTGTTTTCTCTAGTGACTAAGTCATCATAGAAAAATGGATCAATCACCACTTAGAGGAATCCAGCAAAATAATGCTTGGCAAAACCATCATGAGTGGTTTTATTTGGGCAAAAAAAGACTGAAGTCCATACTCCTGTGATTAGACTCAAGCTTTAGACTGTCTTTATTTGAAAGCAACCATTCCTATTTGTGGAACAACATACTGGAAACTTTACTTCTATTTTCTGCCTTTTCAGATGTTTATGGATCCTAACTTCAATCTCCATTCTCCTGGTGACAGATTACTGACCACTGTATGGAAGAACCTTTCTGTAGGGTGTGTGAGCCATCACTGGAAAACCTATTTGAACACGTGAGTTTGCTCTTTTCCACAAGACATGAGCCAGACCTGACTTTGATAAACCTTACTCAAAACCTACAAGATTTTATCAGGTCTGGCCATGTGTTCTCTTTATTTAGCAGGTCAAGTTTTTCCTCCCTTTCAAAGGAATGAAATTAATCCAGCATTTTCAAATGAACCAGCTGCAGGCATCTAAAAGATGCTGAATGGTTAAAAAAAATGTCCACTTGGAATTGAGAACTGCCTCAGAATACAATTGAACAAGTTGGTTCATACAAAATATACTTGTTTTACGATGACTGATGATACATCCATTGCCCACCTACAAAAGAACCTGTAAAGAACACACCATAGTCACTGCAGTGCTTGGGAATATCTGCCAGCAACCTCATGACAGCTAGAAACAGGAAAATAATGGACTTTTCAGCTTGCTGCCAGCTTCCAAAAGTTGAGGGAAAAAATCCATATTGCAACAGATTAAGAAAAAGAAGTATGTTCTGGGTTTTTTTTGGTAGGTTTTTTTGCTACAAACTAATTTAATGTCAAATCTTTCTGAAAGAGTCCATTTAGGAATAAAAGGAATTGAACTTAATAAGGTATTTGGACTTTTTATTGGTTACTGTTATAGTCTAAATTTTCTCATTGTAGAAGTTTTTTAACATATTGCTCAGACACTGAGTAGTTATTTTAAAATACATTTTTAAGATGCAGAAAATCGATGGTTTTTAATTTTAAGTAATACACCAAAAGACTCATATTTGCCAATGGTAAGAGCTAGAGCTAATAAAAGGATTGAAGCCTTTTCACACATATTTTCATGACAAAACATAGGAGCAATCACAACCATCTCTTCCAGGAGAGGGGATGAAAGAAAATCATCTGCACTGAGAATGTTAATAAAGAAAGCAAGCATTTTTGGTCTTAAATTCCAAAACTCGACTGTTTAACGACTACCATGACCCCAGAATACATGAAAGACAAAAGGCATCCACTCTCATGATCCTTAAGGAAAAAAACCCCTGCATGGCAAAGAGCTGGAAAGCATGCCAACAGGGAGCTTCCAGACAGAGCACATATTCCAACAGATCTTCAGAAGTTTGCAAACAAAAAGTTCACCAGTTCATTTCTCTCACCCTCCACAGTTTAGATGTGAGTATTCAGCCATGTACCTTTAATGTCAGAAAGAGAATATCAAGCTATGTTTGCCGCTGATGAGCTGTGAAGATGATGGCTAAAAGTCAAACACACAGATCTGAACAGGTATAGAACTACCCTGCATAGAAATTGTGATATTTGAGAGAAATGGGGGAAAAAGGTTGGAAGTTTCACAAAAATCCTCTTCCATCTACTGGATCCAAGCACAGCTACCCAGTTAATAGAGACCTCTGCTACACAATTCTTTCAGTTCTGTGGGGCTTCCCCCATATGACAATCCCTGTCTGTTCAAAGCACTGTTACCTCCAGCAATTTAATACATTTGCAAGAAACATGATAACACAACTGCACAAAATATACACATCAAAATGGCTCTTCCTTTCTGCTAGTTAACATTTTTATGCAATTCCATTTAGATGGTCAAAAAAGTCTGACCAGACACCTTAGTGGCACATTTATTATAAGTAATGAAATACTGGAAGAGGAGGCAGGGAATCCTTTATGCAGATTCCTAGACTACATTAGGTTCCTCACCATTTAGGTGAATAGTCACACAGGAACCAGAAGCATAGCAGCAGAAGCTGTATATTTACATTTCTATACCTAGAGAACTGTATTTTATTCAGCACAAGATGTTCCAATAGCAAACGTGACACTCAAGAGTCTTGGGCTGCCACTTGCTGGGGTTTTTAAAGTGCTATGCTGGTGAAAAAACAAAGAAGACAAAGCACTAATGAATCTGGCCAAGTTGAATTTGATCAGATTCCACAAAAGGGAATAACAGTGGCTTTCTCCTCTCCCTTAAACAGTCTCCCTTTGGTATCTGGATGCAATAGATGAGTCTGGACAGGATGGAGGTCCCTCCGTAAGTATGTATGAGAGATGGATGGTTGGTTAACACCCAGAGCGTGAAACCAAGGCAAAGGAGGTTTCAAAGTAGTATCACAGAAAATTTCCTAACAATTATTACAGTTGAATAGGGAATTATCTCCCAAAGGAAACAATGGCTTGAGTCAAAGTCACTGCTGGCAGACAGGATTAATGCCACCAGCCATTACCCTAAGAACTGTTGAGCCCATAGCTCTTAGCACTTCAGTACTTCCTAATCAGTCCTTGCACACATTCACTCAGCTCAGCCCTTAACAGCATCTCCAAATCTTAATTTTGTTCTTGCAATATGTTTACATGACCAAGGTTTTGTTCACTGAACTATCAGGAGAGTAAATGTTCTCCATACAAACAAAATGTTCACCATAAAAGCCCAGGACTGTGGTAACTGTTTTTCCTTCTTTTCTCTCCCTCTCTAAAAAGAAAACATATCAGAGATCTGAAGCAGCGTCATTTGACACAGCACAAGTAGGACAGCTAATAAGAGAAATGTCCAGCTCTGCAAACACAGCTCAGGTGACATTTGATCAGTCTCACTGCTTCCAGAGGATCAGCAAACAGAGCTGCTCAAGGAACAGAAACAGCTCCCTTTGCAGCCATTCACTGACCTATAGCATTGCTCCTGCCACCCATTTGCCTGGAGTGTGTTGAGTATTTGCATGACACTGTTGCGATTCCGTAGTCTGCACTTCAGGAGTGAAGCATTAGGGATGTGGAAATCCTTACCATCAGATGTGCCACTGCATCAAAAGGAGTCAAGCCAACAGTTTAGATGCCAAAAATCAACACAGCCATACCACAAACCCCCTCTGTGAACAGAGGCCTCGGTGAGTGCCTCCTGCTCACAGGATTTCAGCAGCCCTAAGGCCTCAAACAGTAGCCAAAGACTATACCATAGTGTCACTATTTCCTTTTTTTGTAGGCATTCATGCGCCACAGGTCGGACATTAAGGGAACCATTCATAGGGCAACCATCCTGCAGGAGCTTATTATGATCTTCATGAATCAGTGGTAAAATGTGCTCTATTGTATCTGTCATAGCTTCCAGATGCCACGTCTTTGCTGCCTGGCTCAGAAATCCATCAGCGTGGACATGATGGAAGATAGATGTCATATGCCTTTGCTCTCAGTCTGTGATAAAAGTCTGCCATCAGTTTTGACTTAACTGATTCAATGGATATTTTGCCTTTGGTTATATCAGGTTCTCCTCTGTGTCTTGCTTTTTGATAAATGATGTCACTGCAAGCGTAAAGACCCTTTTCCCCTTTACAGTATGTGATATACTGGGCGGCTCAGTTTAAAATGAAAGCTAAAACTCCCATTGACTAAACACTGTTGTTTATGCTACAGAAGTCTGTAGTTGTTTCCCAAGTTTGTTTCTCCCATGCAGCTCCTCCATAGCCACCAAGCAAGTAATTTACCCCATTTTAATGATTTTTAACAAGGCAGTCCATTTCCCTCACAGAGAGTGAAAATCTTCTCTAAATCTAAAGTCACTATTTCTTTACAGATAAAAACAGAGTTCATTCTGAATCTTGTTTTTTTTTTTTTTTTCTGAGGCCCCACTTCTTCTTCGGTAGCTTCTGTGAGCTCTTCTGTTAGAAAATGACCCCACAGATCTCCTTTACACAAAACCACAAAGGTGCAGTTTCAAAGACAGCCCAGATTTCAAACGTAAAGTGAAAGGAAAGAAAAATGAAAGATGAAGATTTGGTAGCGTTCTGAACTTCTCCATGGGAACAGATGTGAGCTCTAACCCCTCTCTAGAAACCACATCTCTTTTTTAACTTTAATTTGCTGGGCAAGGAAGAACATGGATTCCACCTCTGGTACAAAGAGAAAATGAATGTGTGTCTTATATGCATACCAAACAAAATAGGAACCAGAAAACACAGCAATTAATGACCTGACTTTTGAATAAGCAGTTCAATATAACAAAGTGGTTCTTTTCATACCCTGAGACTAATGACAGGGTTGGAGTAACGTGGAGGTTTTGTAGTTAGTAAGTGTATGACTTCCCAATTAAACCTTGCGTGCACTGAGAGAAAACACCTGATTTTCGTATCCAAATCCATGCTCTCTGAAGTACTTGAAGAAAATAATGTATTCAAATGACTACAAACTTAAAGGAAAAGTATGATTGTGATGTATCAGGCAGCTTTTCTATTTAGGTCATGTTTCCTCGAGTTGAGGCTGATTTGACTGGAAGACAGTCTTTTAATCCAGGGTTGAAAACTACTGATGCCAGTTCCTCCAACCAGAGCAGGATTAATCTGCAACTTGCAGTGGTTAATGACAGTGCTTTTATTTACATGCAAATATATGCAACTTCTTGTCATAAGGTTAGAAACTTCCTCTCTGCCACAGGACACGTCTACATGGAAGGATGCAGCATCATACTCCTGGCTGCAAATGATGCATTTCAAGGTAAGTAGAGGAGTTTGTAAATCCCCCTTGTTCTGCACCCAAGGGCTGCCTTCCTCTCTCTTAACACAAGGCATGTTTGCTTTTTCTTGTCAGCTGCTCTGTTGCTATCTACTGACAGTATTTTGGGGACAGCTCCATCCCTGCATCTAAACAGCACAGTGCACTTTAGGCCTGCTTTAGAAACAGAAGTCCCTTTATGCATTAAAATGTAAATTATTGTTATAAATCTTATATACTGCCCCCAAACAATTATCAAAATCACCTCTAATACAAACAGACCAGCAATGTTCTCCCAGTGGAATTACAAAGTTCTGTCTGGCCACCTTCAGTTCTTCTGTAAAACCCATTTTATAACAATTTCCACAGTTCCATCTATTTCTTTCCCTCGGCAGATACTTTTTACTCTCCTCAAACAGTCTGTCAAGCAAGTTCTCATCAAACAACAGAAATTATTCCTTCAACAAGCTGCGTTTTACTTTTTCTCACATTCACTTTTAGCCTCTAAAAGCATCCTGTCATGTACCTACAGTATTTTTTTTCTATCCGTTTCATTAAAAAACCCACAATTTTGCCCATAAATATTGCAGCAAAGATCATGGGTCTTATTATTTGGTTCTGCTACATTCTTTCTGTTGAAAAGAGCCATGTTTCATAGTGAACTAGGTGCTGTTTCTTGTACTCAGCACTTGAATTTGCATTTGATGTACCAGTATGGAGGTACACTTAAAAGAAGTGTTTATCACACTGCAAAATTAACCACTCAGTAGTGCTTGCTACACTTCAAACAGCACCTAAAACATTTTAGCACTCTGATGGTAAACACTTGTTTCTTAAGAGATGTGCTGAATAATGACAGTGGTACCTAAAACTTGAGAAGCTCTGCTTCTCATTGAAGGAGAAGCAACTTCAGAATAACCCAGATAACAGACCTGCTGTTGTCTCTTACAAATCTAACCCCTGTGCGTGGCCTCGGCACAGTGGAACCAACACCACAGAGTTTCATTTCATCCCTTGAATAAGTTACTGCAGCTGCTGGGAAATTCCCTGTGGCTTAATATACATTTTCAAAATAGAGCTTTATTCGTTGCATGGAAACAGGAAAAAAACCACTAGCAATACTCTATTCTTCCTGGTTCTTCAAGTAAATATATAGCTTTCTGACTATCTATCCAAACCAAAGCAGCAACTGAAGTCACAAGGTGTTTTTCTTTGTTTTGCTAGTTAGGATGGGAAAGGGCTCCCATATGCCTCAAGCTACCCAGAGAAGTCCATGGATGAGACTTCCAGATGTGTGCTCCTTACCTTATTCTAACAACTGGCTCTTCAGAGATAAATCTCAAACAGCTCCTACCAGCTAAAATACCAACAAAGACAGGACACTGCATTAAAAATATGTACATAGAATGGGAAGTCAGACATTCCATTTTCTGCAGGTTTTCCTTAAGCACTGGATGCAGTGAATTTTAAGGAAGGGAATTTAGAAACTTCCCTTGATTTTCTTAAAACACAATCAGTTCTGCTCTTCAGGAGGGTTTGTACCATCGCTCATCCAGATTTCAAATGAAATTCCAAAATCATATTCAAACACTAAGGCAAAAACATGTCACATATCCAGACAGCCTGAGCTACTCCAACAGAGTCCTTATTTATTTGCTTTAATTTGATCTCCAGCAACAAGCAACAAATTCTGTCCAGCTGTTCCCATCAACACTCAACATGACTTTTGTTTGAACACTATCCTTCCCTCAACTGGCCAGCTCAAGTCGATATACTAGCCAAGCCTTCTGCAAAAGGAACCACGAAGATCACAAAGAGAAAGCTCAAAGCACTCTGGCAAATTCCAACATTGTACCTTTCAGAGAAGAACGAAACAGCAACTCAGAGTTAAGGTGACAATAAACCTTTAATGAAGCACCACACACTGTAACCAGCAATCCTGGAACAGCTTCATCTTCCCTAACGTTCAGATTTAATCTGAGATCCCACACCAGCTCTCCTTTAGGGGAAAAGAAAAATGGAAACTGGAAAGTTACCATCATGGAAACAACTTACAGTAGGAGCAGCCGTAGACTTCAGTTCTTAACCCTATGTGTCCCTCTCCATTCCAGTCCAAGGGAACGATGCGCACGTAGCGAGCAATGACCGCGTGCTGTAAGTCGTGCCGGACCACGCTGTCAGAGTTGGTGTTTCCAGGAAATGCCTATGGGAAACAAGAAGAGAAAGAACATCTATTCCACATGCCACAAATGTTGGGAACGGAATGAAAACATGAGGTAGTGAAGTCCCCTGAGGGTCTAGATTACACTGCAGCTTGGTTTGAACGGTTCTTTGATTGTGACCAAATGAATGTCTGATTGACAGTGTCACAAGAATACAGAAGAAGTAGCATTGAGATCTTTGTCTGCAACAGATGTCACTGAATCATAGAACAACTGCTGCTAGGTAAGGGAGTCATTCATTTTGCATCACTAATCTGTTACTAGTTACATGATAATAACAACATCCAATCCAGAGTGGTTGCTCTGGGGAAGAAGATGCCTATCCTTTTCAAGTAAGGCTGCACACATTGGTCACTCTCCTAGAAATCTGAACACTGAAATTACTTGCTTCCTACAATAGAATTATAGAGTTATTTGGTTGGAAGAGACCTTTAAGCTGCTGCAGTCCCAGCTCTCCCCTCACTCTGCCCAGCCCACCACTACCCCATGGCCCTCAGCACCTCAGCTCCACGGCTTTGGGGTCCCTCCAGGGCTGGGCACTGCCCCAGCTCCCGGGGCAGACTGGCACAGGGGTTGACACCCCTCTCAGGGACACAGTTCTGCCTCAGCTCCAACCTCAACCTCCCCTGGGGCAACTTGAAGGCCACCTCCTATGTCCTGTCTCTCATTACTTGGAAGCAGAGATCAATCCCCATCTCACTACAACCTTGTGTCAGGGAGTTGCAGAGAGTGCTCCTGTCTCCCCTCAGCCTCCTCTCTAGAAGTGGACTCCAAAAATTATGACACATACTAATAGTTGCATTCACCTTAATTTTTCTATACTATTATGGCTATTGATGTGCTAAATGATGCTGATGGCACTCCTCAATTCAGAGCTGAGCTCGGGAGGTACACTAATGTCTATAAAGCACTTGCACTTTGGAGTGGTGTTTACAAAGACATTAAGGTCCTCTCTTCTGAGCTGAAGAGAAGACAATAAACAACACAGGAAAGAGTACATTGAAACCAGACAAAAAAACCCCTACTGCATAGCTGCCTATTCACTAAGTCTCCTTATAGGAATCCCAGAACAACACAGATTTACATACATATATATATTAGTGAGCAGGCAATGTAATGCTCTGGTACTTCAGGGGTAATATCTTTTTTGACATATCTGAATTTCATGATACTTGGCATAATCTTATCAAACTCTCTTAATGTAGCTTTTTGCAGGTTGCTTTCGAGTTTGATTGTTTCATGTGCTACAAGTATTTAGTGCAAAAGAAGGTGAATATAGGATGGCACAGTATTTTCCATGTAATTTGATGAAATGATTCATGAAAACAGATTCTTAGAAGGTGAAAGATTTTTTTGTAGCTCTCCAAACTTTGGGCTTTGGCTTGTGCTGTACCAGTTCTTTGTCATAAAGACTCAGAGCTGACACCAGGAGGTGTCTGATATTTGAAGGGATGCTATGGGTATATGATCCAGTAACCTTTGCTGAATGCATAAACACAGCACACAGAGAAGAGAGCAGCCTGTCATCAGTTTCCCTGATTATTAAAATGCAGTCTTTAGTCTTCAGCAGACCAATATCTTTTAAATACAGCCTTCATTTAGATAAATGCGGTACAGTAATACACGCTCTGTGGTTAATGCAAACATCAGGCCAAAATCCATCACTGCAAGGCTGAAGAAACAATTTACAGGAGCCTGTGAATTATGTACTGTGGCTGTGAGATCTCCTTTTCTGAGACTTGTATACGGACTCAGAAAGGCAGGTTCTCATTAAAAATTGAGTTTATACAGTTTTCAAAGCCACGTTTGCTAAGGTTAACAAACAGTTTCTGATTGAAAGGTATCATTTAGACCTACATCTTTTGAGAAGAAAGCAAATCTCTGGCTTAACTCCCCCACCCCTGAAACACACAACAAGGAACCCCCTTGCAAAACGATTTTTCAGTAAAGTTGGAAATACCTCTATGAAATAATACAAGTTTTGCAGATCATTCTCATGAACTCACTCATGAACACCTCATGAACTCACTTAAGGATTATTGCCAGGTGTCTGCTTTTCATGGTTAACGTCATCTTTCTTTAAGCCACGCTGGGGAAACGATCAAAATGGCTCAGTCATCTGTAAAACAGGTAGCACTGCCTCAGCAGCACCACTCCTAAATCCTCCGCTCTGCAAGTAATTTCTTGTCTCCACCAACTTATGTGAGCTTATGTTTCAGCACATTGCAAAGAAAAGACCAGGAGAGCTGTGAGTCACAACTGCTTTGCTCAAAGGCTGCGCTCTGCAGGACAGCACAGAAAAACCAAGCCAAGAAAATATGCCCCTCAAAACCTTTCTAAACACTGCTTTAGAACATATGATGAATGGAATTGCTGAAAGTACTCACTAAGAGCTTTGCAACTGTCTTTCTTAAGAGCAAAATCTGTCCAGCTCCCAGTATTCTCCAGAAATCACCAGGGCAGGCTTACAGGACACAAAAAGTATTTTAATGGGGGATTTAACTAAGTTTAAAGAAAAAAAAGCAACGAACAACAAAAGCAAAGCAAAGCAGCTTTTGGAACAAGAGCTTTCTTCAGCAGAAGGAAAAAAAAAGTTGTGTCATCTTGGAAATGCACTTTGGCTTTATCAATGTGCTTCAGCCACACTACTGTACATGGAGGCAGTGCTGCCATTCAGTGCTATTTTACTTGCATAAACACAGAACCTATGAGAAGAGAAAGGTTTGGTGCAGTTTGGAAGCAAAGGAAGGGAAAATTCAGGTTCAATTTTCCTTCCTCTGTTCGCAGAACAGTGTATGTTCTAATCAATTATTTAAATGTTAAAGCTAAATTATATCTTTTTAGCAGCATTGTAGTCGAGTATAGGAAGGTATCATACAGCTTCATAGTAGCATTTAAGCAAAAGTGACACAAATGGGGTTTGTTCCCTGTTCAAAGGATGGTTTTGCAATACCATCCAGTACTCAACTGCCTGGATAAAGCAAGGACACTGCAAAAAAACCTCATTTTGGGAAAGTGCTTTGGTCAGCTTTTACAACAAAGGATTAAAAAGAAATCCTCGGCATTAAAAAATTATCTCTGAAGGAAAGAGGCTCAAGAAGGAATGAACAGAAACATTATTAAGTGAACAAAAGTGGAAGTTTGTATACTTTAACCAACGGGTAACAGAGTGAAAGGATGTTGGTCAGATACTCAACTGAAAGAACAAAAGAGACATTTGCTCTTAATGAAGCAGATAAAAACCCTGCACTTCACCTCAAAAGCTCATCACATCTATAGCAGAGAACCTAATATGCTTAACAGGAAGATTAATTCTTCCCCCGACTTAATCCAGGTGAAGAATTCTCTGTCCAAATTAAGGGTTTATTCAGAGAAAAGCACTAAAATTGCTTCCACGTATCCTCTTTCTAAGGTGATGTAAAAATATGCACTGCATAGTAGGATAACATTTCTTTCCCAGTTAAAAGAGGAAGAACTATTTTTCTCCTCATAACTTTCTTTAATTACTAGCAATTTCTTTCATTACTTTAATTATACACTTACTATTATACTTCTTGACAGTTACATTTTGCCATTGGCATTTTAAGCAAAGGAGGAAAGAATTTATGGGTCTGAATTCATGGGAAAAAAAAAAACCCTAAGCTTCTAGCTGTATTTTGACAGAGCACTAGTGAAATCAATACAGAGTCTATGTTCCGTGGTACTATGGCTCTACTAATGGCTCTCAATCAGAAAGGAGATTTGTATGCAAAGCCACATTAACAGAAGTGTGGTATAGAATATGGAAACAGCCACAGAGGGAGAGATGATGTCTGGGGGAAACATAACTGAGTTTGCTTTGACGACTCCAAGGTGAGTTAAGTGTGCATCTCGCTAAACCTGGACATTGTTGTTTTATAGACAATCCCCTAAATTCAGAGAGGAGCAGCTGGGCAGGCTGGGTGCTGGGAGCTCTCACTCAGCAGTGCTGGGGAAGGGTGTTCAGCACAGCAGGGCGGTCCCAAGCTAAAATTCACATCATGTACTGGCTCTGCATCAAGCTGACTGAAATCCACAGTAGATTTCAGAGAAATCAAGATGTTTCAGAGACACATCCTGTTTTATCACATGAACGGCTTCAAAAATAACCCCTTAACTCCATCAGAAACTGGTGTCAAGCTCTCATTCCCTCATTGATGCTCAAACACTTCCCTGCTTAATGCCTAAGAAAATCCAAGCCAGACATAAAATGTAAACAGAAACAGTAAGAATAAAAGGATTAGGTAAAGGAAAATGTTATGAGATTAACTTCAAGAAGGAAAGAAGGGAGAGAAGAAAAAGTGGAGAAAACAACAGCTGGTAAGAAAATTGGTTGCAGAAGGAAAGAATAATAGCAAATAAATGGGAGGAAAAAAGGATCAGAAAGCAACAGATTTGTGTTTGCTCTGCTTTAACTCACTTTGAACACGTTTCTGTACTTTCATGTCCTAATGCTGTGTGGAGGAACAATAGATGAGAGGAAGCTGTGCTTTGCTGCTTGAAGAACCGTTCCTTCATTCTCTCTATTGAGCAGCACAACCAGTAGCACTACAGCTTGCACACTCTGTCCTCAAAACCATCCCAAATGTATTCAGTGCAAAAACATCCCTTCATAATCATCTCACACAGTAAGGCGTCTGTTTCCTTTAACCCAAATGATACCTTCAACAGGTGCTCAGTCGCATCTTGGGTTACAAAATGGAGCAGAGCTCCAAAAAGCTCAGGACTGACAACATGTGGGTAACCTGAACAATTATAATGATGCTGCAAGTATCCCTGTGCTCACAGGACTTTGCTTCTACTATCAGTGATGTCAATAAATTCCCAACTTCAGCACAGCCTGCCCTCAGCCACACATCTCTGACGAGTTACCTCTAACCTGTAGTACCATCAAGTCCTGAAAAACTAATCCCATACTCCAAAGTAAAGAACATCCAGTATCAGGCTTTTATTCAAGTACACGGGTTTTTTTCCTATGCTCAAAATATTTCCTAGCATTTTTTTCAGTCAGAGCCATCATTTTGATCACATTGCACCCTAAAACTTTTGAGGGGGTTTATTTGCAGGTTCAAATTCTGCCTCTGTATGCTAAAAACATCTTCTAACCATGTATGCATCATAATTAGATGTGTAATACCATGTAATTACCACCACGTTCAAAGGATAATGCCAAAAGCTCTATTTGTTGCTTTTTACCCCTTCACATCTCCAAGCAAAACGAAATGATTCAGCAACGGAACGTTATTGATTTTTCTAACAAAATATGCCAACGTTTCATATTCTGCTTAACCCTTGCTGTGCTTCAAAAGAAACTGATCACTTCCACAAGAACATTCATCTTTTATCATTTTAAAAGGAGCCTCAAGGAATCTTTAACTCTCAAGAGGTTTTTAAAGGACAAGTCCATGTAGCATCCACAGATGATTCCTACAGGTTTCAGTGCTGTACTGAAAAAAGCTTTTAAAACTTGAAGACAAATAACTGGAGGAATCATAGAGCAAGATCCAACACCCTGGATACAATTTCAGACACAGGAATTGAAAAGTGATAAGTATGAGTTTCATATTCAAATGTGTTGTTGAGTTTTAACTTGGTGTATTGATGTTTGTGGTTTCTAGAAACAAAATCCCCATACACAAACAAATCACACCCTCAAATCCCCACTCCAGCACAGCTACTGTTTCCAGAACATGATTAGTATTAAGTGAATGCATATGAAATGTTCTTTCCTCCCCGGGTACTGTTGTAGGATGTGATCCTTCATTAATTTGCTTTGAGTAATGAAGCCTAAAGAGAAAATCCCAAAGAAAGAACTACCTCTCCACCCTGCTCATACACCTATATCCCTGGAAAGAATTGCTTTTCTCTGCTTATAACATACTAATGCTTTGTACCTTTACATGTTTAGAAATCCAGTTATCCATGTACTTTACTAGGGAAACTGACTGGTCATGTTCCTGTACCACCTGATCTAGGGGAACCTGCTTCTGCACGCGTGTTGGACTAGATGATCTCTAAAGGTCTCTTCCAACTCGTACCACTCTATGCTCTATGACTCCATAACTACTTTGCAGCACAGAGCAATAATTCTTAGTTAACTTTATTACATGGATATTTTAAGTAAGACATCTGAGAGTGCACATGTGTATAGACTGGGGTTTTCTCTTTGTTTACCTCTCAAACGCACTTAATACCCCTTTTCCCCTAACCTTTAAGAGTCAAGAAGAAAAAGATGCAGAGATATGGATATTGTTAAATTCTACTTAATGTGACATTACCAATGCCATCACAGCAAAGGCAGGCAACAGTCACATCCTGAAATGTAACATAATGTTCCAGGGATGTGCCAAAGAGCCCACCAGCAAATACCCAAATCCACAACTTGAAAAACTTCTCTCGATGTCAGCAGATAATCTTCACGTCTGCATAACAGATAAGAGATTTTAAGCCCTATGCTGAGCCAGGTTGGTTTTGTTCAGGATGACAAGAAATGGTGGAATTATACACCAAAAATAATGAAATAACATTAGGGTTCTGAAGTCACCATTGTTAGCAGAAATAACTGTTTCCTGCAGAGCCTTAATGAATTCTTGAATAACGTTACGATACTCCTTCCATAATTACACAGTACTTATTCCCCAGGGACTCATACAATCCCCAATGAGGAAACTCTGTTTATCCATCCTGATTCTCTAACAAGCGAAGTTGCAGTACATTGAGGTTTTGGAGTGGTTCTTCCATTTTTTAACCACGTCTACATTTAACAACAAAACCAGATGGGCTTGGATTAGGAAACTTTTGCTAATTAAAGTCTATCCTTGTCTTTAGCAATTTGTTCCCAAGATTCAAGATCTGGTACTTACACTACGATTTCATTTGTGAAAATACAACCTTCCAGTTATTGAACACTGTCACATCTTTGTTGTCAAGATCAGCTGATTGCATTATCAGTAAAAAATTCGTAGCCAATTGGGGAGTACTCAGGAACTTGGTCTTGGTCTTAAATAAACGAATCAGGTTTTAACTATTGAACATTTCAGGTCTTAGGGCAGACCCACTCCAGGGATAACTTAGGCTTATCTTTAAGACCATTTATTTGCATGAGAAATTGAAACAGTGGAAAACCACTTCTCTGTCACTCAGTAGAGATTCCTGGGCATGGAAAATGATTACGTAGCTTTGACTACATCTTTTGCCATCTCTAATAAAACAGAGAGTAAAAATTCATTTGTTTTATGGGGTTGTAAAAGAAAAATAATGCTTATTAAGCATGTAGTCAAGTATTCACATAGATGCCTAAATTAGAAATCTGAGCCTTTTGTGGTAAGTGAAGCACGTTGGAAGATAGGAAGTAAATTAAAAGCTTGTCACTCTTCACTGGCTATGCAATAAGACATAAACTTTCCTGGGTATAATATAAATGAGTTAAAATGGAGAATGTAATCAACCACTTCCAAAACTTGCCTAGTGACTGACAGATGTTAGAAGAAAAAGAATGGAAAAAACCCCATTGTGAAACGGTTACGGAGACAGGATGAAAACTGGTTTCTCTCAGGGACTTGTGAGCTTTTATTCATTAATAGACAAAAATTACTTTTGCTACATCTTCCGCAGGATGGAAAAGCGAAGGGAAGAATGTTTTTATAAACTAACTAGAAATCACTGCAATTGTTTCTGAAATAGTAACAGCCTCAGCTCTCTGATCACTGGCTCTGGGGCCACAGAGCTCAACCAGAATAGGAGTTTTCCCCTTGAGAAGCGCAAGCACTGAGGAACCCAATGTGGCCCTTGATTTCTTCTCCTCTCTACAAGTGATGAACAATTTTCACACACTTTGAAGTGATTTTTCAGAACAGTATTTACTCCTTGCACACCAGTCTCAAAGGTAAATACTGTTCTTGTGTGTCTTCTACACAGCTCCACTCTCCTCTGGGTTACTCATATGAACCTTTGCAACCCAAGAAGCTGAGGCTGCTGTGTGCAAGCGTACTTTGGAGAGGCAGGTACAAACTCAGCGAAGTCATTCCACGACCCCTACACTTAGTGCAGCAGATTATGAAACTCAAATTCCTTGTGGGAAAAAGTACTAAGGCAAAACCCATTTTAAATACTGTTTAGAATTGCCTACATTCAGTAGAGACACAGAAGCTAAAGAAAGCAAGCTTTAGAGCTCTTAATTGGTTATGCATTAATATAAACAACCTTCTCTGCCCATGAGAGAAAAATCTTCATGTGTGATTTGAATTTACAACTCAAAACTACCACACTTGCTGGTTTCATATTCCTTCCTTTTGGGTGATGAGGAAATGAGGATGGTCGATTTTTATCTTTCCTTGGTTACAAACAGTTTTCAGTCCTCTGTGAGATGACAGAAATGTCCACAGACTACTTTTCAGATGACTGCAATTCTGCCTAGACCATTAGTGTGCAAGAAACAGCCCTGAACCAAAATACGTGCTGTATCTGAAACAGCTTGTGAGGGAAATGCCATTCTAAATCAGGCTGTGGGGAATAAACTCTTGGTATTGTGTATTAATTGCTTCAAGACTGAAGATCATGCTGTATGCTGAGATAACAATAAACAAACTTTGAGAACCAAAATTAATAATTAGGTGTTCTTCCAGTATACTTTCAGTATCTGTTTAATGCTGGGATTATACTTGATTGCAAATAGAACTTATAGTTGTCCACAACTCAAATGAGCTTCCCAGAAATGAGAAGTCTGGATAACAACAAAATTAGGTTTGTTTAAACATGTATTCAGGTGGTTTTAAGGCGTTCCAGGTTCTAATGTTTATGAAAAGAACAAAATGCAGGCATAATATTAATTCAGTATTCAGTGAAGAAGGGAAGAGGGAGAGATTTTGAAGTTGTGATCCCCTGTCCCCTTCTCCTAACAACTCCTAAAACTAACAGTGAAGGGATTTAATAGTCTAATTTGCCTGTAACAGAAATTTCCTACATTTAGTTTTAAGCTGTGTTATAAATCTTATGGGATTGAACATTTAAAGCCAATTGATCACTAGTTGTGTGCAAGTCTCCTCATGCAGCATGAGCAGTTTTACCTGCCTCAGGTAGTTTTGGCTTATTTGGGTTTGGCTGCCAGGATACATACTTCCCTGAGCAAGGAGTGACATTCAGACTTCAGTGTGACTTCAGCTCAGTCTCTTGAGTCTAATACAGACAGCAGGGCTCGAGGCTTCTATGACCACTGAATGAAAGGAAGAGTTGGAGGTCAACAGAGCGACATCTGTGACATTAATAGCCTCATGTAGCCTTCAGCTACTCATGTAGAAGCAGAAGGTGGCAGTTCTGACATTAAGAGTACCTTTGTTACTAAGGGACAATATTTGTCCAACATAATTCACTCACCCATGACAACGATTTGCAGCAGCACAGAAACGGTGGAACATGGTTTTACTCCTGTGCAAAGGCTCAAACAGGTCAAGGAAAGGCTTGTAGGTACACAGTGCATCTTATATATTCTTCTTTTCAAAACTACATCACACCAACCGTGCTGCTTTCCAGTAAAAGCAGGTCTCCTTAATTTCACCAGCTTTCATAGTGAAGATGATGAAGTGCTGTGATCTCGTTGCTGTGTGTTAGTTTGGTGTGGCCCTTTCTCTACAGCTAACAGGACAGAAACCAAAAAGACTCTCTGTGGTTATTTTTAGGAGGGAGGAGTGTAAAAGCAAAGGGAACCAGGATCTCCCTAACTTTCATTTTCCCTGCCTTCTAGTCTAATTTATTTACTGCTTGAGAGTAGTTTGATAACACGCTTGCAAGTGCCTAGAACAAATGTGGGGTTCTTCAGAAGGAAGAGGCTACCACAACATCCCTCTGCTGCTCTACAGGATTGCAGGAGATACCTGCAGGAAATGCCTTTACAGCCATTTGATAAAGCTCTGCAAATACCTGTAATAGCATGAGCCCAGCAGGCAGGAACAACTGGTGGCAATTGTGTTTTGTCACTTACTTAGACCGAAAGCCAAATGTCTCTGCAACTCATTCTGTCTGTAAAACAGAGATAATTCTCTCAGAAGTGTTTGCTGAGACTTAATTAGCTACTGTTTATGCACTGATCCTTTAACACAAACAATCCCTGCACTGTTTTAACACTCTTGCTTGCTAAAAATAAGAAAGGGAGCACTATGAAAATCTAGTCTGGAATGCAGCAGACAAGCAGTACTGACTCCCAGGCAATACCTCAAGCCATGAATTCTCAGTCTGAGCTATAGTGACACATATTCATAAGGTTATTTGGCCTTCATTTCAAAACTGAAAGGGATGGAAAATCAAATCTATCACACACCCCTATGTTACTTATAATCACTGTTTGTAAAATGTAGCATTTCTACTTGGGTTTATCTGGTTTGTTCATCCAGTCACCGGATTTCAATTACATCCTTTGCTCTGTATCAAAGAATGATCCATGATCATAGGTGACTTATTCTTTGCAAAAGCCTGACAAACTAGGATGAGAAAACACTGGCTATCCTTCCATAACATCTAAATCATCAGATAATTAAGCAAACCTGGTAATTTGCCTGGAATGGCTTGCAAAATGATAACATGATCTGGCTTACAAAATCTATCCAGGCTTTCTCTCAAAGACAGGAGCTTCCTTCCCCAATGGATGTGTAAAATCAGGCTAAAACAACAGCATGGGCTTCCATTTATTTCTTAACTCATTCTCTGTGTCAGTTTTTTAAACATCAGGTTTCAAACCCTTCTTAAATAGGATCACCAAATGCTTAGCAGTTATCACTCACATTCTGCACTATTACCTAGCTGGGATTGTTGCATTGTACTGTTAGCAGAAAACTTTTCAGGCAGCCTTCACTCTTCTTCATGTAAACTCAGCTGTGATTTCACGACACAAGCAGTGTGGATAACACGACAGCACATCCTTCCATTTAAAACTTGTCATTCCTCTCTTTGTAAACTACCAGCTCTAATAATCTCTGTGTGATCCAAACTGATCGCTTAGAATAACTCTGCTACAAACGTTAAATAACTGTCTTTGTTAATATATCAGAGGCTATGGTGACTATCTAGTTTTCAGGAAGAACATCACAGATGTTCAATCCATGTTTGAATTAAAATGTTGGGTTTTTTTTCCAAGAGAGCCTACTTCACACTCCTATATATATACAATTGTTTAGCCTTGTTACTCTAAGCTTGCTGTAAGGAAGAATAAAAAGAATATATGTCAGACAGAATGGAGAGCAAAGCAAGGTGGAAGGAAAGCAGCAGTGACAAATCCCTGCTTTCAGCAGCTTTTCATAAATTCCTTTGGGAAGCCAACCGAGTTTCACTGAAGGGAATGAATCAATAGCCTGTCAAAAAATCAATTAGAAAGTCATTACCTAAAAATTAGCACTCCAAAGCCAAAATTTCATTTTTAAGCCAGTTAGATTGTATGTCAGTACTACGTTGAACTGCACTTGCATTGATGTGTGCAAAAGGATGAACATCCTCCATCCCTAGGAGATGTAGAGTGGGAAACTAAAGAACATGTTTACAGACACTCTTCAATTTATTTTCTGGTAGCTATCTCAAGCAGCAGATGACTATGCTGCACTTTATAACAGCTTTACATTGTGTATCTCAAGTATTGATGCTCTCACTGGAATTACAGCACTCAAGGAAACTTTAGCTTTTGCTCACTGTCGTAACACATAGGAAAATAACTGCTCCTGTAAAAGCCAGAAAGGGGGTGAAGGTAGGTAAGTATCCCAACAGCCTCCTTCCCCAACAGCATGCCACAGTCTTGGCATGATCCGTGTTTTGTGTCACACTGGAAAGACAAGTATTGCTAAGTGGGGAGATGGAGGAATAGACACAGAAGAGCTAAAGTCTCCCCTTGGGCTTCAGCTGGACAGTCAGCTCTACTTCTCTTCCCTTCTAGAGTGACCAGGCTAATTCATCAAGCCTGGGACTGCAGCACAGAAAAGAGAGGTAGATTCCTCCCCCACATCTTGTGCTGAGGAACAGGAGGCAAAAGAAGTGGCTCCCCAGGAGGGGATGTTGCAGCTTGCAAGGCTGAAGCAGCGTTCTACTAAGCACACCTCACCACACTGGGGCTTTGCACATGAGGAGGCATTCCTCCTACAATTACCATTAAAGGTTTAATCTTAAACACAGAAAGTGACAATAGAAGCAATACGACACAGATCCCTACAAGAAGTATGAATTCATTACAGAACATTAAGCACGTCTTAATCACATACTTAACATCATGCACACACTTAAGTAGAATTAGGTTAAATAGCTAAAATGCAAGTACCACCTTGAAATGAGATGCTGTTCTGAGTTGGGGTAAAAGGGTTCAATTTCAAGAGCTTAATTTAAGAGCCTAGTGACAGATGTGCTAGAATAACCAAGACATCTCCATCAACTCAGCAGATGTTGTGAAGCAACGTGCAGGAGATGTGAGATGAGCTGACAGCTTGTGTTTCAGCTGGTGCTGAGGACCGGCATTTGGGAAATGGGGTTGCACCCTGTGCTCATGAACATTTCTGTGAGATTAATACTACCCTTGTGTTCTACTGCCACTAACTTACTTCAGAGAAGAAGCTTAGTTAAAAGTCTACCCCTGTGGCCCGGTTTAGGCCCATCCAGGAACAAAGAGCCACGAGCAGGCACTCATTCAACTCACTCCTTCCCTTCCTGAGGTGTTACAATCACACCTGGTAACAGCTACTTGCACATTTGAGCCAGGTATTCCATCCCATAGGAATGTACTGAGTAGAAGGTTGATATACACATTCATATGGATATCTTCAGTTACCTGGATTATTCCTTTTGCCTTTGGGTTCAGTGACAGCAGAAGACTATTGTTTGGGAACAAAGAAACTGAAACCCTATCAGAGGACATTAATGCTGGGGTCCACTTGGTCTGGGTGGACAAATTCATTACCATGTTTACACTTAAGGATGGAGTCAGATACTGTGGCTCAAGGCACTTTGCACCCCATCCATGTATTCCAAAACCAAGGCCATCATTTCAAAGGGTTAACCTGCATCAACAGAAAGGTGCAGGACAGAGAAAAATGCAAAAAACATTATGTAAAAAATGAATACAAATAATACAGAATGAGACAGATTGAGGTTGTTTTAATAAGAGCGTTACCGAAGCTGTATATTTATGAAAATCCAGAACGACCACATACCCAGCTCTTACTGCCCATCATTTAATCCATTAAACCTGTTTTTAAAACACATTACATCTCTATACTACCTTTTAATTCTGGGTAAAAGCTGGTGGTTAAAAATCTACCTGTTAGGTGTCAGTGCAAGACAGCGTAGGAATGGCTGGTAGTAAGGAATAGATACAAAAAGTTCCTGGATGCTCATTGATATTTTACAACTGTAGCTCAGATTCTTCGGCTCTACTTCGAAATAACCTCAGTGTATCTCAGCAGAATCCCTACACTGCCTGTGTCACTGCCTGTGTTCAGGAAGGTGGTTTGCTCACCCAGGAGAGGTGCTCTTGAGAGGAAGGATTTTAGAACTCCTCTCAGCACGAATACTGAGTACCTTATCTTTTGCTCCAACAGGTCAGTCAGCAAGTCAGCTCTGCTTTCTTTGCACATCATCTGTACATGAGAATGCTGAGGGCTGACATCTCACGTATTTGTTGCGTTAGGGGAAAAAGAACTACAGGAGTAAATGATGGGAATAGATAAGAAGTTGGGTCTAATCACAGCTATGCAACGGTGTATTGCTGAAAGCAGAGTTAAACCCTTAGGGCTATGCTGGAAAATTGCTGTGTGAAGCTGTAACTACGCTCTTGCTTTTGACAGCTGTGTCTTGACACGACGTTTGAAATATCTGAGTGACCTAACTCGTTGCAGGCTCAAGTGAGGATGCTGCATTTCTGTTCTGGGGAGATTTCAGCAATTCAGAAATCTTACAAGTTATACACTGTTTATATTTCTACCTAAATTCTGAGTTTAAAATAAACGTGTCTTCTCAGGCTGCAAGTGTGCTGATCCACGAGCTAAGATGTGTACAGAGAGTCAAACACTAAGGGCTGTCACGGTGCTATTGAGCTCTCAAGTGCCAAGAAAAAGAAGTGGGGAAGAGGAAAGAATAGACAAAATAAAAAGAGTGCCATTTAAAATTATAAAGCCAACAAGTCCACATTTCTGCCAACTTCTGCTGACAAAGGCTTGGGAACAGCAGAAATCAGGAAGTTTTTTCTGATTACATCTCTAGTTGACGACAACTTGATGTTCCTCAGAAACAGCAGAAAATTTCAGCACTGCCTGCTCAACAGGGTAAGACATTCTTGGAATGCACAGGAGTGCTTTTTACCAGCGAAGCCTTGCATGTACCATCACAATTGTTTGTATAGTGAAGAAGTGGTATATTTTCATCATTCATTTCTTTACTGTGACTATTAGACTCGGCTCTTTAAAAAAAGACAACCAGAAAATACTGCATTTGTTGTGATCTTTTAAAAAAGAACTAAGGAGGAGTTTCCTAAATAGAAGTTACCCTAACCTTCAGGAAAATTTCTAGGAGCAGTCTTCTGCTCCTAGCTTGTGGCTCAATAAATGCCAAGCAATACTCTCTTTAGGCAGCAGTTCATATGTACTGGAACACAGTTTAGGGACAGAGGAAGTGCCATGGTCTACGTGCATGATGTCATGTTTGCTATTTTTGCACAGAACTCAAGCACAAATTCTTATTAACTTACAGTCTGAACAACAGGGATGATCAGCAAGTGAAATTTCAGGTAGAAAGACAGTGACTGTTACTTGTGGATTAGGCAAAAGGTGTTAAATGTTAAGATCCTCTTGCTACATAACCATGAGATAACATAAAAGGGGAGTAGAGATACTATGCCGTGATAATTGGGTAGAGAAAGGCATTAACAAAATGAATAATCAGGGTTTCTTTTTTTCAAAGACAGCTAAGAGGAAAGAATGGTTCAGCATGAAATCCTGAAGACACAATGGCACACAGTTCTTCGGCAACAAGATAACGTTTACTCAAACCAGAATGAAGAAAACTATGCACTAAATGGTAATTCCTTTTGCTGGAGTTTATGCATCTGTACAATTTGGACAGTAGGGAGCGGGGAATAAAAGGATGGGGAAAGATCAGCATTTACAAACTAGACATCCACCAAGTTTAAGTAAGGCCAGACAACCATGCAGAAAACCAGAGACTTTCCACATACACTCAGTATTTGAACCAAAGAACAAAAGACAGACATATAAATCTCTGGGAACCACTGAAATCCAACAAGAGCAGAGTTAAACTAACCCATCTCATGTCTCTTCTACGTTTGTGTGTGTGTGTTTGCTTTGTGTTTTGGTTTTTTTAATACCAGAGATGGAGTATAGGCAGATTTCCATATAGTGTTTGCCACTCAGTCATGGGAGATTAGCAATTGAGATGGTGAAGACGGCAAATAGTGTAAGATTAGGGAAGCAGTCAAGGGAATGTGACAAAGGACTTGGGAGAAGAGAGAGTTTATGGGTTGAGTTTCTCAGGAATCATGCTTGGATTTCTATGAATTTATTCCATTATGAATTGGAAAGATGGCGTAAGGTGTGTGCCAATCACAGGATCTAAGGGTTGGAAGGGACCTCAAAAGATCATCTAGTCCAGCTCTCCTGTAAAAATTACCAGATGTGAGCAATGATGCACCACAACTTGAGACAGATAAACAGTGCAAAGTCAAAGGACCTCACTGAGGAACCAAATGACAATTCCTGTTACCATCTGGGGCAAAAGTGAGTAATAAGCGAGCTGCATGGACTGTGTTATCAGCCACCAAACCAAAAAGAGTAATAAATCTTTCTTCATGTCAGAAGAACACAGCCTGCAAGACACTTTACAGGACCAGCAGGTGAATGGCTATGAGTAGAATACAAAAGCAAAGCCATGGTGGAGAAACTGAATGTATTCTTTGTATTCTGTGGATGAAACTGAGGTGATTACCCCCATGTCTCTCTCCTTTCTAAGGGATTCTGTGAAGGATTTAGTTTGAAGCAGTTTTGGAACAAATAGACAAAATGTAAAGTAACAAATCACAAAGGTCACACAATAGTCACCATGGGTTCTAAAGCAAATCAAGGATGAAATAGCTGAATTATTAACAATGGTGAATAACTTCTCACATAAAACAGCTTTGGTGCTTACCCACGGGAGGGTGGCAATTGTCAAAAATCCTCCTCCAGAGAGCCAGCGAATTACAGCCCAGTAAGCTTGTCATTTATGTCAGGCAAAGCCTTATAAACTAGAATAAAGAAGAGAATTACTGCAGACACCTGAGTAATTACGATCTGCTTGAGGAGAGTCAGCTTGGCTTTTCCAAATAAATCCTTCGTTACAAACCCACTGAAGTCACTGAAAGAGCAAACATGCATATGGATAAAGGTGATATGGTCTGTGTAATCAATTAAACTTTCCAAAAGCCTGTGGAAATTATTTCTCAACAAAGGCTAAAAGCAGGTGACTAAGCAGCTACACTCAAATGCTAAAATAACTGGTTACAAGAGAAGTACTAGAAGACGTTGAGATCTACCAGTGGAAATTGCCAGTGAGGTTATGGTGATTCCTGTAGTGTTCAGCAAAGTCATAAACTAAGCAGAGAGAAAAGAAAGTTTGCTGATGGTACTAAATTATTTAGAATGAGTGGCAAGGGTGAGAGAGCACCGTGAAGAACTGCAGCAGAGTATGTCTTACGAGCCTCAATGGCTGAAATTAAGTGTAGATAAATGTAAAGTGTCACATGGGGAAAAGACTATCCTAATTTCACATAAAAATGATGAGCTCTGAGCTAGCCATTACTATTCAGAAGAGAGACCTTAGGATTATAATAGGTGATTCCAAGAAACAGTCAGCTCAACGCTCAGCAGCAGTTTAAAAGTAAATTAAATGCTAGAACAGGAGCACAAGAAATACAGCTTTGTCACTGATGTCACCGTCAACCATGGTTCATCTACAGTTCCAACACGATGTGAAGTTCTAGTCCCCTCATCTCCAAAAGGATATGAAAGAGGTAAACAATCAATCTCCTGCATGAGGAATGACTGAATGAAATCTGTGAGTCTTCAATCTGGGAAGAAATTACTTCATTGGAATATGAAGAAGATCTAAAAAATCACAAGGGATGTGGCAAGAACCTAAGTGGGACTGACTTTTCACACTGTCTTCCTGGGTAAAGTCATACAGGGCGTCAAATGAAGGCAGCTTCAAAACAATCAGGGGAGATGAAACTCAGCAAAAGAGCAGTTTCCCATAAAACTTATTACCACAAAAGCTGCTTATACTAAAGGCCTGTGTGGGATTAAGAATGGAAGCTGTGAAAGCACATAGGAAAGAATCCACTGAGGGTTACTGAATAGATAATACCGCATGTGACCCCAAAAATCTCTGATCTAAAACTAATTAGAAGGTTGAAATGCTTTAAGTGGAAGTTTTGTACGTTTCCTTTTCCTTTTTCTCGCCAGGCATTTCCTTACTAACAATATGGGAGACAAAACAGATGGATCTTTCACCTGATTAATTACAGCCACGATTAAATTGTTCAGTTCTGTGCAGTACAGGCATATGTTAGTCCCTGCTATGTTGCAAAACTCCAACATGATCCACATATATGCATGCAACTTTCTTTTCTCCCCCTCCATATTAATGCCAGTGTACAAGGCACTGGAAAACTTCCCTCTTCATCATGTGGACAGTTCACATTTATAGCTCTAAAACATGAAAATGGTATATAGAAGGCGGCTCAAGCAGGGAAGCAGGAAGCCTGTCTTAGCAGAGAAACACAGATACATTGGCTACACAGAACACAAAGAAAAAAGGGGGAAAAAAAATCATATGACTCCTGTTTATAAAAACATCGAACAAAGTAAATGCTAGGGAGACAGAAAATGGGATAAAAGCTGCAGCTGTTATCAAATATTCATCAATAAAATTAGGACAGAAGTTGGGAAAAAGTTTCTGACTAGCAGCAGCAGAGGTGAAATTCTGACAGAAACAACAGAGTTAGCAAGGTTCAGAAAGCTAACTCACAGAGGCAGAGCCTTCGTTTGTCTAAGGACTTGAACAATGTGGTTGCTGGCAACAGCACACACCTGGATATTATCAGATATTATCACCTTCCTGATGCTCACATTTTACCAAAAAAAAAAAGAAAGAGAAATTATAAATTATTCCATAATCTCACTTTGGAGAGATTCAATAAGTTTTATGATTGGATTGTGTCAGAATCCTTTCAAGAAACTAGGAAACGGATTTCTGTCAGAGTGCTGGCTGTACCTTCCATCACACTTCCAGAAAATTAAACAGAGCACTTGTCAAATACCAGATTGCTTGATGTTTAATTCATGGGCAAACACCTACTCCAGCAGTTTCCAACATCTGATGCTCTAGAAATCGTTTCCCAGAAGTGGTCTCCCATTCACAGAGAGAAAAGCAAAAAGAACTTGACATTTGGAAAAAGAGCTTGTTTTCCTGGGATAAAAATACCTGATCTCCTGGAAACCAAACTATATGTTGTTCTGATGATTATTTAAAGTATTTCGTATCAAATACTGACAATTCTTCATGTCCAAGTACAGAAATATTGTGTTGGCTTACAAATTACTTTAACTAAACCACAGTTCTCTTCCTCACTGTGATATGCCTGTGGACAGGGTTTTGTTCACAGAAAGATCCACTTGCCAGTTTGGAACAAGAATGAACACTATTGTTGCCCTAAGCAGACACTGGGAAATCAAAAATAAATCACAACAGCAAAAACATCCCTTCAGATTATGTACTTTAAGATGCCTAGAGATAACAGGACCACACTAGGTGGACTTCCCTTGCTCTCAAAATTCCTACGCTGTGCAGAGAGCAGCATGAAATAAAGCAGAAGAGTGAATAAACATGGAAAGGCAAAACTTTGCAAAGACTGAGAAGTTGAGATCTACCAGAGGAAACAAGAAAGAGGAGAGGATTCAGAGTGGAATCTAGGGGTTCCTTCATTAGCAAATATGGAAGGTGATGTTAGCCATATCAGAGATGAATTAGTTGATGCTGTGTGTCAGAGGTTAGATGAGTGAAGCAGAATATATATATATCAAAAAGTATATATGTGTATATATATATATATATATTTATATATATATTAAAAAACTGTATAAGGTTTTAGAAGGCTGGATTTATGCTTTTCTCTGTTCCAATCTTATACATCAAAAATATAACTTGTGGAATTCATCAATCAAACGAATACAGGACCAGTACTTATTCTTCAATCATGGGATCTGATAAATGCTTTATTGATCCACCTTATTACTTCTGACTGACAAAAAAGGGACAGGGTAATCATTCCCTTAAACTGCTCAAAACTCACTCTCCTGCAGTGTCTCGTTTATCAGAACTTACAATGACTTTCTTGGGTACTAAAATTTTAACTTCAATCTTCACTCATTTTTACTGGAGTAACACAGGAGAGTGAGACATGAGTTCCATTCTTGCCCTGAGGATTTATAACAAAAATTAAACCAATCAAAACTAATTCATATTAGGTTATTATCTTTTGCTCTTCTCTCGTTTTTATAAGCTTGTAATTTAGCAGCAGCCTTTAATAACTCAAAGAAGCACACCTGAACATTACACTCTGAACCTAGAGACACAGGTATTTCCATGTACAATTCAAAGAATAAAACAAAGCAACACAACCCCCCTAATCAATTCCTGTGAGTATTCTGTAAGCCATAACATATGACGGCATTTCATTTCATTTTAGGTGTTCAAGGCATGACAAGCCAAAGATATTAAAAGGTCACAGGCTGTCTAATACTGTAAACTACTGCCCAATCTATTTCTAACTGATTGACTTTTCTTCTGACTACTGTCTGCCAGGTTGTTTTCTGCTCTTTGCTATTTTCTCAGTCGTGTTTTATAGATTGAAGCTATGTCTCCAACGTTAACTTAGTAATGAAAAGTGTACAGTTTAACTGGAAGATACAGTTTGATTCCAGCCTGTTTCAAACAGAGTCCTCAGGCTGAGGAGGGGAAATAAAAAGTTCCTCTTCAGGTCTTTGTGCTTTCTGATCATTTTGAACAGCCATTATAGGAAAAAGTTGTATCTGCTTCCCCCAGATATCTGTTTAATGCTCTCACTGAAAATGTACACAAAGGTAATTTTTAATGTGCACGGACTATTTCAGCTCCTACCATGCCTGCCTCACAAACCACTCCCATACCACGTGGCACATGCAAATACCATTTCTCATTCCTATAACAAGAACCAAGTACATGGGCAATAGCTAAATGCAATCACAACTACTGCAGCAGAACTTTAAGTAGGGCAAGATGAATGCCAAAGAGTATCAATCAGACCTTGTCTAGAGAAAAGGACCAGTGGATTTTGGATGGAGATTGCATTGCATTTATGAGCAATCCAGTGCACGTGAGAAATGCCTTAAAATTCAGAAGCATTTTGAGGAGACACAACTGTTCAGGTATGTGATGGAAGTGTCCAATCCCACAGGACTGTAACCAGCAATACAGACTGTGCAAAATCAGTTTCTCTCTTCAGCCTGTAACATCAGCAAGATGTTCAAGGCTATCCCATTGATTCTCTAAGTAGTAAAAATTAGACATTTAGCTTAAAAAAAAAAGAAAAACAAACCATAAAACTTGACATACATTTGAGTTTTCTGATCTTACAGCATCTGACAATTATGTGCCCCAGGTGAGAGAGCTGGATACCACCATCCAACTCAACACAACCAGGCACACTCTGCCACTGACCAGCACCAGGACAAACGAAGCTAATACAGCTTCCCAGTCAAACAGTAGCACTATCTGTGAGGTGTTTATACTATTCTCCTGAAGTGTAAGTATTCTCATATATTTTTTATTCCCCCATAAAATCCATTAACCACTTCCAGGCACAAACACAGACATACACTAAATTGTTCTCTAAGGATTTGAGGTTTTGCCCCAACCCTGTCAACTTTTCATCAGGTTTTGCTTTTGCAGCAGGAAAAAAAAGAAGAAAATCCTTTGACATTTACACTTTTCAAGTATTTCACTTCAAGCACCTGACATCCCATTCATTCTTGACCAGCTTCATTGTTTTCTCTACAAAGAATTCTCTTCTTGGTAGCGAAGGCCCATTCCATTCTGTTACATTAACGATTCCATTTCTGCTCCATTCCCCACAGTCGCCAGCATGTTTCTGTCAGAACCTGGGCTTGGCATTTTTAGTGCTTCACGAGTTTGTATTTCAAATTCATAAACACCACTGCAGGCTGTAACTTTTAGGCAGAGAAACACTTTCACCAACATCTCTGCAATCACTTGGCTGCATGACACACTTTCTGACTGTTCTGTGCATTACACTTACATGTTTGCATGGCTTCCAGCAACACTGCAATGGCACATCAGACTGTTATTGGTTTATTTGCATGCAGACCGATGTCCAGTGCTGGAAGTTGTTAGTTACACTGATCCAGTCAAGAGTAGGGCTTGGGCACTGAAATTAACCTCCAGTACATAACAGGAGAGTTTATTTCCATGAATCTAGGAAGGGAAAACTTAGGTACAGATGAAAAACACAGTGAGTACAGCGTGGTGCATCATGCACACTGTAATTACAAATGGGCACTTCCCAAAAGTACTTTGAGTTTCTGAATATGCAACATTACTTCCCTCATACTTCAAATATTTCATGCTGTAGCTATCTCTATTTTTACTTGCAGCAGATCAAGCACATTTCTAAGCCACTTGGATGCAGTTGAGAGCTTATTTATAGGAAAAGAAAGCTACAAGAAAAAAAGATGTGTGTATGTACACTTAGACATAAACACAGTTACGTAAACATACATATACACAAAAGCAGATGGATGGATTCTACTGGTATGGGAAATGTTTTAGTACTTTAGAGTAAGTCACTTAAACCAAACAAGGCTGTTTTGTCTGTTTGCTTTTAAGAGGAAATGTAAGTTTCTAGTTTGTAGACTGGAGGCATACTTGCATTCCAGCAGTCTGAAGTGTTTCTCTGCCATTGCATTTGCAGCATCAAGTGGCTGTGGAATTTATCCTCCTTTCATTTCACAAAGTAAGGAGGAGTGTGCCTTTTCTATTAAAGCTGTATTCCAGTCGTATGTTGACTTTCTGCATCTATATAAAGGGAAGGCACTGCCTAGAGCCTGTATCATGAATCCTAATTGCCCTGCATACAAGTCCTTATTATAGCTGTGATTTTTTGGTGTTACTTTATCATCTATTTCTGCACATGCTGCAAAGTGTTTCTCTGGGGCTTGCGAGTTAATGCAAAGAAAATGGTCTTTGCTATGATGCACTGACTCAGAAAAAACCCACACTCATTGCAAATAGTTCAATTCTGCTTTTCTCTCTCATTAAAAGAAGGAAAAACAAAAACAACAAAAAAATCCTCTTCTGCCTTTGAGATGGTTTTTTAATTCATCAGTCAATAAATGTTAACTTTCAAAGACAAACTTGTTTTATTTCAAAGAAGCTGTATGTAAGAAACTCCCCCATCTTTTTTACTTGTACTCTTTCCCTTTTTCATCCATTATTTGACACATAAATAACAATGCACTGTGAAACTCTTGAAATACTAAAGATAGTAGTTAAGTTGTAGGTCTATTAGGTACGATCTGGAAGCTGAAATAACAACTGTGATGATACTAATGACACTGCAATTCATAAAAAGATCACACTGTCACTTGCCAGAAGAAATCACTGTTCCACCCTGATTTGCTCTCACCTCTAAGACAACATTTTGGTGGTAGAAAGTAACACAAACAATTTAATCCATGTGGTGAACTCCATCAAGTTCCACTAACTTTGTTTTAAAAGGAGGTTAAAGGAATGTGAGAGCATAGAGACAGCTCATGAGAAAACTCATTTGGGCATTAGAGGCAGCTAAATTTAACTTGGTAACTTAGTGGGCAAAAGGCCTCTGTTCCATTTGTGTTATTTCTTTCCAGTGCCTTCTCGGCGAGAGCATTTGAACCTCATACGACTGCAATTATTGACTCTTTGAAGCATCATTAAAAAAGCTCTTAGAGCATGAATAAAGGATTTTACACAAAATTTATTCTTCATCTGGTCAGTTACACTAAGAAAATAAATGCCCACACTTAGAAAAGGGTCAGAGACATTTCCTGCAGGGATGTAAGCTCAGCACCCTGACTTGTACAGTACACTGGAGGCAACACCACACGCTGGTGAACATAAACTCACCCATTTAATTCTTCCAAAGAAAATGAGACACTTGTGATTATATCACATTCCCTCTTCTCTACCGTTTTTCTGTGAGAAGGTTAATGAAAGAACTCAGGAGGATTGCCAGCAGAGACAATCTTGATGTGGATGGTGGACTGCCCAGGCACTACCATTGCTTTTCCCTGTATGGCAAGGAGTGCAAATAGCACAAGGCAGTTTAAACTGTTACAGCCTTTTAGCTTTTATACCATATGACATCTGTCAGAGAGAGGCATCAGGCAGATTTCCTACAAAAGAGGTTCTGAGTGTTGATAACCTTGGAAAGCAGACCAACAAAGAGGGACTTGAGAAAAGTCCCCGAGAAAAAAACACAGACCAGGAGCACTTCTTCACTCTCCTTAAAATAAATCCCAAACAGAACACAAACCCCAAACCCCAAGGCAGTGGTGAACTGTAAACCACTCAAATTAGCTTTGATTCTCAGTTGTTAAAATTCCCTTTGACAAGATGTAGCTGCACCAGAGGAATTAATACCAAGACTGTAAAAAGAGGTAAGGAGACTTGTAGACAGTAAGACAGAGTAGAAGCCAGTACCATGAGCCCTGTGCACGTTTTATACTGCAAATGCAGCAGAAGGCTTTTGCTTATGTCTTCAGTTTCCCCCACCCTGCTTTGTACTAACTTTGCACATCAAAAGAACGACTCCAGAATCCAAAACTCACTTCCTTAAGAGGCTTGGCAGTGCGTCACCCCTGTAGTCATGTTCTCTGCCTGGCTCTTTGAATTAGCCTAGGCTGACCTAGGGATAGTTCTGTTCTGCATTCTGCATCCTTATTTCTGCCTTTTGCTGGGCTGCTGTCCCTGGCACTGCTTTACATTCCTCTCTCTTCCTCCACCTTCGGGCAATGCTGATTCCAGCAGCCTCCCAGTGCTCATCTGTCAGTCTCAGAGGTTATCAAGGCATTTAAAAACACCAAGGTCCTTCTAAAGTTTGAATTCAGTAGATATCCAGGAAATCCAGCAGGTGCTTAGGTACCTTACCCACTCACATACAAATGTCTGTTGACTCGTACAAAGGTCTGGTTAAGGCACCTGGGGTAAACTCTCTCCGCTTATTCTCTACAGAACTGGTGACCCTCTGAGCTCATGCTGTGGTTCCAAATACCCTTGGATTGTTTTATTTTTGTTGTTGTTTGTTTGTTCATCTCATCTCCCAGTCTTTGCTCTCATCTTGCTACCTGATGCTTTTCTGACCTGCACCCTAAGTTATCTTCACACAACTGTTCGTGTGACTAAATGATGAATGATCCTCACTACACAACTGAGCAACACAATAAGTTCTTCTTTGACCACAAGCAGCACAAATTTAGCCCAAGCCAGCTCACATACCTTCATGAAAACACATGCACACTTTCCAGTGAAAGTGTGCACACATGTATATTAACACATACACTTTGTTTTAGAAAGAATTTGTGATTTAAATATGAAGAACAAACCCCATCAATTTAATTACTTTCCAAAAGTAATGTCCCAGAATGCCATGATGATTTTCTGTAGCTGCATTATAACAGGCCTATAGTTTTTCAGTCCCACAAATAAAGCAAAAGAGGGTTTTGTTTCAGACCAACGACAGTGTGTTTTTTCCTTGCTTTAGACATACACATGTACAAATTTTACAGCACAGTGCAGCTCTACCTTGGATGTTAGTTATATGTGGTACTATCTGGAAGTAATAAGCATGCAAAAGTACTTCTTAAATACTGTTAAGGTTTAAATAAATTATTCATGAAGCATTTTTTATTCTTAAAGTAAATAAGATGGTTTCAATAAGCAAGGAACTACTATGCAGATCTAGATCTTTCCATAAACTAGAGAAGTTTCTAAGGGAAAAAAAAAGAAAAGGAACAAAGAAAATGTTTTTGCAGATGTTTTTCACACATTTTTTTTCCTCTTAACTCTGCTGCTCCTTTGACCCCTTCTGAACAGCAATCATCAGCAGCAACTCGTATTTGAACAAATAGAATGTGTTTCATCATCTTGCTGTGGCAAAAGCATATTATCCCATTCCTTTGCAATTACAAAGTAGAAGTAAATAAACAATTTTGGGGTTTCATATTAGCACCACTGAAAAAAAGCATCTTCTTTCTTTAAAGCAGGGTAAGTTCATTCCTAGAATGATGTTCTTTCTTTCTCTTTTTCTCTTGGAATGTGCTGCACTTAACACCACATACTTTCTGTTAACCCCTCTCTGTTTATCTATCATTCTATTTGCTTTATGCCTGTTTTACTTCTCACTTCCACCACTAAACAAAGGAGAGTTGTGAGACAGTCACATTCTTTCTTCAGTATGGATTTTCAGCCATATGGTTCTCCATAGAGGTCTCATTTTTTATCTAAAGTTTGCTTTCTACGTTTATCAATATTTATTCTCCTCAGAAAGATAATACTTGTCAGAAGACTTCCGAATCCTACTTTATCTTGAAGGTTTGCTCCATGGAAACTATCGCATCAGGTCCTATTGAGCATCCACTTAATTTCTGTCTACTCCTACTAAAACAGTTCCCAGCAAGGTAAACAGCACATTTCCCTACTATAACTGCAACTTGTATCGTGATGGATCTTGGTGATCTTCACAATGCTAAAAAGCCATCAAATACAGATCCTTCAGCTTTTTGCTGTTGGTAACACAAAGTGTTACCAGCAGGTTGAAGAAGGGGATCTTTCCTGTCTACCCAGCACTGGTGAGGCCACTCCTGGAATGCTGTGACCAGTTCTGGGCTCCCCAGTATGAGACACACATGGACAAGCTGGAGAGAGGCCAGTGAAGGGTCACAGCGATGAAGAACAGACTGGAGCACTTCTCCTGAGACAAGAAGACGAGGGAGCTGGGCTGTCCAGAGAATGGAAAGGCTTAGGAGGCATCTTTAGAAAAACCTGTAGAGAGTGTAAAAAGATGATGGAGCCAGGCTCCTTTCAGAGATGCCCAGTGACAGGACCAGAAGCAATGGGCGCACTGAAACACAGGAGATTCTGAACATCAGAAAACACAGTTTCACTGTGCAGGAGACTGAACACAGGCACAGTCTGCCCAGGGAGGTTGTACACTCTCTTATCTTGTAGATACTGAAAAGCTGCCTGGATATAGTTCTGGATGCCTGGCTGTATGTAGGTAAGCCCTGCTTGAGCAGTGAGGTCAGATGATGTGGCCTCCAGAGGTTCCTTCCAACCTCAACCTTGCTGTGGTTCCATCATTTTTTTTCTGCAATCCTGATTTTTCTTTTTTTTGGCAGCTGACCTCTCGAGTCAGTCATGGCTTAGCACTTGCCATGAGATTTATTGTCTCCTACTTCTCTTTGCCCCTTTAAATCCCCAACACGAGCTGGTTGCTCTGATTTCTGTTGCCTCCGGTTTTGACATTTTCATATGAGTTATTTTAATTCAGCTGGTCCAAGAGGGCTTTTTTTTTTTCCTCTTTTTTTTTTTTTCCAAGTGCTGCAGGGTATTGAAAATTATGATTCCAGCCCAGATAACTACAGCATTGATTGTTTATCAACTTGCATTCCCTACATCAAAAATTTCATCTTACCATTGAAGAGAAGCACATTAGCAGAGTTTAAATCCAAACTTCTCTTTGATACGGCAGCATGCCTCTGGGATGCTGTTAGCATTACTCACATTAGAGAAATACATTTATGCTAAGGCAGTAATTTCTTACCAGCACACTTTCATAAAAGGCATTCATGCAACCTATGATCATTTATACTCCGTGTCATTTACACTGAGGCTAAATATGCAAATCACTAAAGCAGCCTGAGAAATGAGGAGGTATCATTGTACAGTTTACTGTGAATATCAGCACCTGACTTAAATACTTCTCTTTTTTTTAGCTAAGTACATTTTCAATAAGCTGTTCTGCACTGGATGCTTTACCTTCTCGTACTAATTCCACCTAAAGTACTAGGTTTCTTCAGCTGGTACCCATTAGAACACCACCTGCCACTTACAGTTAAAATCCATATCTAACATTGGAGATACCTCCTGGGTCTCAAGGTTTCTCAGCTCTCTGCTGGACCTTTTTATTCATGGTGAGGTAAAAATAAATGTTTGCAGGGGACAAAGAAAAAGGAAAGTAAAATGATGCTTCATCCTGATGAGTGCCAAAGGACCCATAAATCATCCCAAGGGAAATGATTCCGGATCAGTTAATAACCACTATCCATTTACAAGCTTCAGCAACTCAGGCATGATAAACACATCTGAACAGCAACTTGCTGAAGGTTTCTTTACCTGCCTCTGGCTTTTCTGAGGTAGTATTTTATATTCTGTAAATCATTAAGATTTTCAAATGTATAGGTAAGAACTACTCTCTAGACACTCAAGACTGAAAATTACAAGACCTAATGATGGTAAAAGATGTGCAATAGCTGCTGGTCCCACCTCATGGCTTCAGCTGGCATTAGGGTAAGATTGTGCCTCTGGGATGGAGGTCAAGGGTAATTAAAGTCTATTTTTTTAAATATAAGTCACCACAGGGCTTGTTTTTCCAATTATCAGTCAGAAGTAAATTATATTCTTATTGATGTAATGTACAGCTTAATTGCAAGCAAGACTTCACCCAAGATGTCCAGAAGTCTGGGCTTTCTTAATCCTGCAGCTTGCTGTCAATCCCTTTGACTAATCTTGCTTTTTGAAAGTTCTCATTTAATTGAAAATGCCAAATAAAACATTTCAGAACAGATGATGATGTTATGTTAGTGCTACCAATACCATGTCACTGCCGTCCAGTGAAGGCCAGGAGTTAATGAGCTGAGGACAGAAGGCAAAGCACTGGATACAACTATGGTTGACATGTCAGTAGATAAAAGAAGATTTACAAATATACAAAAATAAAGAAGTAAACAGATTTTTGTTGCTAACAGCTACACTGCCACTACATTCAAGCCAGTGCTCAAAGTCTTCAGTTCCTGCCCAAGCCCTGTTGTAGCTGCCCTTGTCTCCTGGATGGGCCTGGGACCTGCACAGCAGAGAGCTGCTCTCCTGGGTGCAACCCTGGGCCCTGCAGCTTGTCCTGCAGAACTCCAGGCGTAACACAGCACAGCTGTTCTGTTCTACTTTAGACTCTGCATTCACCATGAGTTTAATAACTATGAGACTGCTATTTGCCTGAAATACCAGGGATTCAGCTTCAAAAACACTTTCAAGGAAACAAACCACAAAGGTTCTAAGTGCAAAAGGATTTCATTGCATTTGATGTTAGTTTATGCTCTCTTTCTGAACCCATTTCAAAGCTGATGCTCACCAGCATTAACACAATGCCCAGGTGCAGCCAGGAGCAGGCTGATGCACTCCTCAGTGGAGCTTGAAAAGCCTCCCTTGCAGCCTGGCAAAGGAAAGGCACAGACCTGCAGTATCTCTGCATACAATTAGGATGTAGCCCTAAATAAACTCTTTTTCCTGCCCCTTCAAAAGACAGTTTCAAAAGCAATGCAGGAAGCAAATGGAATTGTCACATTAAGAAATTTCTTGGAAAAAAAATGCTTCTAAGTCTGACCTTAAAAGCTGGGAAAGGTGGGAGGGAAACCAAAAGAAAACTCTTCCAATCTGCAAATTCTCTTCTTTAACTCCCCTTTTCCCTCCAGCTCTCTACCTCTGATGTATCAAAATACACACATAAGCTATTTGCAGGTCATGTCTATTGCATGTGGAAGTAAGTAGATCTAGGACCCCATGCAAGTCTTTTTTTCCTGGCAAGCCCATTTCTTCAGCCACAGAGGTCTTTAGCCTCTCTTACAGTGGGAATAATAGGACCACAACTCTAAGCATTTATACTACCCAGGAAAATTGAGTTACTGGATTCATACTGAAACCAGTTAACTGAGCTGTAACTCATACTGTTCTCTAGGGGAAAGTATCAGGAGGGCATGAAAAGCTGTGCAAACACCTGGGGAGTGCTTGGAGAGCCAAGGCTTGCTGTGGCGCACTCAGAAGTTACCAGGTTATTATTCTGTGTATGTTTTTGACAAAACCCATCTCTCCTGTGTGAGCCATGTATTAAGACAGGTTCCCTTTCTCTAAACAATTCACCATCAAAGTAAATGGCTAAGGTGTGTGAGAGGGTACAACTGACTTGACTGTGCAAAACTCCTCAGCCTTTGAGTACACACATCCATCATTAGGAAGCCACATTTTTCCCACTGCATCAGCATCAAACCAGTTGCATTTTGGGGTGAGGACATTTAACTCCTGTTTCAAGAGCAAACAATGCATCCCTTGAGCCCTGTTAAGTGCTTAGAGAGACCAAAGACAACACTGACCCTGCTGAGAGAATCTCACAATCAAGATCCCTTTTTTCCTTTCAACTACAATCTTTCACCCAGTAATCATGAGGAGACATGTGCAAGAATGGATTTTAAATGAAACAACAAAGGAAGACATTCAGATAAGAAATCAGTAATGGCCTGAATACAATCAGCACATACCAAAGTATAACAGCCCACAGTTTTGGGGAAGCCTTGCTTCCTGCAGGCACATTAAAGACAGGCTCTGCTGCTGCAAAGCATCCCTGGGCTGGCTGCAAAGGCAGGTTCTGTCTGACATGCAGAGACTTCATTCTGCCTCATTTCTCACCTCCTGCTAAACTCTACAACTGTACATTCTGGCAGTGTGAGCAAACACCAGCCAAGCTCTGCACTGCCATCTGATGAAACCCAAGAGAGACATTTGCCTTTGCATTACATCTGATTATTTGAACTCTTTCACTGGAATTACCTTTGCTCCCAGACTAGCCTAACTCCAGACCACTGAATTAACACTCCAGCAGCTTTAAACTTCACCTGAAAATTGTTTCTTTACATTATTATTTCTCTTTGAAAATACAGAACCTCACAAAATTTGGAGGCAGGGATGTCAAGAAGACGCAACTTGCTGGAAATCCCTCCTGTTCCTGATTGATCCTTACAAATAATGTGATTAGAAGCCCGTGACAATAACAAAATAAACCCAGTACATCTGATTATTACCTACTTAGGCTATGGGGAAGAATGGAACTTGTTCTTCTATATAGTAGTGCAGAAAGAAAGATGCCAGTTCTGAATCCCTATTTCCCACCCTCACAGTTCCAGCAGACTGACATATGACACACAAGAGAAAGTTCTTGGGGATTCATGGCCACAGTTACTCAATTTAGAGCACGACATTTCCTCAGAGCTCAGTTTGTGTGTGGTACAGGCACGTGCTGGGTACCCTGTGCACCTTCCCAGAGCTCAAAAACATTTCCTTATAAAGGAATTCACTTGCTTGAAAGACTGTAGCTGGCCAGTCATAGGAAGCCAAGAAGAGAAGGGAATTTGGACAGTGTCACACACCAGCAGAGCTGCTCAAACACTGAGACTTTACATTGATTCATATGCCCTAGTCATGTGAGGATCTGAAGGTACTGCATGAACTAAGGTGACCATTGTTTGATTAGTTCCTCTGTCTTCCCCATAAAAAGAAAACCAGAAGTGATATCCACATTAAAAAACAGAACCACCACAAACCTATGTAAGGAAAAGTTACCATTGAACAGAAGACTTCTTTCCTTTTTCCCAAAGAAACCCGAGCAAGGGAAGTTGAAAAGCTATTAAAATTACTTCCATCTAGGTAGTCAATGTATTTCAAGCACAGAGGATTTGTATGTTTTATCATTTTTTCCCCTACAGCTCACAGAAATTGAAGCTGTTCATTCTCTCTTGATCATCCCCAGGTAGCACTGAAGTGGTTCTACCTAGTTTTGAATTCCAATTCTGAGGGCAAGATGGGTCAAGTCCTCTCACTCCAGGCAATAACCTCGTTGCAGCATCTTTTTGTGCCTGGCTCTTGAGATCTGAAATGTTGACTGTGGTCAACACACCAGTGTGCAAAATTAAGCCATCGCTCTCCAACTTGAAACCACACAAATCACAGGCAATTGTACCTCAGAAGAACAGATGCTCAAGCAAAGAACTGGTGTTGCACAGAACAAGGAATAGGAAAGGACGAACATTTTCTTGTATCTTTAAAAACAAAACCAACCTATTTAAGAGCAATTTTATACCATGTAGCATTGAAATGGAATGGCTTTTCCTTACATAATGTTGCTTATTTATCCTTTTAAATCAACCATTCACTTAGCAGGTTTGCTAAGGCCCTGAACATGGTCTCTGTTATTTCAGTTTCATTATCTTCTGATTATTTGTCGCTGTTTCAATCCAGCTGCTGTCTCCTGTGCTCTCACAACATGTACAAACTTTTCCTGATCAGTATACAATCTTTTCATAGTGTGAGTTTAAGGAAAGACACAGGTAAAAGCTAGCATTTTCCCACCAAAATCCACCCAAACATAAAAAAACCAAAACATCATTAAAGCACATCTAGTTTTAACTCAGTATTTGGAACCAGCACTTTAGAGTCACTCCAATGTTTAAAATCATATGTACAGTATTCACATGAAGATTTTAGAAACCAGAAAACAAGTTTCTTGAAACATGTTAGGCCAGAAGACTGGAAAAGCTGTTTGCCCTCAATGTATTTGCTAAATTAATGAGTTACAGCTTTACAGCTAAGCTGAACGTCTNAGAGTGTGGAGGCTCCTTCCTTGGAGCGATTCAAGACCCACCTGGACACCTGCAAAAGCAGATCCCACCTAGATGGGGTCACACAGGAACACTGTGACTGAAAAAATCGAGGAGCAGGAGTCTGGTTTTACACATAGTACAAAAACATCCACGTATGCACAGAACAAAGGCATCAAACAACAGGGACAGAGCTTTGACTCAGGATGGGTTTTTTTCTTAATAGCTTTTTTGCTTGGGGTCTTTTGTAATTTGTATAAAACAATTTAAATAGTGTAAAAATTCACCTGCACAGAGAAAGAATTGAGCAAATGAAAGCTTCATTCCTTATGGTGGATCTCCTTCAGGTCTGATTGAGGTAAGTACAAAGACTCCCCTGCGTGCGGATTTAATAGCACACCATAATACTTATTACTTAAGGTTACAGGTAATATGGGTGGTAAATGCTTTTGAAAAGATATTTATTTTTGCTGCAGTGTAGCTACAGAACATGAAAATTATCAGGTAATTAGTTATTTTACATAGAGACATCTTACAGTCTTGGTGTTTGGGCTGGGGTTTTATATTTCAAAGGGATCAGTGGCAGCAATTGTCACGCTTTCAAAGGCAGAAAAAAATCCAAATTGCTCACTAACAAGACCAATCTCAAAGTTCACTCAGTTCCAACCTCATTTTCCTTCCATGGCAATGCCAGCCTGTCCCATCCACCTGCAGTGTGTGCCTCCCACAAGAAACAAGGATGGATGGCTTCACCTATCATTTGCTGATCAACAGCTGTCCTTCCTGCACATCAACACATCAGCAACAGAGCCTGTTAAACTACTACAAACCACTCCTGCTCTTCCTTTCTTTTAAACACATCTCCTTAAAGAAACTTCTCCATGGTTTTGCTCTTCAGCATCTGTGACCTGATCTAGGTGGTCCTGCTTTTGCAGAGGCGTGGATTGGATGATCTCTAGAGGTCCTTTCCAACTCCCACCATTCTGTGCTGCCTTTGAAGCAGTCCAGCTCCATGCACGTGCCCATCTCAGGACCTCACGATGCGGGTGCAAACAGTTCCAGATGTCCTCTGTACCTTGAGGCATGGTCCATTATTTAGCTGCATCAAACTATTACTAATGCTTCGAGATTCCTGAACTCTTTACAAGTGAATCTTTTTATGAAACAATCCAAACACTTTCAAGTTATTGAGGCTATTCTTAGATCCATCAGGCTACAAAACTGCATTTCATTAAGAAGTACAAGCCTAATTGTAGAGAATATAGAAGAAGATTCATTAATACATTTGGCAAGCCCTAAAAAAAACCCAAATCCACACAAAATAGCTTTTACCATGACAAATAAAAATGTCAAATCCTGATGGATCACCAGAAGCTGAGTGACAGGGAGCTTTCATGTTTGGAGCAATAAAAGCTATGTTATAACATGAATCTGAGTAATTTAGAGATTGAAGATACAATACCAGCAAGAGAAGAAATAAATATTATTGAAGAAGGCTATTAAAAGAAAAGCATTTTCACACGGAATCGACCTAGTCGCTTGGAATGGCAGAGACTGTGAAGCTGGGTCCCTACTCAGATTTAGTAGTATTAGCTTTGACAAAAACAGTGCAAAATGTGAAATGAGAGCCTTACACAGCAGAGCACAACGTGTGTCTGGCACAGCTATAAGATGCAGAAACCTGGAAAAGCATTTCAGGTCTAAAAGAAATATGGGTGAGATGACTAGAGGTGAGGCAGTCAGACACAGTAAACATCAGCACAGTGCCACTGTGTACTAAACACCAAGATTGCCATGGCATTTCTCAACCCCATGCTGTATCTATAAAGTTGTATGGGTGAACACAGCAAGGTTTAAGGATAGAAATCAGTTATAAGGACACTCTTCTTGATGCTTCCAGGATGCCATTGACCTTCTTGCCTACGAGGGCACATTGCTGCTCACGTTTAATTGTCTCCCCCCAGCACTCAAAGGTCCCTCTCCCCAGAGCTGCTCTCCAGCACTTAGCCTAGGCTGGTACAGCGGGTTGTTCCTCCCCACGTGCAGGACTCTGCACTCGCCCTTGTTGAACCTCGTGAGGTTTCTCTCTGCCCAACTATGAGCCTGTTCAGATCCTGTTGAATGGCAGCACAATCTCTGATGAATCATCCAGTCCTCCCAGCTTATTGCATTAAAGAACTTGCTGAGGGTCACTGACCCCTCATCCAGGTTGTTGATGAAGATGCTGAATCAGAACTGCCCCTGAGCCAAACCCTGCGGAATCCTACTGGGCACAGGCCTCCAAAGCAATTCAGCACTGTTGGTCACCATCCTCTGTAGAATTCTTCGTTAATTAGATGAAGAACTTGCTTCTACAGTTATAAACTCATTTCTTTTTGGCAACTATAAATAAACACTGAAAATCATCAGTCTCTGAAAGTCAGATGCAATATTGCTGTCTCTGAAAAGAACTTAAAAGAAATAGATTTCCCTGAGAGAGGCGTCAGCCCCTGTGCCAGGCTGCCCAAGGAGCTGGGGGAGTGCTCAGCCCTGAGGGGATCCCAAAGCTGTGGAGCTGAGGTGCTGAGGGCCGTAGGGTAGTGATGGGCTGGGCAGGGGTGAGGGGAGAGCTGGGACTCCCAGGAGCTTCAAAGGCTTTTCCAACCAAAATGACTCTATAAAAACATCAAGGCCTGAAGGGCCAGAGCCTCAATCAGCCTTTGTGTGAGCACACAGGGACTGGTTTTGCATTGCTACCAGCAGCACGTTTTCAGATGTGCAAACATGTCCCACAGGTTTCCCTGCAGAAGGTGAGACTGATGAGATTAAACAGCATACAACTTTGGCCAGGTCCATTTTTAACAGCAGCGGAGTGAAGACCCTCTATAGTATTGAAGCTTCATCTCGAAAATGAGATAGCTGGCACAAAAGCAAATCAGAGGAGCTTGCACATTAGCCTGTGTGCCTGTCCTGACCGCAGAGGATCAGAGCTTGGGCCAAGCTGTCATTTACTGCTTTGGACCTGACACTTTGAAACCTGCACCTTACAAATTGTTTTGCTTTCATGTTTTAAGCATCAGCAGCCCAGCTAAAAAGCTCTCCCCAACCTGCACAGCTCACAAAACTCAGTAAGATCCCTAAGGTTGGACTTATTCTGAAACTCTCAGGGAAGAAGTTACCTGTTTATAGGTACACATCAAATCTAACTCCATGGTAATTCTTCCTTTATGAATGCTACATTCATTATCCATGCTACCAAAAATAGCACCTGCAGCTGTTTTTACTCTGGGAAACTGTGTGCCAAATAACTGTATTTAATAGAGCAAGGAGGCTGCAGAGGAACGCTTACCCGATGTGCAATATACAAAGTGACTGAATGATCACACTGCTTATTGCAAGAGGATCAATATTTTATGTTTCCATCCAAGCAGCCTTCAACAGAAGTTGTTTTCTCTTCAAGTCTGGGCAACTTCTGCAAACTCCTGCTGCATTCCAGCAAAGTTGAATGTGACAGGAGACATGGATTACTTTTGTATATGAAGAGTGCCAAGCTAGCAGCAGGCTCTCCTGAGCACGGTGTTTGTTACAGATGATCCAATAACAGCAAAATAAGCCAAGGGGAGCAGCTGTTCAAATTGACAAAAATGCCATACACCATTCACGTTGTTAGGGGAATATTTTAAGGCAATTGTAGGAAGCATTTCTGCTGGTGGCTACTTTCTTTTCTCCCCGGTAAGTACAGTTCTTAAATACACCCAAAAGCAGCTTATCTGCCTAGTGGTGGCAGTCTCTGCAGCAGCTCAAACACCTCTGGCTCAAATTGCTTTTCCTTCTCAGCATTCTGTAGACAGCTCTGCCCAAAATATGCAGTGCAAAGTACATCCTATGGGATGATGAGTGAGCTACTCTCCCATCATGGTAAAACCTTCACTAGAGGCCACACAGACATCCTCTGTAAACAATGCTTTTGGGCCCCTTTGTAACACAACAGACTTCTAGACTGTGCCCCTACCAACTCACACCAGCCCACTTAAGAGAGGCTTTCTTCTTTCTGTGGTTGTTCAAAATAGCCAAAGTGATCCATGCATGGGTTACAAGAGACTAAGCATTACACAGGCACTGCCGAAATGCTGGCACACACCTGGGCCGAGTCATTTAGATGGAACTTTTCTTCAGTATCTCTAATCAGAGATCAATTATATATTGTTTTCTTCAAGTCCAGATACTCAAGTTGTAAAAATAAAACCAATACTGTTCTTGGTGCTCTTTCCCCCAGAAAATGCAAACAGAACTCTACCCCAAGTACAGTGTAAGTTTTGTGAAGAATTACACAACATGCAATATTCAAACTCCTCTTATTAATCACCTTAATGGGTGTGTAGGTAGGAGGGGGTGTTTGAAACAGTACACTGCACTCAACTTACATAACCAATTCCACACAAGAGGACTCAAACATTATTGGAGGAAAGTGCTTAAGGACAGTGCACTTTCACAACGTGTTCCTGAGCTGCTGATCAGATGGACTTTATTAATCATAAGCAATAAAAAAAAGCAGTGTTATCTGGAGGAATACATACAGGACTAGGAGCCAAGAGCTCTAATTCTGTCTTCTCTAGGGTCAAATCAGTTAACACTTCTGCCTCTGCCTGCATTAATAAATTAAACAATGCTAACAGATCTTGCAGTGCTTTGCAACTTAATCATCGTGAACTGTTAAATGTGATGTATTGTTAGAGCTGTGCTGGCATGGCTTGGGCTGAGGAACCCAATCGCATTTTAAACAATGGCCATGTTTTGGAGCTGGGAAGGGTCAGAGAAAATTCGCAACAGGCAGCTTGTGTATGGCTGGGGGTCCTTCAGTAGCTAAGAGGGGATGGTGGCAGGGTTTGCAGGCTGTTTGATGTCAGCTGGCCTCAGAGCTTGGGGAATAGTCCCAGAAATGTTTCCTGTCCCTCTGCTGAGCACCTCTGGATTCTGGTTTTCTGCTTGTGAAACGGGATGTTACAGCTGCCTAGCTGACAGGGGAACTCACGTTTGCATGGCCTTTGGAAGCGGAAAGAGCTCAGAAAGTGGTAAATATGTACCAGACAAACAAAGAATGGAGAGAAAGAACTGAAGGTTGAAGAACTGCTCCTTGTACCTAAAGCAGAGGCATTTGCTGGATGCAAGGCGCTTTCTCAAGGACAGCTGGATAAAGCTTCAAACAGAAGATCAATCGAGGAAGAAAAACTGACTTTATGTGTAAATGAAAGGACTCTTTGAAATTTTTCTTTTCTTGTCAGAGTCATCTTACACCTTAGGATGTTTTACATTATTTCACACATCCAGCATCACCTACCAAGTTAAAAGGACTGTAGCTCTAAAATAGCAAAAGTCAGGCTCATTAGATTGTGCAACCAGCTTTATGAATCGGATGAATGAAACATTCGGTGCCCTCTCCATTCAGACTCTCTTCTTGCTTTGAAGGACAGTTGAAGCTAGGTGACCAAAAGGCCCAGAGTATAAAATTGGATTAGTGTCTTAGTTGATGTTACTGTCACACTAGATATATCAAAACAAATTAAGAATGAAGTTATCTGAAAATGCTGCTAGTCTTTCAATAAACCTCAAAGAGCCATGAGATGAACACTTAGGTATAATGCTGTGGGGCTGATATGAGCAGCCAGAAGTTAACCTAGGGAAACAAACTGATGCTAAATTGATAGAGGACACATAGTACTGCTGCTTGCTAACATGCAAATGTGGCAGAATTCTTCTACAAAAGTCCAGATTAAAACAACTCCACTGGACAGTGATGTACATTTTATCTCTGGGTTACCAAACTTTTCTGGGCAGAGGGAAGAGAGGCTTTCTGCATACAAACCCAAAAGCCTATCTACTACTTACACTGCACAAGGAAATCACCGCTTTAGCTTGTTTTTGTTCCAGACTAAATATTCTGTGTTTATAACTAAGTGATACTCCTCTCTTCACAGGCAATCAGCTGTATGAGGAGATTTATCAGTACTGTAAGGAAAGCTTTTTTTCCATACTGGGATTTTGGGACTTAATTACACCAACAAGCATATATCAGCCCTTGTCTTAACAGTTGGTAATCTTCAAGCTTCACACCAGCTAAGAAAGAACAACAGAGCTTATGCACAGCCCTCAATGAGGAACTGCAATGCCATAGACTTCAAGGCTTTTATTCCGGAACAGCCAAGTCATGCCAAGGCTGTATCACCCTTCATTATCCCAAGAAATGTTATACAGAAGGCAAGTACAACTCTTAAGAATAGATCACAGTCCTTAGGGAAATAAATACCAATTACATTACATTTACCAAACAGTGAAAAAGAGAAAATAGACATTTTAAACATTAGTTAAAGAGGAAAAACAGACCAATGATGCATTTAATATTTCAAGACAGCACACAATATCAGGCAAGGCTGGAAGTCATCTGTTTCACTTTCAAAGCCCTACTACGTGAGACATTCCAGTTAATTTTAGAGCAGGCACAAATTTCATCACATGTTTTCAGAGTAACACGCACAGATACTGCCTGTGAACATTCCATCAGATAGTTTAAATGACGATGCCAGTGGTATTTTAGATGACTTCCACAGGAGTCTGAGTTGGTTTTAATGATCTAGTTGTAACTGTTTAAAACCAGGATTTCTCTGCTTTGAGAAATGGAACAGTTCCAACAATCACAACAACAACAAAAAAAGCCAATTTTGTAAAAGATTCTTTTTAAAAATACATTTTTTGCCTCGAGATGAATGTCCAAGGGGTGGTAACATTTAACTATTGCCTTTTGAAGCCAACATTTCTGCCTTCTACGCTAATTTAGAAGGTGACTTGTTATATTTAATCCAAGTTTTAGATTGAAAGTATAAATAGCTAATTCTGTTAAAATATCCTTCAATGTTTTTTCTCCCTTCCAACCCCAGCCATCCTCTGATTCTGTGGTGATACTCAAACGTTTTTTCACTGAGATTGCAATATTCATTCCTTCCTTCAACAAAAGCATCATTATCTTAAACCTTTCCACAAGATTTCTCCCCCCCCGCCCCCCACTTTGGAGATTTTAATATTATTCCTAAAGGCAAAGAAATGAAATAATTATTGCTTACTAACAGGACCTGCATCAAATAGAGTTTTATACCAGTGCAATGGCACTAAATCACTCTGTGTATTAACAGGTTGGAATAGAGAGCTTATGGCTACGTGCTCCTCATCACTTCCAGTGACAAAGGAACGTATGTGCTCATGTAATACTTCAGAATATTTGGGTTTCTTTAGGCAGAATTAAGACTGGAGTCATTGAAGCAGTACCAGACGAGAGAAAATCGAGTTTTGTGCAATGGAATAATGCATGTGGCTTTGAGTGTGACAGTCAAGGCTGTGAAGTGAAAAGCAGGAAGCATAAAATCTTGATTAGACTAAAAGAAAAACAAAAGAAGTGATAAGCCTTTATAATTTAGATTTTCTGTACAAGAAATGAAAAAGTACAGAAAACTGCATCTGCTCAGGTCTCGAGAGATGGAGACATAAGTACCAGCAATCCTGAGCTAAACTCAACAAGAGCTTTCAATAACAGAAGCGATATTTGACCCCTGCTCATTATAACTGCCTTTTGGAGGATACTGTTACTGGATTCTCGGGGAGAAATGTTATAGTTGCTGCAGAAAATGAATCACACCATCCCTATATTTTACTTTCAAAGGCAAAACCAGCTACCAAAAAGTTATTTTACACTGAAAGGAAGTAGATGAAAAATGTATATTGTGTTCCCCAACACTGAACCCTGTTCAGTGCCCAGTCTCAAAGATGTTTGTAGTAAAGATGCTCCAGTGGCTGACGAAGAACCAGGACATTTCTTGGAACCCCAAAATCTCAGAAACTTTGCCAAGAATGGTCTATAATAATGGCAAGGCAAGACTTATTCATGTATGCCATCTGTAATGGAGAATAGTAGCACGCTGATTTGAGCATGGGAGTTTGCCTGCAGCCTTACTACTCTCTTCTTCTGTAAAAACCATTTCTCACAATCTCAGAGTTCATTAATAAATCAGAAGTTTGTACCAATTAGACCTTACCTTTAAAACAAAAAAATACAGAAAATGAAGAGTCATTAATTTTAAAAGGGAAATAAATCAAACAAAACTCACCACCCAGATTTCCTTAAAGAGAGACAAAACTCAGGATAAATTCATCTCTAAAATTTATGCAACTCTAGAGAACTATTTACATTAAAAAGTGTGAATATGCATGCTGGAAATAGCAGTGCAGAGACTTAGAACTTGAGAGCAGCATTACCAAAGCAACACAACTTTCAGACTTGAGCATTAATGAACATCCATCCTCTAGTCTATCTTTCCATACTCTACAGGAGAGCCTAGATTCTATAGCATTTTGTTCAACTGCAGGCTGTCATAAAGTGAGTAAGATTATAGGACGCTGACTATCTTCCAGGAGCTTGCGAGAGCTATAGTTCAGTCTACACTAAGACCAGATATTTTAATCAAAGGTACTGTTTTTAACATCCATGTTGGTGAGTAACCACTCTCAAGTTGCAGGATCACAGCATTTTCATGCCTGTATATTTATGCAGTGTTATTTATTCAATTCCTTTTAAGGGCCATCTGAAACAAAAGCATCTACCAGCTTATGTTGAAAGCAATGAAGTCCAGGATCTGAAACAGACATTTTCTTTCAACCTTCATGTTTTCAATGGAATGCACTGTTTTCTCAAAGGAAAACAAATATATCTCTCTTGGAGCAGACTGCTTTTGAGAGAGTACAACTCTTAAAGCCCAACTATACCAGTGTAGTAATTAACTCCTTGGCAAGAAAAATAAAGAGCAATCTATTCATCCATCATCAAGCAGGAAACTTTTCCATGCACTGAATTGTTCAGCTAAACAAGCAGAATTTTCAGTTTGTTAAAGAAAACAACAACAAGAAACGGAGACAAGCACATAAGGCTATGGGCTTGAAGCTTGTCTCTTTTCTTAAGACATGTTTTTTTTTTGACAAAGTGTACTTAATGCACAATTTTTGTCTTGCATTCCAAAGACACGTTCAAAGCAACTGCGATTCCACCCACAAACAAGCACAAGACAGAAAGCAAAGGATTTCTTAGGACTTAGAAATCCTCTGAAAGCTACGTGTTACTTCAGAAATTAAACAATGAATGCTTTACAGGTACACAATTACTCTCTAATTATCTTTTAACTGAGATAAGGATTAATTAAAACCTAAAGCTAACACTTCTCTCTCCAGTAACAGCTATTTTTAACCCAAACATTTACATACACTGTGTGTGCCTTCTTTCATCCCAAATCCCTCAGAATATGTGAATTCCCTGCAAATAACTTCATCAACAGCTGGTTGCTCTTTAGGACATAGAAATGTATTAGAAGTAGTCTTTATGGGCTGCTTTAGCTCTTCCATTACTGGTCATTTTTATTTGTTGAAAAGGAACTCACATTTTGCTGAGGATCCAGCTGTAAAAGACAACCAGCTTTGATGAAGACTGAAGCTTGACTTGGGTCTCAGTAGCTAGTAATCATGCCTGAGGAACACATTTAAGTGTCCAGGATGTACATTTAACCTAAAAGTTAAAGTCACTGAGTGATGAAATTACATGTTAGCCCTAAAATTAGACCAGGAAAAACGTTGTGGTAATATAATATGATCTCTCAGGCCAGCAATTGCAGCTGTATGGCTGATGGGCTTGTATATGTCTGCAGCTACACACTAAGATTTGTTTTCAATGCTGGTTGCAGAGCTATGTGAGCCAGGCTTGGAGAAATGTTTCATGTTCAGAGAAAGTGAGAAAACAACTGTGTATTTTGTGTATTTATAAAAACACTTCTATTTTACTGAAATTACTTTCAGTGTCATATTCTCTCAGTAAGTATTTCCAGTCAAAAGTTTGCTGCTCCCTCTCCTGCTCAGTAAAGATTAAATCATTCTGTTTTCACTGGGTATCACCTGTGAGTGAAGAGCGACTTTATGCTTTTCTGTTGCTCGGGATAGGGAACAATAAGTGGTGGGCAATCTAAGGTGGACAATATGCAAGAGACAGAGGAGAAGGTATTTGCATTGTAATGCTTCATTCTTCCTTTTTTTTTTCCCTAACAACAAAAGAAAATTGTCAAGCCCCAAAGGACAGGCTCATTCTTTGTGTATAGAAAATAAAGCAGAGAATAACCTGCTTTGAAATAATCCAGACATTTTCAGACTTGTTTTGAAGACAATAGATCGTACTGTTGACAAATAGCCTACAGAGTATAATTAGAAACCACCAAAAGTTACTGTGAAAGAGGAGAATGTATTAATTTTGTACAATTTTTTATTCTGTGTTTTTATTCTGTGTTTATTCAAGCTTATCTGCAACCAAAATCTGCAGCAGAGAAAAGGTTCATTTCTGCTTTAACAGAAAGCTCTGCATATTGTTTTCCGTTTCAAAATTCTACACAAGGCTGGCTAGTGGTGGCAAGCCTGCTTTTAATAAACACACCAGATTCTTGCAGTGCTGCTGTGCTGCAGCCATTTGCATTGCATATTACCATTCTGCTTTTAGCAAGAATTAGCATTCAGTGGGAGGAAACAATAGGACCGAAGTAGTTCACACAAATATTACAGGAAAAGCAACATTTGCACTTGCATCTCTTCTTTTTTTTGCACTGAAAAATAATATCTTCAGCAGTTTTTATTTCATCCAAGTAAACTGTGAAGAAATCCAAAAGGTTCCATGTTTGCTGTGTGCTTCCTAAACCCACCTCAGCTTTCCAAAAGCATTCAAAACATTTCCCAGAATAAGCAATCAAACAATTAAAACAACAACAAGCTGATGAAAGTGAATGGACACCTTAAAAACCACAGAGCTCTACAGCTGAAAGCTGATGAGTCGTGGTGTTTTCTTACGTACAGCTACTAAGGAGCCCAGCAGCTGGATATTCTTTTGTATAGCAATTTCATCGTGGGCTTCGTGCCAGTGTTGAAAGGCTCGTGCTTAGTATATAGCAGTAAAATGAACTAATGATGATAGACTGATTCACAGGATGTCTTTTAGTCACTGTATGTTTTACAGATCCTACCTTCTTAGGTCATTGAAGCCCTTAAATTTTTAAAAGCTTTTCTATTTCAGCTATAGATTTTCTTCCTGTGCTGAGAAAATTATGATGGAATTAGGAGGAGGCTACGCAATAAAGATGAAGATGCAGAATCTAAAGCATCTATTTCTCCTTCTCGGGAGGTTTCCAAACCCATCTAGAACTATTTCTGTGTCCTCTGATTGAATGGACTCTGCTTTAGGAGGAGGAAGGACTGAATGATCTCTCTAGAAGCCCATCCAACCCTCATCATTCTGGGTTTGCAGAAGGAAGAGCTATACAAATTTGACTTGGAAACTTGAATTATTTAACTTCTTATCAGCATAGATCAAATTAAGATTTGGTTTCGGGGTTTGGCTGGGGTTTTGTTTGCTTAGTGGGTTTCTTTGAGAAAGTAAGCAAATGACTGAACTTCTTTGAGCCTCACACAGTTTGCCAACTATCAAGCACTACTATGTAGTTATCTCATAGGACTGACAGTCCAAGAGACACATAGAAAACTTTTACTTCACACTGATGCACGAGTTTGCCTTAATTAGAATCTGTAGATAAGATACTATGTGTTGCATAAGCATGGTTCCACTGGAAAGTAATCTTTTCACTTAAAATGAGGGAATGTGGAGGCTCAAAGCTCACCTGCAAAGGACAAATGCCTGTTTGCATTCAGATAGTGGTAGCAATGGTTTAAAAACCAAGGTACACCGAGGAAATCTCAGTGCTGCCTCCAAGCACATGCTTCTTTCACTCATTAGCTTAGACAGCTCTACCTTAGAGCCATTTAAAAACATCTAGAAATTATTCATCTGAGTCTCTCAGTTCACAAGAAGCAAGTCTACCCTTTGGAGACTGAGCTGTGGATGTGCAGGGCTGGTATTTACACAGTGTGATCCTGTTTATGTTGGGATGAATCTTGCCAAGCGCTTTCAAGTGTACATCAAATTCAGCAATCCGTCCATTCCCCGAGATGCAGCTCAGAGGAGCTCTGATTTCTGGATGGTAGTAAAAAAGAAGCAGGAATAACAGAGATGTGTTCCTTAGGCATTGACCTACGTCCACTATTCATCTCCATTCCACCCAAGCATATGGCAATAAGCAGGGCCAGCCTGAGGGTTTACACACAGAGGACGTGGCTGGGAAACACGCTACAGTGGAATGAGCTTGAACAGACACTGTAAACCCAGATAGAAGTCCCGTGCTCCCCTTTCACATTAAGAACAGTTGCTCACATGTATTTTTAGGTGACAGAATTCAGGAGTATCTGTTCCCCTGCAATCATGCTGGAGATGGGAGGTTGGTAAAGAAAAGACAAGAGAAACATTGTGTTGTCTTACTCCAGATGATTTGAGACTCTGAATACTACTTTACAGTGAAATGTCATCAATCTGTAATACTATGTTGGATCATCAATGAAACAAAGGAAAAGTGTGTTTCAGTAGCATTATCTTATCTGTTTCAAATCCCAAAGTTACCCTACTTTTGTCCACTTTTATTGCTGTAATTATGCATTTGAGACTATATTTGGTGATCTAGTAAAAGTAACCATAAAATGTAGTTAAAACTGCCCCTGCTTTCATCTTCTATATCTTTAAACCAGTGTAAACCAGTACAATTTTGTCTCACTGAGGCTCATTCCCCGGTACTAGCTACAAGCAATGTATAACAGAGAATGCACTGTTAAAACCCCATAAGAGGTCAGAAACCACCAGTTTTCACTCACACTGAATAAATATCAAACTTTCACAAATAGTCCTCTTTATGTCAGGGAGCTGCCTGAGGAATGAGGTCTTAGGGCAAGAGAAGAAATTTAAAGCAAGCAGCAACAACAACAGCAAAATCTCTGTTGGCAACCTGTATGCTAGTCTGGGACTGTGCTGGAGTGAAGCAGTGCACTCTGTTCCCTGTATTACCCTGACTTCCACCACCCACTGACTCTGCATTCCATACTTCTGATTCCTGCTTTTACACATTTTCTTTTTTAACCTGCTCCCTCCATCTTACTTTCTGCTAATGCCGGTTCTTCATAAATCAGAAGCTGCACATAACTTCACAGCTTTCCCAAAGTCATGCTCTTATCATGACTGCTCAGATCATTTGCCATTTTGACAAGGGAAGAAGCAACTACCTCACGTTCTGATGAACAAATCCTGCCTGTGCTTCAGAAACCACACGGGACCTGCTTGGTTCTAATGTTTCTTTTCTGAAATGATTCTTCTTCCTTAAAGCCATTTGAACAACTCTTCCTATTTTATTACTTCAATCCAACACACACAAGCACAGAGTTCTCAGTAAATATTGCCAGAAAGTATGGTAGATGATTTTTCTTAAATCAATTAATGTATTCATGCAGATAGGGAAACATTTCATTGGGAAAAAAAATCCACCTTATTTAATAAAAGAGAATTGAAATGATTACATATAAACAGTGTACATATCTACTCAAATTCATCTCTTTTAAACACATAACAGGGGAAGTATTGTACCTATCACCATTCCTTCTGTGTGTGCCAGAAACCCTCACAGCATTACTACTTGGAAAGACTTGCACATGACACCTTCTGGAGCTATAAAATGCCTGGAATAATCCAGTGATGAGTATATTCTAAGCTGAACTTATAAATTATTACTATCCTCCTCAAACATCAGATATTGCAAAAAAACCCAGAGAGGACTATGCAGGCAGATTATCCCCTATTCACAATAAGAGCTGGTAGAATCATTTCTTCTGCATCTGCAATGAAGCAATAATATATTCTGTGCTCACACCATCTTCATACCCTCAGACTCATGGAAAACCTTTGAGGATCATCTTGCCATCATTTGAGATACAGATCTGGGTCTGAAAGTGCTTTTTTGAAATCTACATAGTCTTTTTAAACTTCCCCTTTGTTCTTTGTCACCAAATTGAGCTGTCAAAGACCAGCTACAGTTCCCCATTTAGACGAGCATCCTTGAACCCCAAATCATTTAGTCTTTGTTAGAGAAGGCTACCACAAGAAGGAATACAGAAGGAATAAGGGGTTTGGAGTCCTTGTTCAAGAAGATTTGAAGAAGGTGGCAGAGAGTGAAAGCAAATCATTTAGTCAAGAGAAGACTGAGAGGGGACCTTATTAACATTGACAAATATCTAAAGGGTGGGTGTCAGGAGGTTTTTTTATGGTATCCAGCAACAGGACAAGGGGTGATTGGATAAAGCTGCACCACAAAAAGTTCCATTTAAATATAAGATAAAGCTATTTCACTGTGAGGTGAGGGAGCCCTGGCCCAGGCTGCCCAGGAAGGGTGTGGAGGTTCCTTCCTCGGAAGTCTTCAAGATCTGCCTGGACATGTTCCTATGTGACCTGATGTAGGTGAACCTGCTTCTGCAGGGGGGTTGGATGATCTCTAAAGGTCCCTTCCAAGCCCTACCATTCTGTGATTCTATGATTAATTACAACTTCTATGTTCTTTAACGGGTTGTTCAGTTTTGAGGAGTCCCATTTAAATCTTCAGATGCTTTAGCTAACCTTCTTAATCATCTCATCCATGCAGTACAGTCCAATTCTTGCTTATCCCTGGAATCAGCATCTTCAGAGGTAAAAGGAAATCAAGAGAACCCTGTGCCTTTTTTCCCCCCCATATTTATGAAGATATCACAAAAGGATTATATGTTATTTGGAGAGGCTCATGACAAAACACTGCATTGCAAAAAGCTTCTATTGATGAATATAAATGAACTGACTGGATTTCCCAGTCAAATAAAAAACCATCATTGTGCTATCTGAAATTACTCTTGATTTGTTTGTCTCTGAATTGTGAGGTCAGGTCAGTATCAATGCTTCAAATCCTCTTTCTATTATTAAAACTAAAAATCCCCTCCATTTCCATACAAGTAGCCTTATTGGAGTCATGCTTGTTTGCTTGCTCCTTCATAATTCATACTGTTTATCCATTCAATAAAAATGTTGGCTTGTCTATGGTCTACCAGTCAGAGTAACTCAGGAACATCCAAGCTCTGAGTGCTGAAATGGTGAAGAGCATGGCAAGGTGAAAGCAACCCAGTGGTTTTGCCCTTCTGAGTTAGGTTCTCAGACACTTAACTTTTAAGTGCATAGGTAGGTGCTTCCTGTGCCAAAGAGGCTTGAGAAAAGCCTTACTTCATGCTCAGCTGAGGGGAACCGCACCTCAAAACACGGTAATTTGTAAGAGGCTCTCAGAGAAACGTGTGAGAGAGTCAAGATTCATTTCACTGTTGTGCCATTCCCACTTCAGCATCAGGCATTGTGTGGGGCTTCTCATTTGTGTTTTAATTTGACATTTATATGCTTTTTACCTTCTAATACGTGGTTTAGTCATTTGAGGCAAGAAAGTTCTTCTGGTTACACTGTCCAGGGACAGAAAACCTCAGAAAGCCATGGTCTGTCATCAAACAGTCTTCCCTCTTGCAAACATCTTTCTACTTCATCCCAAAATGCTGAAGTTTAATGACTCTCCAAGCTCACAAAAGTCACCAACAGTGTTTGTTACAGCGAAGTCTCAAAACCTTTGACATATTATCTGTTAGGGCAATGAGAAGAAACTGTTTATGGCTACCAGGGATACACTTTGCATGCTATTGCTCCATGGCCCTATTTCCAGATGAATAATGGCACTCCTATTTAGCACTGGACATATAAAAGGGTGTTACTACAACCTCTGAATACTGCTCCTCAATTAGCTCAAACAGCCTCATGACTTTGGCCTTTAGCTGCTCACCAATATTCTGCACACCATTACATTTTGCATCATATTGCAGTAAACTATCACCACAAAAAAATCTCCAGAGCAACGTTATGTGCTGAACCAGAAAATTGAGATAACCACTTGTACAGCACGTGTTGACTGAGCTCATCACTTCTGGAATGCCTGGTGACAGGGAGCACAAGGCAGAGAGCCTGGCAGTGGCCTGTGCAGAGCTGCCATAGACACCAGCCTATTTCAAGTGGATACTTTAATGACAAGCTGACCAAAAATGACATTAATACAGTCATCCTTTACTTGACTTTATAACGGCTGTATCAAGAAACCCCACAACTTGTGAAAGTTAAACCACTGAAGAGAAAATGGTTTGTAAAACTCTTCATCAATGTGAACACTGGTTCAAGATCCCACCATTACTCTTGACCATGTGCACAACTGAACAGGTGAAATCCACAGCTTACTTTTATCTCCAGGCATTGGGTAGTCGAGGCAGCTGAAATGAAAAGTCACTTACATCTATTTCTGTGCAGACACAGGAGAGTCTTCACAAGTTTTTTATATGGTTGTGAATAGAAGTGCTTGAGTTTCTGTTACAGAGAAAACCTCATTTTGCAGAGACAGTGAAGCTACCATGGACTTTATAGCCAGGTTGGATCACTAGTCCTTTAGGTTTGGGATGGAGATAAGGTAAAGACAAAATGTTCCTTGGGAATCTGTGCACTGTTCCATGTAGAGAAATGAGGTGTGAGAAAGTACTACTCAACCTAGTAGATATTTCCTAGATCACAGAGTTATAGTGAGGTTGAAAGGGTCCCTGAGAGCTGCTCCAGCCCCAGCCTCTGCTAAAGCAGGTTCCCCTCAATCAGGGGGCAAGGAACTTGTCCTGGCGGGTTTGGGGAAACCTCCTGAGAATGAGCCTCTGCACCCTCCCTGGGCAGCCTGGGCCAGGAAGAACTCCTGTTTCCTGCTACAGAAACAATTACCACTCCATCCTCCTGACATCCCTCCTTTACGTACATACAAGTGTTGATGAGATGCCCCCTCAGTCTTCTCTTATCTAAACAGTCTTAGTTCTCTCAGCCACTGAGTATGGCTTGATTCACTCTATATTCAGTATCCTGGCTCACTGACTTTAGGAAACATGCAATCTCAACAGTACCACCAGCTTCCACAACCTCATTTCCACCAGAAAAAGAGAACTATGTTTGTCACCAAGGTGAAGGGCAGCAGCAACTGGGTCTCGTGACATTTGCATTCAAGAGCATCTTCCTGATCCTCCTGCTAATACAAACAAAAGCAAGGTGCCTTCAAAGGGCACGTAGCTTATTCACCCTAAATGCACAGAAATTACTGACTTTTCCTGCTTTGCATCAAGAAGTTGACGTGTAACTATTGTACAAATTGCAGTTTTCCTGCTGAGAGGGAAGCTGTTACTTTTATCACACTCTTCAGTTCCAGGGAAGATTTACAAGAAAGTGAGAGGAAACAGAGCAGCACCAGCAAAGGTGACAAAGCCCTATCATAAACATTTCACTCAGCTTTGCAGCACCCACTTTCCCAAACTGAATGTTTTCCCACACAAACATGTTAAAAAATTCACCATTTTCCAAGAAGTTGAAACTGGAAAGTCACCTGTTGTGATTGTTGTCAGGCTTCAGAGAAAAACAAAAGCATCATAAAACAGGGACTGAAGTGAGGAAAACGCTGAAACTTTTGCCTGCTGGAGAAAAAAGAATTTACAAAGAAATGAGTCTCTTTAGATGGCCAACTCTAGTGACCTTGTGAAATGCCTGCTGTTCTGCTCTTCTGTGAGTAGTAAATATTTTTATAGTTTGCATAAATATTTTGTGACCCAAGAGTGCCATCTCTTCTGTGACACACTGGATGGAGAAGGGACATATTCTGCAGAAGGAAAGGTACCAAGCATGGGCAGAAACCACGACAGCACTCCATGGCAGTCTCTTCTTTTGAATGATACAGAAGTGTTATTTAACACTTAAGTAAGAATACGTATTAATTTACTCTCCCTCAGCTCCACCTCAGTATCTTCATCTCTAGACAAGGCAAGGTAGCAGGAACTACCTCCTCCTTTATGGGTGTCACATTATCAATGCTGCCTGACTAGGTTCTCTTGAATGAGTCGGGCATCTGGCACCAGCTGATGTCAAAAACAAGAGAAAAACTGAATCTACCCCTGTCTGGAAGCTCTAGCAAGGCACGAAGATTTTGTACACAGAACAATTTTCACATTCCCAAACTATGGTGCCTCACAAACCCTTAAGATTTATGCAGGCAATATTTCCATCTGCCATTTGAAAATCTAATAGTATAAGCAGCACTGAACACTGCAGTCACATCTGAAAACTCAGATGTGTATGTGGAGTGTGTTCTGTTCCCCCATTGCATCCTGAGCCATGACATTTTCAACCAGAGTGTAATTTAAGAGGCTTTAAAAAAACAACTCCTTAAGAAACAAAAATGATTGCCATTGATGATTAGAATGCATTCTGTCAATTAAGTTGCTTGCCTATAGATAATATCGTCAGGGTTTACATTTACCACAGCTTCACATCAAGTTGCAGATGTTCAGAGTAACAGCTGCTCTGAAAAAACATGAGACAGTCTTTAGAAACAAAAAAATCTATGAGGCTTTGAACTGCATCCAGTACCTTAAAAGATAATGAATTCAAGCTAAGAGGAGCTTTCTAGCACCCTTCTCTGTAGCTGTTCTTTGCAAGGTTTTGACAGAAAGTCTGAATTAGGACTGTGGCTATAATTATCCCTGGATGATTCAGCTTCTTGTTATTTACCAAGCTCTTTTCAAAGCATTATTCAACTGTACACAAAACAATAAGACAACTCCAAGAAATCCTCCTTTTTAAGGCAACTTTGACTTAAGGTCTCTTTTTAGGTATTCATTCCCACCTGTGCAACTGATACAACTATATGGCACACATTCCTGCCTGTTTGCTGGGGCTTGGAAACATCTAAACCCATCCCTGATAAGGGCTACACTCTTCTATCAGATTTAAACTACGCAACCATAAAGGTTTCCTGCGTGGCTGCTGACACTTCAAAGGTTACAAACGTACAGCTGCTGATGGTTCAACTTGTTCCCTGTCAGCACCAGTCACACTTTCCCACTTGGTCACACTTCTGTTCCCCTTCATTCAAATAGCATTTGTGGATCAGGCTGGAGATGTTCCATGCACGATGCTCCCAGGACCAAGAAAAGCCAGATCACCTTTGGCTTAAACCTCCCACAAATAGCAACATTAGAAACTAAATAACCTGGCAACAGGTTCTAGTTAGAAGGATGAAAGCTTGAATGCATCCCAAAAAACATATTTGGCTACATCCTGTACTGCTATTTGCATGCACTCAGAAATCAGAATGTGAAATACAGAAATGATACAGAGCAGAATCATTACCATGTGGGACTGTAATGAGCAACAGGCTACGTGGACTACATTGGTTATTGTGCTGAAATCAGTGAGAACCCAGGACAATTGCTTGGACTTTGTGTGTATGTCGAGGTGTTTCCAAAAATGCCATTTTGCATTCATACATCACAGTAAAGAAATTAATATTCAACCTCCTACTCAGCATCAGGATGCCAGAGTAAGCCTGTTCCAACTTACAGACAACAGGAGAACCATGTAAAGAAAATATCAACAGATGTTACAGATCTGGGATAAATAAAAGTACATTGGGGTCTCCTCCACGGGCACAGGGAACATTCCAATATAAAAGAGCTCACAGCTCATTTGTTTTCAGACAACTGCCTTGTCTAAAATCCTCCCATTACATCCAGAACAAGAGGACATCTCTGAAGAGAGTCAGTCCAGTAGCACTTACTACTTACTTACTTACTACAGCTGTCTGCAGGGGCTCTTTCAGTGTTTGTACAACAGTGCTGAATGTGCACTCCTCTGCACTAGTTACACAACCAGCCACTGTAACAACTCTACCACTCAAGACAGATATTTTCCATGAACATTCCCATTTCTACGATGCAGACTCTGCTAAAATAAAACAGGAGCATGAGGGAGATTCTTCCTTGTTTTTTTCTGAAGCAAAACTGCATCTCAGTTACTGACATTTGGATGGTGATAGTAACAGCAACAAACTACCTCCAATATTTCAAGTAATTTAGAATGAAGAAACATCCATCAAAGATACTCACGTTAGCTGTATATTCTGCATTAAAACAGGACCAAATGAGTAGCACCCAGGTGCTCTAGAAAAGGGTTTTTTTGGCTGCTTTAAATTTCTTCAAGAGCTTAGTTCAAGTGGTTTCACGTTTTTCCTCAAACAGAAAAAGGAACATGGGGAATTTTCTCCTGAAGGAAATAAGTTTCACTCCTAATCAAGGGAATCTTCCACTCTTTTACACATTAGTATCTCCATCTCCCCTTGCTCAGCCTGAGATTTGACAAGATACTGACTTCAAACCTGAAACCACCTGACAACCCAAGAGTGCTTTATCTTGCAAAGGCAGGATCTACACTTGCTGCTTACATCTCACCTCACCAAGCTAGCAGACGAAAGTCAAACTCCTTTACACAGACTGGGAGCTGTCTGGTCAAAGTAATTTGATGCAAACTGACACTTTCTCTGCACAGACCTTCTTGTGATGTAAGACAAAACCCATCCAATTTCCAGGCAACTTACTGCCTATCTCCTATAAGATTCCACTGGTGAACTAAGCAATATATTCAGCATAAAGTAACATTACATTTAGGAAGCTCTGACAAGTCCTTTTTACTTGGGCTATTCCAAGACATTTGTTTTCTCCTGAGCCAGTGCTGAGAATACCTAAGGGAAATCCCATCCAAAAAGAGGACACATCTTCTTAAAACCCTTCAGCTGTGGCATTTTCCTGACTGTCTACCAAATGAGATGTTGGAAGACTGGTTGGTTGGCTAATGCTCAGTGTTCAGACAAGGTTAATATTTTAAAAATCATCTTCAGCTGCCAAATTTCGTGGCATTACACAGGGAGACATTGCTGCTGCTGGGAGAGCCCTTGGGTAAGAACTGGAACCAGGAGGATTGAGCCACTCTGCAGTCCCAGGTGACCACACAGCTCCCATGTCCCGCAGCCCTTCCCACTGCTCTGACACCACAGCACTGCCACCATGGAGATGCAGCTTTTCTGATTCCTTTCCTAGCCGGTCTTTTCCCCATCAAGTAAATTCCCTGGACTCTCAGTATAACATCTCCCTCTCCTAAAACAAGGGCAAATGGGGAAGAAGCCTTTGCTCTCTGATTACAGCTGCATGTGTGGCATCTCTGTAACAGCAGACACCATAATTAGATTTGGAAATGTTTTTGTAAGTGCAAGACAATTTCTCTCTCTTTTCTAGTGATCTTTAGACCAAAAGCACAATCGTGTGACAGATCAACTATTACACCTCAAATTCAGGGAGCAAGATAAAGAGGCCTTTCCAAAAATCATTTGAAAAGCCGCTTTTCAAGATCCAGTTCAAACCTGTGACAAAACAAGCAGCTGTCTATCCCTGCTTTTGCAGGTTATCTCCCATTTCCTTAGAATATTATCAAACTAGCACAGCACTGAAGTTAACAACACTTATGCCTATTTCTTTATCTTTTCCCCATTACCCTTAATATCTCTTGGTAAAAATCCTACTTTCACGCAGCCAAACAGACTTTCGGATAAGAAGCTTCTGTTTACAACCAAGCCTTGATGAAGATGTGTGGGGCAACAAGAACAAGAAAGAAGTCCTTAATGACATACCATGTGCTTTGTAACTGGGAAAAGTGCTTCACAGAGACACAGGCTATACAGGTCAGCACATCATCTCCTGCTGACCTTCAGGATCTGTTTTTTCCTTTGAGAAAAACTGCAGTTGTCTTTGTAAGAGTGTTCAAGGCAGCCTTTCTGCATCACCATTCACAGCAGCGTCACAAACCAAGCATAAATAGCAAAAAAGTCTACAATTGGATTGTGCAAAACCGACACAAGATGGTTCGCAGTGAGGTTTCCTGATGCTTGGGGTGTACTGCCAGGGCTTCCTCCTATCGTCCTACTGAAATTGTAAAAAAAAAACAAGTTAAAAATCCATTACTGAGAGTAGAATTAATCTATGTAGATAACCAAACTGCAATCTCCCCCTTGCTCTATCTCAATCTGGCAGTATTCGTTCGAGACTGGACCTAGAGGTGTGTCAACACATGGATAGGTTTCTGCTCTTATCTCTCTACACCACATTCCATCAGGAGGAGAAGGCTGCAGGAGATAGCAATATTCCTGAACTACACAGAAGACATCTCCTCAGAGGGCACCTCACTGCCACTCAAACTCGCTTCAAATTTACTAGGAAAGCACCAACCTGACCCTTTTCCTTATGGCTTCCCACTCCCCTCCCAAAATAAAGAGGAGAAAAACGTTGCAGTAGTGGGAAAATGCAGACAAATCCACTTCACTATAACATTGTCACTGCTTTACTCTTGCAGCTGCCTCTGTTTGGTGATGAAGCAAAGACAATGATGTGAGTTAACAGAACACGTTTGTAAAACACCTACAGAGCAATGAATTCACGTGCCGTGGTTTTACACATTTCTCTCTCTACTGTTCGACACAACACAATATTTTTCACCAAAACCCAAGTATGTTTTTTAAATGTAACAACTCTGAGCACGTCATTTTGGTTTTGAAGACTTTCAATGTGCAGAGCACGTTACTATCCCTGCTTTGCAAGGGCAGATGGGGATGGAAACAACACATTTCATTCCCTGGCAACTGATTTCAGGTTGTTTGGTTTAAGGTGTTTTTTTTTTCCTTCAACTGTCAGTCAAGACAGCTCCTGCATCATGTAGAATTGGACTGTGATAATTCACAGCACACACTCATTAGTAACATGAGAAATAGTCACATGTCTGCAGAATCACATCCTAGGATTAAGGCTAAAAAGAAGAAACATGGAAAACTGCACTAAGAGTCTGCACTATGAGTAGGAGCTTGAGGATTGTTATCTTCTCTTTTGGTACCAGATGCAAACACTTTAGTCTGTTTTCTCTGGAAATCAGAGGGAAAACTCAGAAGGAGATATTACAGCTGCTTAGCACATTTCTCTTTCCTTCTAGGAGCACTCTGCAGAAAAAAAAGCTGAAAGAGCACATAAGGTCTCACATAGGAAAAGTACATGAAAAGGAAATTATTTAGTTGCAGAAAGAGAATAAATAGTTAAAGTTTGGGTTCCCCCACCAAGTTCTGGAGTGAGTATCTGTAGAAACAGTCACATAAAAAGCACTGGAAAAGAGCTCAAGACATCCAGCTCCCTGTAGCAACTGAGAACCTCACTCATTTCTGCCATCCTTACTCACTCCAAGTTAACTCCAAGCATATATGACTATGTGTAGCTAGGTATATGAGAATGTCCAATTACCTCTATAGTTAGAAAGGGATTCCTACGTCTAAACTCCAGTTCCCTTATTGCCATTTATGATTACAACTTCTCTTATGCCTAGTTAGCACAGAGTTTATTTCCTTCCAACTTACAGCTACTTGTACACAGTGAAGATCTCTAGCAGATCTTCCTACGACTCAGTTTTGTCTCTCATTCAACAAGCCCAGTTATTCATTTTTTTTCCTTATAGAGCTTGCCACATTCTAGACTTTGCCTGAGCTCTGTTTCTGAGAAGCTGTAGAGGAAAGGAGCTTGGTTGAAGCATCAATGTAAAAGCAGAGAAACACACACAGTACTAGTTTGTGCTGGAATTTGATACCAGAGGTAAACAGCTGAAAGTCTTGGCTGTCCCTCTGCAGGAAGCATCATAAGCTCTGCTTTCCCATTAAATGTTAAATTAAACTACACCCCTCGAGCAGAAAGAGGCAGATATTCTCCCCAACGTGTAGGAAAAAAGAAAAGCCCAAAAGGGATCAATCAGGTTCTTCACATTTGGAAGCATGTACAACAGTGAAAAAGCACACCAGGACTTTCAATACATCTGTCTTCTGAGGTACATGGATTTAAATGCCTGCCATACCTATTTTCATTTATGAAATGGGATTTGTTATTGCAATCATGAAAAATTAATGTCAGCTACATTAGGTATTCAGATACTTAATTGGAACATCGAAAGAGAAGGGTAATCTTCAGGGCAATGAAAACATATCACCCGCCTGTGCAATGCTGGTTGTGTAAAATGTGCTTTTCTACACGTGCAAATGCAAACTGGAAACACAAATAAAAAGCAAAATGACAAACAATTTATAGGAAGTAATTTAATAATCCATTCTATACGTGCAGAAAATCAATTGGAGAGGTACTGCAATGTTCTAAAATGCTCAAAATCAATACCTGACTAGAACTTGTGCTTGTAGACAACACAAAAGTGCCTGTACCATAATGATGGTGGTAGTTGGACATTACTCATTGATGCAGACAACTTATGGACAGATGGTGAATGGTGATCAATTTTTACAGAAACCCATTTTCTTACTGATTGCATCAAAACAAGTCAGCATGTACACTAATATAGACACTGGATCTTAGAAATACTTCTCTTTTCCTGTCCTGAGTCAAGTAAAGATGTCTGAGAAACAGGGAAGCGTGGCATTACGTTACAATGGCAGGACACAATAGCTTTACATCTCCTACCCACGCTTTAGCCCCTAGTAGCATGGTCAAATATTTGTCCAGGATTGCTGAGTTGATCAGACTAGGAGAAATACAGTTCCAATCAATACATTATGTTTCCCTCTAATATAACAAAAAATAGATATCTTTAAAAAAAGGGGGGATAAAATTCCACAGTTCAGTTTGTGGTGTATACACTTCTTACTTTGGAAACACTCAGGCATCAGCTAAAAACGTCTGTGTGTCCATTAGGTTGCATCCCATTTGTCACAGATCCTCCCTCTCCTCTCCTGGCATGTGCTTTTTATTTGCAATTTAAACACATTATTTAACCTGTCCCTAAATCTGCATGAAAGCTTTTGGCCTTAAAAGACACAATGCCATTAGCAGTGCTTCTGAACCCAATTCAGATGTTCAAAGACTGACAAAAGCTCACGTTGACCATGCGCTGGCAGAATTTCCATGTCTTCATGGCTTTAAGCAGGAAAAGACCTCTGCTAGCCCTACACATGGCACATGTATCACATAAATAAACATCATATAAAGGCATATATTCTTTCCTTATTAATGCTGGGTCTTTATACTCATTTCATATGCTTAAATATGGGATGAAAATTGTTTTCCAAGGGAAATAATCGAGCATACGTTCAGAGATGACACAGTGCAGCTCTAAGACAAGAAACTCAAACCAATAAACCCCAAAAGAGGCTGATTTTCTGTGCCTTGGTTTTGTTAAAAGACTGGTAAACTTACTAATTCTAAGGTAATGACACACCTTGATACAAGTGAAGCATTTTCTAATTGTGATGTGTAATAGAACAGTCATTAGAGACACTTAAAGCACTCACCAAAGCATTGTTCTACAATACATAATTACTGATGGTCAGTGTTATCTTTGAAACTGTATTTCTACTTTAAGGATTCTGCATTTCACAACAAAATGCAAACATCTGCTGGGTTACTTGTGGACATATCAGTTTTGATGTGACAAAAACCAGTTTATAATTAACCTATTGGAACTGTAGCCATAACCAATATGGTACAAATCATTGATGTGGGTTTCTTGCCTGCTAAATAACTGCATCTAGAGACAAATTTCATACAATCAAATACAGAACGAGAATTATTTTCTTTTTTGCTAGAGCAACACCAAAAGAATCACAGAATAAGAAAAAAGGGGGAGGAACAAAAAAAAGAAAGGGATTGCTCTACATTCTTTGCATTGGCACTGGCAAAGTTGTCATTTCACCTCTCTACTCCACTGCAGATATTAATTGCTAAGTATGGAAAGCCAATTTTTGCCATTAACATTTTTTGCATGACAAGCTTCACTTATTCAATCTTCAATTGTATTCAAAACCACCAGACATACGGTATTATAGTCAAAGCCTTTCTAGGTCACTAACAAAAAACTTAGGGACTACCCTCACCCCTTTCAAACCAAACAAAATCAATCCAACAGCCCCAAACCAGCATGAACTCTCAAAGAGTTTGATTTTGATCAACCTGAGCATGCTGAATTTTGCTATTGGATTTCCAAAACACACTTAGAATGTCTTGAATTCTTCTAGTATTATAAAAAACTGAAAATGTTGCCAGTGCTGATTCCCTCCTTGTCCATTAATTTATGCACCTTGAGCCTGTGCAGATGCACAGCTCTCTAAAATCAATTCAATCATGTTTAAAAAAAGGCAGGGGAAAAAGGTGGCCTCTCCCCTGTAGGAGGTTGTATCCTCTCTTGTAGGTGGTTGTCAGCCATGTCACATCCTTTCTTTCCTAGAAGTCCCTGGCAGATGGCAGATGCACAGCAATAAGCTTTGTTAGCTTCAGCTCACTGGAAGCCAAGCGATTTCCTTCACAGGTTCTAGAGCAGGGAAATCACGTCCCAAGGCTCCCACATAGTCCTGCACAGAGAAGGTACGGTACCCCACGCTGTGGTATCATCTGCACATGTCAGCAAGTGCTGGAAAAGGACTTTTCCCTTCAAAGCACTACTTAAATGGGGGAGGCTGGAACTGGAGGGGATTGAACAAACTTAAATCAGATTGGTAAAAATGCAAACTTTGAGGGAAGAGGGAGCCCTGGCCCAGGCTGCCCAGAGGGGTTGTGGAGGCTCCTTCCTTGGAGGTCTTCAAGACCCACTTGGACACGTTCCTGTGTGACCTGATCTAGGTGAACCTGCTTCTGCAGAGGGTTTGGACTGGATGATCTCTAAAGGTCCCTTCCAACTCCTACCATTCTACGATTCTACGATTCCAAGAGCAAAGAGCCTGTGCATCTGTGCAGACAAAGCCTCCTCACTCCAGCTAGCTGGGTTGGATGCTGGAGACAGCTCATGCCTGCAATATGTAGCTTCTTTGCACCAGTTATAAATAGAAGCTGTGCTTTTTTTAAGTCCACATTTGCATTTGCTGTGAGACAGAATCAATACACTAGACTCACAATTAGAAGAGTATTTTTACTACTGTTTCCCCCTCCCCATCTACTACTCTATTTTTCCTCTCTACCATCTTCATTGTTTTGTAAGCACTTTTCCCTGGTATCTGCATTAGCTTATAAACAGCAAATCTGGTTACTGGATATATTAACTGTGTCCTGATGAAACACACTAACATCAGTCTGGCTCCTCTCTGTATGTCTGGTTCTGTATAACCTTTTCTCATCTGAGAAGGCTCCTGAAATAAATTTGATCCAGTAAAGCACTTCAGTGCATGAAGTCAATAGAGCCACTCATTGCTTAAAGGTATCCATAAGCTTTAAGTGCTGTGATTCTGTGGGGGCCCAAGAAAGAAAAGACTATTCATGACAGTAAGTGATTTTTAAATTGGCCCTACACCGAAAAGCCTATTAGTGTTACATTTACAGAGTGACTGTTCTTATGGAGACCAAGAAGTTAATTCAGTATCCATTTTAATTCCCTTCTAGAAGCTATATATACCAGAGAGACCAATGGCTTTGCCTGTCTGCAGTCTTGAGCACTTACAAAGCAGACAAGGAGGAGAAAAGATGTAACTGTAGAACTTTTATGGATATACTCTCCCAATGCTAAAGTATTAATGGCAGGCAGTAAACCAAACCAAAGCCAATTCCCAGGACTCACATGTGACAGCTACTACTACAGAATCACTGGGGAATTTAATACTAGTTATAAACTGCACACAAAATGCTTTCTATGCTGGTGAGTTAAGTTTCCTCCTGGCTGCAGCATTGCTTCCACTGCATTTGGATGAGGCAGTTACCAAACACAAACTCCTGTTACAAATGTCATTACACCAAACTGGGGGGGGAAGAGCTCAGCTTTTGGAGTTTGCTTTCATCTAGCAGCATTCTTTTACTGCACAGACAAATTGAAAACCCTTAATTACGTGTAAATTCACTTTCCCTGCCTTATTTCTTTTTGGTATTAAATAATCAGAAATAACAAATGCCGACTTGGCACATTAGAAACATCTCCAGATACGACACAACAAAACCACCTTGAACCGTTCCACTCTGAGCATTTAGATAGACCATTAACAGGTAACCCCTTTGCAACTGCAAATATCTGCTCTTCAGCACAAGAGAATAAAAATGACTGCATGTTCCCATTTTCTAAGGCATCCTCAAGGCTAAAATTACAGCCGTTTTTAAAGCCCGAGAGGTAAGTCACTGGGGTCCCTTGCTGTGTATTGATTAAGAAATAAATAGGATCATTAACTTGTTAGCAAAGCATCATGAGGAGAAGCAGTCTCATGGAATTTCAAGAAATCAATTTCATGTTGAAACTAATTTCTTTTCTCAGCATTTTATGGAGAGGAAGATGTCAAGGGCTAGATGAAATGTTCTGAGGGCACAAGGAGGAATTACAAACTCCAGAGTTCAAATTCAAGGCTGACACTGAATCAGGCTGTGACCATAAACCAGAATATTAATATGTTTGCAAACAGGGACTACAAAACAGCCGTAGTCCTTCACTGCTGCTCTGGGAGAGCTGAAGGAACTCAACTCAAGTCAATTTAGGATGGTTCGAGTTTTGCTGTTGCCTTAAATAGGAGCAGAACTGAGAACCTGCAATTGCAGGAAGCTTTGGATGTGGAAGTTGCAATTATCTTTCATAATCCTTGTTCATATGAGGACACAGAATGGTTTTGAATGCTCCATTTTCCCTTTTACAGGAAGCCATATGATTGGTAGGCATAGAAAACCTACATCTTCATCTTTTTTTAAAGAAAACAGCAATACACCCTCCCAAACTACAGCTTATAACCTTTAGACTCTGAATACTGCTCTCCAGATCACTGGGGTTTAGAGGGACTTAATGAGTGTCTTACAAGGCTGCAAAAAGCTTATCTATCAGATCCTTCCTAGCAAGAGAAAAGGTACAGAACCTCCCTCCATAGAACCAAGGAACTGGGAACCAGTCATAGGTACTTACACAAAAAAAGTGCTCATTTGAATTACCGGAGCTATTTCAAGCCTGGTTCCCAACCACAATCTAAATGATGATCTCAACTATATCTTTGGTCCACTTGTGGTTCTCTCAGAGTTTCTCAGTGTACCAATCTTCTCAGCTTCAGGCTCACACCTTTACTTGGAATCATAGATTTGATCAATCTCAAGTGCCTAAAACAATCTGGCAAAGCTGAGTTTAAAAACAAACCCTACTTACCCTTTCCTTGTTTTATTTATTTTTGTAAGAATAAGATGAGGTCAGTTTCCATTTAAACAAGGCTTAAAAAGCAAGAGGCATCCTAATTAATGATTAGTTAATCCAGGATGTTTTAGAAATGTATCCCATTTAGTTAAGCCTTGACTTTCAGAGGTATTGAGAGGCAATTTGATTTTCAGTTCTATTGTCGCTTTGACAAGAAGTTGTGAATTGATCCTTTGTGCTGTACAATATCTAAGCAGTTCAGATATTTGGAAGAGTAATCCTTAAGTGCTTTTTAAACTGAAATCTAAGACAGTATAACATGATTGCATTCATGCCACAGATCAGAATCTCATTCTCAAAAAGTAATCACATTCTGAGACAATTCTGACCAACAAGGTCAGCCTGCACACACTTTTTTGCAAAGGCTGCCATACAGTCTAGTCACTTTTACACTGAATTGAGAGCCTCAGCAGCAGATTTGAAGCCCCTGGTGTGGGCAACCCTTACTCACATTGAATGAAAGCAGCTTTAAATATTCAAAGTATAATTCCCAATAGAAAAAAAAGTGAAACATTTTTAGTCATTAGAAGAAATGTTTACATTTTAATGAATCTTCTCAAGGATCACTCAACCCTTCCTCTGCCTACACCAATATGCAAATCATTTCTGCAACAGCAGCAGTTCAACAGCTCTGGGTTTGAAAATGCCTAAGGCTTACCATGCATGCTGTTCAAAGGAGCAGCAGTGCTATCAAAAGTACATTTTCAGCACAAAGTGCACAAACCCATAAATCAGACAACTTTCTGATTTGAATTTCTCATCTTGAAGATTAAATACAGTGGACAGAATTAACTGCTTATGTTTGGTTAGAGTATATGGCTACTTGTCTTAGCTGAGTGCTTGTAGTCTAACACCAGATAGCTTTATATAGCAGTGTATCAATTCTTACCCAAAGGAGGGATTCTGTTGAGGCTCATACTAAACTTACTAACCCTCTTCAAGATGAGTAGACAGACTAAACCTATAAATAGTGTCTAGGACAGGGTGAGAAGGGTCATTAAAGCTGTCTCAGGGTGGTGACACTCCCAGGCTAAAAATCATAGAATTATTTTGGATGGAAAAGCCCTTGAAGCTGCTGCAGTTCCAGCCTTCCCCTCACCCTGCCCAGCCCACCACTGACCCACAGCCCTCAGCACCTCAGCTCCATGGCTTTGGGATCCCTCCAGGGCTGGGCACTGCCCCAGCTCTCTGGGCAGCCTGGCACAGAGGCTGACAACCTTCTTGGGGAAAAAGCCCTTCCACTGCCCAGGCAGGCTTCCCCAAACCCCTCTTTTACTGCTGACATTAAACAGGACAATGTAATCCAGGAATACATAACACTTTTCTCACTGCAATGTATGGCAGCAATTTTTCCTCAACATATTGCACTCAGCTATTTCCAGAAATAGTAACCAGATGAAATTATCACAGGGAACGGCAGCTGAACAATAAGAGAATTAGACTCCTATTTTATTTCATTTCCTAGTGATTCTCTTTCTGGCTGACCTTCCACCTTGGCCAAGCTAGTAGTTTCTCCAGTATGTCCATGTTCATTAGCGCAGAAGTGGATGATGTACTTTTAACACACAGCTTCTGGCATCTGCACTATCCTCATACGTTCCCCACAGCACATAAACTGAGCATGAGTGGAAAATTGGCCCTGCTGCCAAGAAGCCTCTCACATACTGGCTGCATGCAGAACAGGGAGTGAGATTCTGTAAAGTGGCTATTAATAACTTATTTTGTGAAGTTCCTAAAGTAACCTTAATTAGGTACTTTCTTGGGAATGCCCTTTCAGGCTTGTGGCTCTGTGCTGGGCTGCAGACAGGCTCCTGTAGACCCATGCAGCTGCTTAGGAGAAGTTTGTTTCCTCATATATATTCTGCAGCAGTTTGTGGACCTTTAAGGGTAAAGTCTCCCACAGTCTGCAAATCTTCATCGCTCAACTGGCACGATCCATCTTGTCCTTTAAGTTACTTGGTCCTTGGCACATCATGCAAGCTTGCTGTGAGACAGAAGACCACCCTTCCACTGGAGTTTCACTAGTGAATAGGAAGTACAAAACAGCAGCAACCATCCACATTTTTGAAGGAGTCAATACAGGAGATACTGAGAGAGGTAAGAAAGCCAAGGAAAGCTTTCAGCTTCTGGGTGCTCCTGTGAGCAGGGAAACAAGAGATGGAAGTAAAATTGCTTGCACATCAGGTGAATAAAATAAGGGTCACAAGCATCACGGCTGTACCTATCCTAGCTCAATGAGGGAAGAAGGTAACTGACAAGATGGTATAAAGGAAGATCTTAAAATCCTGCAGCCAAACCCTCAACAAAATTACACCCTTTCTAATCCTCAAACAGTAGAGTACAATATTCAAAATGGCTTTGTACTCGTTTTTCATGTAAAAGATTCCTGACAGGGAGAAAACAGAACTCAAGACTGTTCCACTGCCAAGGACAATCCCAGCTGTACCATATACAATGAACAGAGTGAAGATCTGTCTTGTGCTGCTCTTGCTGTATCTATACCCCAGCAATTGGTCAGAAGGGAAAAAGATCTTGTATGCAAGAATTAATTTAGTGCTCTGGACATGCTTGTCCAGCCCACCCAAGAGGTGACCTCCTTGTATTTGTGGCCTGAAGCCAGGTGCTTGACACAGCTCCCAGCTTGCCCTGGCAGACTGCAGCTTCACTGACAGAACAGTGCTGCCACTGATAGGCAGGGAAAGGCAGTGGACTCCAATACCTGTGCAAGGGAATGCCCTTAGAAGGGGTTCTCTGGATACTTCCCATTATCCTTCCACATTACAGGATTATATGCTTAAATAATATTATAATCCCATAACAATTATAATAGATCCATTAAGTTCCATATTAGAAGGAATACTCACACTCTTATTCACATGTTACTGTTCTTCCAGTCTCTCACAAAGAAACATACTGCTGTTTCCAACCCAGTAATAGTTTCCTTATAATTGCTGGTGAACTAAACAAAACAGAATCATAACATACTACATACAGAAACATTTCTGAGCAGGTATGACATGTATATGCATGTGTGAAATGTGCATGTGTGCAGGACTCAGAAAGATTACTTCAGCTGTCTGCACCCCTATCCAAAACCTTGACACATCAGATAAAGAATGCTTTGCAGTCACACTCAAAATTCACCTGCAGTAGCTCTCCAACTCCCTGTAGACCGTTTTCAAGCACATTCATAAACCTACAGTGGCACTTGACAACTTGTAGCAGCTTCCTGTCAACACGACGCAGGATAACTTCTATAACCCACAACAGAAATGTGTTTACCTCCTAATTTTGTTCTGTTCATTCCCAATAGCCTAAAGAAGCTTCCCAAGAAGCTCTCAGTTTCAGAAGATGGTACTAAAGCTTCACTGGTAGTACATTATACAGCACTTCACAACGCTAGCACAAACTACAAGCATTGGCCTGCTTTCCCTTGGGACCTTCTTCCAGCAGTTAATAACCAACACCCACAGGAAAACCAAGATGCATTGGATAAACAAAACCATGCATAACAACAAATACTATTATTTTCACGCACAAACAGGAAAAACTGAGCACAGAGAATTTCAAGAGATAAAACAAGCTTTTAAGAAAATTAATCTTCATTTCTTTCCCATTTTTTGCATGGAAAAGGCCCTTTGTAATAACTCTGGTTACCAACACAAGGCAAAGGGACGCTGGGCAGTCAGCTTGATGCTGGCCTGGGCAATAGCTTTCAGGTGGTGAGGATGCTGTGCTCCCAGATGATGCAACAGATGATCCTGCCATAGGCTGCCATGTTGATAAGCAGCAGAGAGGCTCCAATCCTCTTCCAAAAATTGACCTGGGCTGGAAAGGGCAGCAAAAGCCTGAACTAGGACAAAGCTGTGCTACAGGTGAGAGTGGAATCAGAGCATAGGTTAAAAAGGGCAGAGAATAGGAGGAGAAAGGAGCATCCCTTCCTTAGATAGTCACTTTGCAGGCAATAAAGGGTCCTAATATAAAGAACATTCTAAGAGTCTGACAGGAGATCAGATCTGCCTTTAGGGGACACTACACTCCTCAGATTTGCTCCCTGTAGGGAAACAATAAGCTTGCAGTTCTAGGTGTTCCCTCCCTCTCCAATTGTTGAGATGACAGGCTTGTTTCCTAAACAGCTTCCATCAAAATTCTTCCTCAGAACTTCTGGAAATATCCAGGCTCTCTGGAGAAATCCTTACTGAAGTTTCCTTGTGCCTCATAGGAGCAGAGACCATTAACTTGGTTGAATCATACCAAATCACTTGCAAAACCCCTTTGATACAAGACACTGTCCACAAGGGAAAACTCCAAAACGCATTTGAATTACGAACGGAGATGGATTCCAACACAAACCTCTGCAGACAGCAAAGCCTATTTTTTATTTATTCAAAGAACAACAACAAGAAGGCAGCATAACCTGCCATTCTGCTATTCTTAAGTTTTAATCTCATTATATATTTTCAACCAACATGGAAAACACAAAACAACGACCCCTTTGCTATCCACTTGTGTATTGCTCCATTCACATGCTCAAAACAAACGCTCATCAAGAGACTACCACTGCACTGCACAACACATTGATTTTCCTTACCGGGGCTTACAAGTCTATTTGGTGCATTTATCATATAAAACAAGTCTTCTGCAAAGGCTCCTCAACAGATTTACTGGAAATCTTTCATGAGCCTTTGCTCCAGCCCCAACAAAAGCCTAGTATTTACTGGTGCTTAGTGACATTTTACCTTGTTTATGGAGAAGGCTTGGGACCAGAATAAAGCTTGTTCCCCTTTTTCAACTTGATGCATGCTTCAGGGCTGTTTTGGGCAAAGGAAAGGGGAGCAATTGAGCTGCTACCACACTACCACCATTCCTTGTCCTTTTCTACCATGAGAAAGGAGTCAGTTATAGGTAAGAAGCTTCCAGATGTTGCTCATGGTACTGTCAGTAAGCAGAAGAAAAACATAAAGCATTCCCAAGCATTGGGAAGAAAAACCAGAAAAAAACTAGCAAAGAGATTGGGCAGAACCACTGGAGTCCAGCCACAGCCAGAGACTGAATTTCACACCTCAATTCCTCAGTAAGAACCTTGTCATTTTACTCCTCCTTGTTCACTACAACTTCCTGGGATTTGCACACAGCATCAGAGGCCCTGATGGACAACAGACACCAAGCTATACAAAAAAAGAACTTGTGAAGGGCACACATCTGGATCACTTCCTCAAGAAATTAACTTCAAACTGAGAACATCTGCATGAGCAAACCTTCACCACCACGCCTTAGTTGTTCACAGTTATCTTCCCATATAAGCTGATCTAAACCCAGCCAAGGTATTTCCATGGGAATTTGAGATGAGGAAGGTGACACCTTCCCAAGTTTTCCCTAAGAGATGCTGTAAACCAATTCAGGAATCCTCTAGTTAATACAATAAACACATTTACATCACAAAAGCAAGGCAGCATCTTCCAGCTACTTGGGGAAAAAAACAGACACTGCTGCCTAATTGCTTTGAGCTTTCCATCTGGTCACTGTGTAACCAGCCCAACTCTATTCACGGTTCTATTTTCTATTTACACCTAAATTCTCAAGTTACTAACAATGAGAACCCAAATGTAGCACATTAAGACTTATCAGGTGTGTAACACTAATATTTTTAGAAGAGTGAAGTTATTAGACCACAAGAAAAGTTTATGTAAACTATTGAGACCTGACTGACAAGAAGCTGAACTCAAGTTCATCATGAGTTCAGCTACGTAAAGGTTAATATATACCTACACCCCATTAATATATTATATATATATTATAAAAATGGGCAAGTGGCTCATAAAATCTAATCAAGTCTAAAAACAGACACAAAAAACACCATCAGGGACCATCAGGGTTGGACTAGATGATCTCTAAAGGTCCCTTCCATCCCCTACCATTCTATGATTCTATGAAAATACAAAGTTCCAGGGATCCAGCCATAAAGAGGCAAGTTGAAGGTAGATTAAATTTGGCATTTTCGGGGCCAGTGTAAATGCATCAGGGGTTTTTGGAAGATCAGTGATGGATCTGGAGACAAAGAGGCATATCTGATGACTTCATTTATTGGATTTCTTTAAATTAAGACTGGCATGAAGAAGTCACGTCATCGGCTGTTTAAATGACAGAAGAGAGAGTAGACTTTTGAGCTGTTAACAGGACACGTGCTCTGTGCAGCTCGTATTGGTTGGTGCCTCTGCTCAAGTCTAAACCTCCAAACACTTCCAAAAATTCACACCTGTGCTCAGAAACAAAAAGCTTTCACATGACAGCTGATTCATGGTAGTGAAGAAGAGGTCAGCAATAGCCTCTCTCATTATTCTGGAGAAGAATGGGAATTTCACACCCATAGCAACAGCACGATAATTTCCAGCTGTGTTGAAAACCAGTCAGGAAGTGCATAGCTATTAACCCACATTACCAAACAGCATTTCTGGCAGAAATGGCAGAAAAGCTGCCATTAGGGTTACAGATCATATGTTCTGGTGAAAACAGTTAAGTAGTACAGTCATATCAAGAAGAAATTGCTTCAAAGAGCTGTTAATTAACATCATACTTTCTGTCAACATATAGCAGCCTGACAAAAACCCATGGCTTCAGATATGACTTTCCAGTTATTTACCTGCTCATCTCTTACAAGGCCCATCCTTCAGATGAACAGGAAAGTTTTTTGCTCTGTGTTTTTATTGCAGGCATCCTAGCTATGACTGTTGCTTCTGGGGTTCATTATCACGCTATTCATCCTAGTAGATGAAGGTTATTGTATTCACATCCCAAATGAGCAGCATTAAACTACTTTTGACATCAGGCAGATCAGTTTCCCCATTTTGATCAATTCAGCTTGATGAGCAAATGAGATGTTCTGCACTTTGCACTAATCTGCTTTTACGAGTGAAAGAAGGAAAAAAAATAAAGGAACATTCTCTGTTTCCAAAACAACTCTGCAGACCTAATATGCTTAAGTGACAAAGGAAAGCAGTAAAAACAAACTGAAAATTTCAGAAGGAACTGGAGTTAAGAGGAGTGACGTAATAAAAACCTGTCAAAAGCCTCACCGAGCAGCTTTAAGAAAGCTCCCCTCCTGTAAGCAGCAGTCTTCAAAACAAACCACTGCTATGAGACATACAGACTGGCTTTAGCTAAAAACAAAACCTGGTACCTACCATACTCAACTGTTCTTGTTTTTACAGCTTTGCTCAACAACGTGGGGTTCCTGGTGGGGACTGCTGTGCAGATGTACGCTTCTCATACAGTTAATTAGGTTGTCAAAGCTAGTGAACAGTACAAACCCCTACATTGGAAAGAAATCCATGTTATTATACTATGCATTGCAGTAAGGGGTCTGCAGGCTGCACACGTACACGCTCACCCAACAGAATGGGACTGCTTCACATAACCTCACCATTACTATCATATAATCCCATCATCGTTTGTGCCTCTTCTACTGCCTGTACGTGACAAAAAGCAATTTTTAGATGCAGAAAGCACATTTCTCCAAAGTACATAATCTCAACTTACTTATGACAATGTAGTCCCCTGGAAAAAAACAATAACAGGGTGACTAATATTAAACAGAGTCACTCACTCAAGAAAAATCTCCTGTGTGGGCGTAAATCTACTTTATCACTGTGGAAAAAATGTAAATGGAGAATTAGCTATTAATGCTACTTGCTAAAGGGGATAGAGATTATGCAATCTATTTTGACAGATAAATGAAGAGTAAAAATTGTCCTGTGGATTCACAGAGCTATCATTCCATAAATTCGGATAGAACCAAAGTGAGGTCTTTGAAGGTGACTTTCTTCATAATAATCATCATATGGACCATCAGGAAGTGTTTTGATGGCAAAAAGAATAGCTGTTTCCATATCATTAATCACTAAATGAAATACTAATATTTTGTGCAGCAGACCAACACAGATGATTCAAAGAGTAACTTTCTGAAAGATATTTCTGAAAGAGCTCTAAAACACATGTCAACATGAACCGGCCTGTGTGTGATCAATTTGGTAAGTTTTGTCTATAAACAGCAGTACTACTCTTCTTTATATGATAGCTATGCTTGGAAACTTCTCTTAGACATCTGAAAAACAACCCCTCTGTTCAGTACTTTCAACATCCCAGTGTCACTGAAGTTGTGGTGAACAGGCAGGGCTTCTGTCCGAGTCAAGAGGTACAGATCAGGGAAAGTGACACATGTGCCCCTTCACTGCTTGTGAGAAGTCTGGGAACTGACAATTTTGCTCATTGCCCTTGAATAAGTCAAAACAGCATTAACTCACAAAGACCGCGTTGAGTGTGCTTTATCAGAAAGGCATCTCCATTCCACTACTTGTTCTCATCTGCTCTAACAAAAATGTTTTGGCAGCTGGTGTGTTGTTGGGAAGTAGGCAAGTTTATCCATGTAGATCAACACTTTACCATTTGTATCTTCTGCAACCTGCTTGCATATTTATGGCACAGCCTGGCCTTGCTCTTTTCTGCCACGCACAGGAAAGTTCTGGAGGGGAAACGCTTCTTTTCCTGGATCTTGTCAACGAGCTGCTTCAAGGAAAAGTTGTGTGATTCTGATAGAACACGAGTAATATGAGCATGATCACTTGGTGACAAGTTTAGGTAGAAGCTATTAAAGGACTCCTCAAATTCTGTCAAATAAGTCAGACTAATGTGTAACATCTTTACTTACAGAGTCCAACATCCACAAGTTGTGTGGCAATTGATGGGGCTGTCCCTTCTACTCTCAGTTGAATTAATACATTAAATCTCTCTTCCATGGTAAATGAAGAGATTGATTAGCCATATATTTTTTTCCCTTTGGTTGTATTTTTTTGACAGAAAGAACTGTCTAATCACTGGTTGTGACCTTTCCAGAACATTCGTTTTGGCACAAACATTGTCCACATTGGTAAGAGGTTCATCCAACATGAAATAGTGCAGAAGTGCCCAGAGAGAGCATAAAACACGCAAACCTCATGGGGTTTATTGCTTTAGCATTAGCCATGGAATGCAATCTCTTTAGTGAAAGAAAAAAAATCTTCATTTTTAGAAGATTAATGGCAGATTTTCCCTTCAACAACCTGTCCCGTACTGAATGCTTTATCTCACTCTCAGGTTCAAAATGCCTACCATAAATCAAGTTCTCTCAGTGAGTTTTAGTAATAATATCTCTTAGTACAGTCTGCCCCTTTAGTTTCTGATTTGCAACATGTGTACGGATAGCTCAGAGAAAGCCTTGACACATCCATCATGTCAGGAAGATCTTGTCCTTGTAAGTGGCCATTGCCAGTGGAAAGCTTCTACATGAGAAATCCCCCTGGCAGCTGTGTATCACACCAGGGCATCCCTCAAGCAGGACCTGTACAAAGGCTACTTGAAAACCCACTCTGTAACTACAAGGTACTGGTTACCCAGCATCACAATCCTTAGTCCAGACCTGTTCCCTTATAAGCTACCGTAAGCAGAACTCCTCAGTCCTCTTTCTGGACTCTCACTTCTGTTTATGCTCTTGGGATCCTTAGTGATATTAAAACTTCTCATTAATACTAGATTTCTAACCCAATGTCATTTTACACTGTTAATTAAACTTCTGGCCCTTCAGGCCAAAAAAGGGGCTTTTCCAAATTAGCATTGCCAGATCAAGTAGCGTTTGCTCACATCAAAGAGTTATTTTGAAGGCTTCATGCGGTTTCCCTGAATAAGGCATCAGACAATTCTCCCTAATGCCTCCCCATTTCTTCCCAAAGGCTATCTGCTGTGGTTTCTACAAGCTTCCTCTATTGAATAAGGTTTGTTAGCATTTTAATGACCTTATCTCAACTAACTTCTTTGTTTCCCTTACTGAAGGGTTGGTTTAGCAAATTTCTTTCCAAATCAGTCTAGAATCTTCCGTTCTCTGTAATATCCACAATTCACATGGGACAATCAAGACTAAAATTACTACATAAAGGTCCCAGTAAGAGAGAAGAGAGAAGATTTTACATCAAGCAGAAACCTTCAAGGCTCTGCTAAGGAATGTAAAACACAACTGCATCGAAACGAACCCTAGTTTTCATGAGCTTCACGTCTAGTGCAGTTACACAGTACAGACATCCACAGGTTCATCATTCCACAGCAACTGATTCTAATTCAGGAAGTTACCATTAGCACATTTCACCATAAGAAAATCCCTTGAAATTGGAAACTCAGATTATTTCAGGTAATTTACAATATTTTCCAAGAGATGCTGTCAAGATTAATACAAACAATTATTTCAGTTAATTTTCCAGTAACAGCATAGTCAAACCTAAGACTGGGAGTTCACTGGGACAGCTCAAGGCCTTAAAGGAGTGCCTCTATGTCAGTTAAGGTTTTTACTTGGGCAAGCAGAAGCGTTAACATTTCCTTATTCAAAATTCACTCCATCTCTGCAATACCTCGTGTTCCTTCTCCAGGTCTTTTTCTCTGTTTTCTCCTGTCTGCTAGTGTAACGCCACAAGCATACCATGATATACCATTTCCAAAGCCACAGCAGGTTTATTTTTGTTTAGTTGCAGTCTACCAACAAGTTTGACTTAATACTAACATTGATTTAATGCCAGTAATGGCCATATACAGAGCATCATACTAGCAGCAAACTTCACTGCCCACCCCCACCCCTCCCCTGCTCCCTCCCAGAGCTGCAGGAAAGGCTCATTTTATGAAGATTACAGTGTAAATCTCTAGAAGTCATTTTTTTTCAGGTCAATTATTCTGCTGGTGAAATGGGATTTCTGTGTAGGACTGTTTGATGTATTTGAGCAGTGATCTCTTAGTTCATTTATTGTACAAAAGTTCTATCTAAAGGACATCAAGATAACACTGCCAAACAAGTCCCCACACTACAGCTTTCTCAGATTAAGAGGACTAAGAAGCACCATTTCCACAACCTCCTTTCAGAGAGCAGAGTGAAAGTGCTTTTCCTATAGTAGCACCTAAATAGCTGGCAAAGATCAGACATGAAAAGCTTGCCTTTGGGGTGAGAGGAGAAAACAGACTGCAAGAATAGAAGCATTTTTTCATAGTGCTTAGCAGTTATTTGTTTAGCAGAGATGGATTTAAATTCGGCAGTCCAGCCAAGAGATACTTGACAGGGCTAATGGCAACAGTGACACTCAGCAGCGTGCTGATTGGTTTCAGATGGTGACTCCAGCCATCACAACTACAGAGAAACAGGAATAAAATGAGAGGATGCACAACATGCACCATTTTGTTTTCGGTGATAAAACATGAAACCTGCCTCTTAACATAACAATTTTGTTGAGTTTGCTTGGGTTTGGGGTTTTTTGTTCCCCAAAACTTGCATTTCGATGCATCATTTCATTTCTAGCTAAGCTGCCTTCAGACAATCACTTCGTCTTATGAGCTGGTCCATTCTGCTCCCACACTATGTTCCAAGTGTTGTTTCTGCTGACAGGGAGTTACTTTGGGGCTTTTTAAGTTGTTTTGCCCTCAGCAAATGAACTGGTGCAAACGCAAGATGATCAGAGTACCAGTGTCAGGAAAAGTGTTTGCTGATGAAGTAGCACACAAGTAACATTCCCTGCAGGTTAAAGTCCCGTGAAACAAATAGCTTGAGCCACAGGCTTTGCTGTTCAGCAGCGAGTGATGGCTGCACACGGATTATTTGCATGTAAAAAAAAACAAACAGTGGAACATAAACCAAGAATGATAGTTCTCAGGTATTACAACGACAGTAATTACAATGACTACATGAGACAAGATCATATCAGGTCTCATAGTTCTGTCACTGTAAGATGTGGAAAGCAGATATAGGAAAGAATGCAGGGAAAGAGGGAAATACCAACCTATGGCTCTGTTATCCAGCCACCAGTCATCCAGAACAGGATATAAAGATTGCTGGGTCATGCACTGAAACCTTCTGAAAGTTGCACTGCCCTTCAAACTTTCTGCATTAGGCACTTCTATATCATCTGTAGTTGATACCACAATGTTATTTTTTCCACAATACATTTGTGACACACTAGTCACTTAATGGCTTGCTGAGTGTTAACCCCCAGATTAATTTATTGAGTAGGCTAAAAGATGTGTAGGGAGCAATGCCAAAAAAATATGCATGCAGAAACAGATAATGTCACGGTTACGGATGGTAAGTGTCACTCTGGAGAACTACAGCCTGTTGCTACAAGTAAAGCTGATTTCTCATATCAAAGTAGGGCTCATATTTCATTCAAATATTCATATTTGCATTCATCTCAAACTTCAGATCACAGATCTCATGCCTAAGTTCTTACACAGCTTACAAAGACAGCTTAATACAGAGATGTTAACTCTCCAAAATGACAGACAGAAATAACCACCATTCCCTGCACAAGCTTTAAAAATGTCACCTTCTGAACACAGCAAAGCTTGGCAGGATTGGTACAACGAATACCCAGGACACAGAGCTTTACAAATCCTACATCAGAAGACTCTATCTCCTATATATTTAGTTCTGAAATGTTATAGAGTAATTACAAATGGAATTTTTTGGTTCACGACAACAGCTTTCAACAACAAGAAACACTCTTTAGTAGCTGTGATGTTACATGTTGTCTACCCACATCAAGTATCAACATAGTTCAGAGAATGGAAATCCCCATTTCCTTTCCTTGACTTTGGCACTGACCTGACATGTCTGTTTCTTTTAAGAAAGTTTAGTAACCCAGATCTGTAGCTCCTCTTTCTGCCACACACACTTTGGGTCTTGAAACAAACCCAAAGAATTTAATGATCAATCATATTCCAAAATGCAACAGGTTCAGCATATTAAAAATACAGCACCTTACACTAGTGCTGTAGCAAGAGAAGAGACCTTTTCAAGCCCCCTTTTAGCATGCAGAAAAGAAGGCTCAGGGGGCACTTTCTTACTCTCTATAACTACTTGGAAGAAAGCTGTAGCGAGGTGGGGGGTCAGTCTGTTCTCCCTGGGAACAAGAGGAAACGGCTTCAAGTTGCACCAGGGGAGGTTCAGGCTGGATGTGAGGAAGAATTTCTTTGCTGCCAGGGTTGTCAGGCATTGGAAGGGGCTGCCCAGGGAGGTGCTGGAGTCACCATCCCTGGAGGGGTTTCAGAGATGGATGGATGTTGCACTTAGGGAAATGGCCTAGTGGTTGATAGGGCTGGGACAAAGGCTGGATTTGATCATCTTAAAGGTCTCTTCTAGCTGAAATGATTCCATGATTCTCTAAGTACCATATCAAACCATTTATGCATTACGTTCCTATACAACCTGACCTAGGTCAGGTAGAACAGTAGAACAAAATGGTCTGTGATTTCTGACCTCACTTCTGCGTGTATGCTACTTTCCCTGGGCAAAGGTCTCTTTAAAGACAAGTTATGATGAGTGAAAAAGAGAGACCCCAAAGCAACTCAAGGTTCTCTTCATCTTCAATGCAGAGAGACTACCAGAAACCACTGAGAACAGTCAATGAGAATCACCACGAGAAAATAACGTAAGCAGAAAACTGAATCCATTACTTTGTGCCCAAGTATGTTACCTTCTGGATAATTTCTTTTGACAACAGCAGGAAAGTGGAATCAAACCAGGGGAAATATCAAGGGCAGATTTTATTGACAGGATGATGGGAGACGCTGTCTGTAGTGTGTGCAACACCACCACTGAACTTCACCCAAGGAAAACACAGAAACACGAAAGGAAACAAAACCCAGAGGCTGAAGCACGGAGAAAAGGAAGATGTCACGATGCAGATCTCTTGTTGAGAAAGCAACAGTGAGCACTGTGCCACTGATGGTTCCACCTTCCCTTCACGGGTCAGGCAGAAAAGTTGTGCTTTCCTCTCCAGAAACCGTTCACAGATAGCAACCTGCCTGCTGTCACTCCACTGGCTCTGGCACTTGCAAAGAGCAGATCTATGTTGACACATGTAACATTCCCACACGGCTGTACTTCTGAAGTACAAATCCAAGGTGTGGAAAGAACAGGTTTGTGCTACCTTTACCTGTAGGCTAATTGACTTTAACTAGTGGCTTTGAATGCCATTTCACGTTTCTATGGGTTACTAAGAGGAGGGAAATGCGATGTCCCTGTGGCTTATACATCTCTGCAGCATTTTTACCTTCATGTACCTGTACAATACACAAGTAGCTTTTCAGTAAAGCTATTTTACAGAATTAGCAGTCCTCAGACAGGTAAAAAATGGTGTGCTCTCTGTAAAATATGAATGCATACAAGCCTTATTGAGAGACTGGTAAGTTTTTAAATTAGATCTCAAAGACCAAAGCTTTCAGCCTTCAGACTGAACTGTGACAACAGTACTTGCTTAAAGACTTTTAAATCACAATAATTTTGGATTTTACAGCTTTTACAGCTATTGTACTAATACGTGGAAGGAGTCTGGAGCTTTGGAGAAAAACAACAACTTCCTCTCTAACGCACAGTATATCAAAGGATTTCACAAAATCCCAGAATGATGGGGGTGGGAAGGGCTCTGCAGAGCTGCTGCAGCCCCAGCCCCTGCTGAAGCAGGTTCCCCTCGCTGAGAGGGCACAGGAACGTGTCCAGGTGGGGTGGGAAACCTCCTGAGAAGGAGACTCTCTGCACAGCCTGTGCCAGCGTTCTGTCACCCTCACAGTAAAGAGGTATTTACAACAGATATGTTAATTCATCAGTTTTAATACATTAGAGATGCTAAGACTCAGCAGGTTATGTATTCATCTCAGCTTTTGCTCCCAAGATTTTCCTTCCATGTACCAAGCAGTCCAGAGGTGGGACAAAAATGTGTGCAAGAGCCAGTAAGAAGAATTCTTAAACAAAAAAACGACTTATACACTTCAAATCTTGCTGTTAATATAAGGAGAGTTCTAATAGTTCTAGTGGCAAGCTACAGCAGGGTCAGTTACGATACAGAAGTCCTGAAAAGTGACAGAGACTTTCTCTTATCATCACATCACGTCTGGGGTGTCTTTATTACAGACCTGTTGGAGCACTTGCTGTTCACAGCAAGTCCGTCCTGAGGTGACAGGATGTCTCTAGACTGGAGGTACCACCAGCTAGAGGCATTTATTGTGACCCATCCCTCTCAGAGAAAGAAAAAGCAACCTTTGGGGTGCAGGCAGCAGTATTTAATAGTCTCCTATCAACCTTGAAAATAATGATAGAAAAATGACTCTGAAAGCAGTTTAAATATATCTGCCTGTAACTCAATGCTAAACAAGAGAAGCAATAATAAAAGCACTCCACTAGTCAAACACTTGAATGAAATATGTGGAAAAGATTTAATCAATAGGTTGCCCAGTGAGATAGTCAAAACCAAACTCTCATCATTCATATCTTCTCAACTTCTTTTTCATTTTAAATGTGACACAGACAACCTGGCCATACCAAAAAAGTTCTTTGAGTTCAGCTTGAGGACTGTCAGTCACATCTGCTCTCATGCACAAGGAATTCTCTCTTTCTGGCTTATACCTCCTGAGTAATACTCAACATTGACAGGATTTTTCCCCTTCCTCCTCTCTCTCCTTAAGCTTAATATTGGACACAGTAAAGATTTAGCCAAGTTCTCACGGTTTTGTTGTTTAACATGGCATAATGTTGATGTGATATTTTCCTTCCTATGCTGAGGGAGTTTGACCTCTGCCTTTACTATTTCATTGTTAACTAAATATTAACCTAGTCCCTTATGGCTGCTGCACAACCTCCATCTCATACTTTTTATATCAGAAAGAAGTCTGGATGTAATATAATCATAATCGTCGAGTCTCAAAAGCCTTAAGCCTGTGTTACAGTTGCTCCCAATTGCATTTGAACTCATTTTCTCCACAGAAACTTAACGACAGTGCCATGTCAGCAGCTTTGCCTAATTTCTTGGGGCACTGGGAGTTATCTGATTCATGAATACGAACCCTTTATGGCTTTAAAAACGCTACTTTAAAGAGCCAAGTCTCGAGTGTGTTTGTCCAACAGTGCTCTCCCTCTCCTTCCTTTCCTGTCTTCTTTCTTTCTGGCTTGATGGGAGCAGGGAAAGTATGCATACAGAACTCTTCCGTTTCCAGTAAATCTACAATATGGACCAATAAGGCTGAAAAGTTTCAAAGAGAAGACTGAATCTGTCCTCAGCTGGTGCCAACTCTTTTCACAACTCACTGGCTAAGTACTGTAACAAGGAGCAGGGAACAAAGCGACGCATCAGAACCTGATCTCATTCTCCTAAATATTTCAAACGAATGAAATCACCAAGGTCAAGGAAGTGATAAGCTCAAGAGAGTCTCTTCTGCTCCTCATCTCCTCCCCAGTCACTTCCAACATTTTTGAGTTTAAAAAAAGACTTCACCCTGCAAATAATTTACTGCAAGAAATTTGGTACAAGCTGTCTGCAGGACTTGGCCAGAAGTCTCCACCTCATTCATTCTGCACATACACTCTCTCCTCTTTATTTCTCTTTAAACTCACTTCCTCCTAGAGTGCACTTAGTTTAAGACCTGAGCATGAAAATAACCAGCCTTCAGAATTGTGGTGCTTCACTACATAAGCTTTCTTCTCACACTTTCAGAGACCTGAGTGTAAGCAGCTTATTAATATATCTTCTTTTGGTTTATGGAGAATTTTGGCTGCTGACTCGGTGTGAGAAAGTTGGAATAATACTTTGAAACACTGTCTGCAAGACAATGATTTTGACAGTGCAACTATTCCCCCTAACCAGGAAGAACTTCCTTTGGCTAGTCTTACGTGCTTACCAAGCACTTCTTTATCTTTAGCCAAGCACTGTGGAAAACATCCTCATTAAAACAAGTGTTTAACACAACTCAGCATCCAGCATAGCTAATGGCTCCCGTGCCATTGTTAGCTGACCATAACTGGCAGGGGTATCACCAGGATAACTCTAGCTAGTCTATACCACGGCTAAAACAAGACATAGTCCTTACTGAGCCTTGACTGCTGTAGTAGCCAAGACTTACTCCTCTGCTGTGCTGTTTAGTGCTGCAGGCAAGTAGCGTTATGAGGGACGGTTCCACATTAGCTTTTAAAGATCAATGTGAACCAATTTTGTCTCTGACTGCACTATTATAGCATTTTAAGCTTATATTATTATGTCATTTTTGTTAAATATATGTACATAAAATAAAACAATCTAGTAGTGTCTATCACATTAGGGAGGCCAGAAACAAATTAAAGCACTTGCTCCTCTATTTGTCTACAAGAAATGAGAGTTGCAGCACCATTACTCCCCAGTAATGCCTCACTTGAAGAGGTTTGTTGTGTTTAATGCTGATGTATTGCAATTCAGAAACTTCTGTAATTTCATTTCACTTTTATTCCCATTACTAAAACAGCTGAACTCATAATCTGTGTGCATAAGCACATCTACTATAAAAAGGTACTGAAAAACATTATTATACCTAAAGCAGGAACTATTCAGAGCAAATTACACTATGCAAAAACAGTTCGTAAAATGCTGCAGAGAGTACAGTCTGTCTGAGGATACAAAAGCAACGCATCTCAGGAAAGAGTTAAGTGTTTGTCTCCTTTACTCATATCTTCCAATGAACCCAAAAATAAGTCCCAGCTAAAAGTTCAAGCTTGCATATGTACCTGGATGAACAGGCTCTCCATCAATAAGCAACATCCTATTCTCTAACTTGGAGGAGACTGAGGAGATTTTTAAATAAATAACAATGCAAGGCAAGAAGAAAAATGTAAGGAACAGAAAAATAGAAGAAATGCCCCCTCAGAGTTTTCTTGGCCTAAGTATAACGTTTTTATACTGTTAATGTGAACTTACTGCTTATGAAACATGTCAGATTAAGACTCCTCAGGTTGAAGTTATCTCTACAGCCACAGCCGTGCCATGCAGCAGCAGTAGCACGTTGTTGAATTTCCCCTCAAAACACACTTCTCTGAAGCCAGAGCTCACTCTCACACATCTAAAGGAATGGGGTGAGGTTCTTTTACCTTTTTCTTTTTTTTTTAATTTCAGGAAAAATAATGGAAAGAGACTCCCACAAAGGAAGGAGACTACATTTCAGTGTTAAGAAGGCTGCAGATCACACACACTTGTGCAAGCAGAGATTTCTGCACAATCTTACCCGAGCACCTGGATTGATTTTTGAAGTCAGACCCTTAAGTGTATTGGCAGGATTTGGTCTTAATCTGTCAGTCTCCCATCCTGATTGACTCCGCTTGTTCTGTGCAAGGCTGTGTCTCCAGTTAATAAATCACAATCTCCAGGGCTAACAGGTACGATACCACAGGTGAACGTGCCCCAAAAAAATATACCTGGAAGTGAGTGTTTCTGAAGTCAACCATTACTTCTTGCTAGGTAATCAGCCTCACCAGCAGAGGCAAGTGGGAGACAAGCTTTACCAAGCTACGCTTTCTGATACCAGATCTCAAAGGCAACAGAAACAACACAGCAAATGCCTTTGATGGCCACAACCACATCTTTCATGGACTACCACCAACCCATCTATTCTGACAAAACCAAGTCTTCAGCCCATTCAAAAAACACATGCCAGAGAAACAAAGTGCCACCTGACTAAACCCCAGGCTTTTAAGTTGGCAACACATACCTGTGCCACTCAAAGAACTCCCTCGATACAAGTCTTTTTGTTCATTAAAAAATGATGAAACAAACCTTTTTAAAAACCTGCTGCATCACAGCTTTGTGCACAGTTTCATTTTCACCTGTGCCAAGCAAAGAGAAACTGAGAACATTTCCTGCTTTACACCTAATATTTAAGTAAGGGTTTTGTTACCTGCAGTGGGGCACTTCTCAAAGAATTTCAGCAAGACCACTGCTTCTTTTTCTCCAAGTATTGTACCAACCACACTTGGATACACTCCCTGACCACGTGTATTCAATTTTAAGCTGTATTATTATACGTCAATCTCAACATTTGAAGCTAGGCATGAGAGTGGTTACCAGATCAGAACCAAAATCACACTGCCAATGCATGAGTTGAGAGGGAAGTGCTGAACTGCAGTTGGGGTACTGGGGAAAATAGGAAGGAACTAAGGAAGTCCTTGTCAGATCAGCTTTTCGACAGAGCTATATACAGCAACGTAATGTGTTTCTTAGAATCACAGAATGGTAGGGGTTGGAAGGGATGTCAAATAGGTTGTGGGAATATAATATAATGCCATGTGATGACTAAGTAAATGAGCAACACTCATGATTTGTAACTCCATACGTTGTAACTTAAGGCATGTCAAATATCTCTCATGACTTAAGAAAACATCTGTGGAGATCACTAGAACTTTCTAACTACACTTTCATCAAATTAAACTTTAGCTACACTGTGATATATTTGCTTTTTATTCAATCTAAAAATCAATATCTATCAAGAATAAAAGACCGGGAGTGCCATAAAGCAGCTTTTTGGTCATTTTCTGGCCTTCTGCTGTAAGAGCCACAGAAATTACTAGATATATTCATACTTGGTAGCCAAAGAAGAGTGCTGACAAGTAGCAAGGAAAGTGCTACAGTCTGTTTTACTCGATCACATTCAAATGTGTGTCTGCAGAGAACCTGCCAAAATCCAAACCATGAAAATTCATCTCTGGTTTAGTCACCTAACCAAGTGCTCAGGCTTTCTAGAGGGGACTGAGGACATGCCAGATAACAATGCCAGCCGTTTGAAGAGCCTACTGATGCACGCTCCACTCAGCTCTGTACTTACTGGCTGAGAATGGGAAGCGTTAGCGTGATGCAAGCCCAGTGCAGCAGCCAGTGGGGGTCTTGCTGGGTGCTTTGCATGAGCCGCAAAGCCAAAGCCTAACGAAGATTTGTTAGCTGAGCCATGATGCCATTCAGCCATGACCATGATGATTGTCACTGCTGAGCTGATTAAGCACACGATGCGCTCCCGCGGGCTTGCTTAAGGACCTGCACATGGGATTCATCGCTGCATGATGACACACTCTATGGTATTTGAAAACCAAGCCACCTGAGAGCCAAAAAATGGATTGAGGTGCCTGCTTTTAGATATCTCTGTTTAAAAGCAGGCACTGAAAACCAAGCCACCTGAGAGCCAAAAAATGGATTGAGGTGCCTGCTTTTAGATATCTCTGTTTAAAACTTGATGGTTTAACATAAGCAGAAAAGTAGCTCTCAGGCTAAAAACAACAGATTAGAAAATAATCCTTGAGGATGCAAACAGTGTAGCTAACTCCAGGGTAAACCTGCACGTTAGTCCACTTTGGTTTTCATTTCATGGCCTGTGGAGAATCAAGGGAGGGCTTGGCCACTGTCTGCCACTGCACCGGGAGGAATATTATCTTCTGTCTACTTGGCATACTCTGTGACAGATTAAAATGGTTCTGCTTGTGCCCCTGGAGAGAGCTTAACACAATTCTACAATCTTTCTCTCATAAACAGGATGAGCAGCTCAGAGAAACAAAACTCTAACTTTCCATCTCATCATTTCCAAAATGTCAGGGTAGCTCTTCCTTGAGAAACGTTAGTTACAATTAGAAGCACGCTCAGGAACTCTTGTTTCTGCTAAAAATAACACCAAGTCCTTCTTCCTGCACAAAATACGCAACTTAAAGTATTCTGAAGAAAATATCTTAGAAGGTCTTATAACCAGGCCATAGCTTCATATGTGCAAAACATTATTAGCTCCAGCCCTCTAAGTATCTATTTGTGGCTTTCAGAAAAGTCAGGGTTTTAATCTAGCATCGCTGTTTATCCCAGTTGGGTGATTATTGTGGTATTCCAACATTTAAAAGGCCATCAGATCCTCTGTCATTTTAATCCAAACACAGCCTGTGGCTGTGACAGAGCTCGGCACAGATCTATTTTGTCACAGTATTGCAGATAACCTCAAGTGTGTACCTTTACATGCATTAAAAAATTTATACCATTTCTCTTAACTGATTCCACACTAAAGAGATTAAGCAAAAGGCTTCATTGGGATGGCACTGATGTTTATCTGGAAAGTTCTTTTCCTTCAGGGTTTCTAAAAACTCCTTGCCAGCACCTGCCTGGATTTCTAAAGATGTCCTAAGAACACCTTATCGTATTTTTCTGACATAACAGCAGAGGCTGTTACATCAGATCTATAAGAGAGTTTAGCCTCGTTACAGCAAAAGAAATATTTTCCTGTATCCATCCCCTTTCAGTCTCAGGTCTTCAATCCATAGGTCAGCAGCGTGCACCAAGCGCTGAGACATATTGACTTGGGCGGGAGTCACACCACCCCGTTCACTCAATACACTGAGATTGGCTGCAACGGAGCAATCTGTGTAAGATAAAGGCATGGGAGAGAGGGACCTGGGAGACACACCATCCAGGCAAGCTGAGGCAGAATGAAATGAAAGGAAGAAAAGGCACACAGGAGGCTTCAGGAGAAAAATTACTTTCCCCACCCCACCACCCCCTCCACATGGAAGGAAAGGGAAGATTTTTAGAAGGTGTTTCTAGTAATAAAACACCTGGAAAATTAAGAGCCAGTAAAAATGGCACTGGTCACCTTGCAGACATTGCTATGGAGACAGCAAGACAACAGACATAAAAATCCTTTCAGACAGGATAGGTCAGGGCATCCTTAAACAGAAAACAACAATAAATTCACCATACTCACAAAAGACTTCAGGGCCTTGCTATAAACACCAGTCAGAACTTTGGCACTGACGAATATATCAAACTGCTTTGTCATGTTTCAATAGGTCTGCACAGCATCTGATACTCCAGCAGCAGCCCAGCAGAAACAAATGACAGCTCACAGACCACTCTAATCACGTTTTACTTTTTTAAATGCTGCCACCGCTGCAAGTCAGTACGACATCACATTGGTTTAATAACATCATTTAGTTCAATAAAAACACTTTAAAAAGACCCCAAGCAAAAGATCCAGCACCATTAACCTAGCAAATCTTTCTGTGATGCAGCTTTCCACTACAGATCTTCTGGAGCAACCCTAAAAAGCCAGGAGAGCAGCAGTAAGTGTCTAACTCCAAAAATCTCACAGCATCCTTCATTAACATTCTCCACTTTAGGGTGACGGAAATAAGTTGGCTCTCAGGGAAAAAAAAACACTGATAGTTTTTACAAAGCAAGCAATTCTTGCATGTCCTGCCAGAGTGGGTGTAGGCTAGGATTTATTATTCTTCACTTGTCTTTGCTAAACACAAATCATTTTACGCACCAAGTCCTTGGGTAGCTCTAAATGCTGCTGCATAGAAAGGTGGAAGGAACTGGGAATGTGAAGTGGCTTGCAGATTTCTCTCCGAATACAGTCTGTCCAAAATTAGCATGTCGGGACAAACAGAAACACTGAGCAGATGGCTCCCACATCATTTCAGCTAGGTAGAGCTGCAGGCGATTGCTTTGCTTCTACCTCAACATTAAATGTTGTTTTAGGTCTGTCTGATAGTAGGTATTTCCAAAGGCGCCCAAGAGTATTAAATACCTGAAGCCTCAAACAGCTTGCAAAAGTTAATCATCTGACTCATTTGCGCTTCCTTTCGCAATGAGTTTTGGCTCAATACTATGTCAAAAGACTCTGAAATGCCAAGAGCTCTTTTCCCTACGCAAACTGAAGCTACTGTGCTCTACCAGCTTCTTCGTACCGAGGGGAACCAGGTAAATGACGAGACTGCATTTCTCCAACAGTGAGTTGCTCCTCGGTGCTTGGAGAAATGCAAAGATCGTGTCACAGCTGACTTACTGGCTTTCTGATTATTTCACCTAAGAAAAGGAACAGGAGGAGCAGAGGGGAAAAAAGTGCTTCAAGCCAGTAGGTAAACAGGTAAGTTGAATTCTTTTCCAAAAATCATTCTTCATAGTGAAAGCTTATATAATCCCTTAATATCTTTTCAGTAATAAAAATACTACAAAAGCAGGTGTTATGCATAATACACTAAGTTTTAATTAAAACTGAAAGAAAAACACCACCAAACCAGTAAAACATAATTGCTTTCATCAGAAGCAGCAGCAGCCCCTTCGGGGCTAGATCTTCTGTAGAAAAGCAAAGTCTGCTTTCACTTACATCTTTGCAACTCCACTGGAGGTCCCTGAGGCTCCAGATACGTGTCAACTACAGAGTATCATTTAGAGTCACGTGCCAAGGGTCTACACTCTACCTTCCCCATTCATATGGAGAAAAGGGGTTGCCACAATTACAGTAATGCTTTCTCCCTCATTGCCCTGCCTTGATATCCCCAAGGCAACGAGATGGACAAGAGCTCATCACCACTTCTGCTACAGCAATCACATATGAAAAGCCAATACCCCATAAGAGCTCTTCAATTGTACCAAGGAGCTTCCAATCTCCTTCAGGAAAGGTTTAAATCTTAGAGGTTCTCAGCCCTGCTGCTAATGCTTATAATTTGATGCCAGCATTTTCTTATTATACCTCTAGGGTATATATGCATTATGATTGTGAGAGGCATTATATCATCTGTATCTGAGGAGATAAAAACAGTATCATATGTAGAAACGTATTTGTTAGGTAAATAGATGGTGTCGATATAAAACCTCAAATGACCACCTATCCAAAAAGGAAGAGACATTGTACACACTGAACACCCCAGAGGATTGATGTGTGAAGGGAAATCTCGTGACCTATCAAAATTTGAAGCTCAGATTACAAGAGCCAAGGTAGAAGAGGTAATCAAAATCCTCTAGTTGCTTGGCATGTTGTGGAAAGAGGCCACATTCACTCAGCTGATTAAAATTCATGGAAACTGAAAATATCCAAAAGCCCAGGAGGGGTGGGGTCAGAGAATCTATTGCACACAACTGGGAAGCTTACTCAAAATTCACCTTGAAAGCACTCTCCCCACGACAGACTTCCTGAGAGCGTTTTGATTTCTCTCCTACTTAGCAGATAATTATAGAACTCCTTTTCCTCCCTGACTAATGTGTACAGAAGGGGGTCACTTCAGCATTTTACACTGATTATCATGGTTTGTTCCTAACTACGTCTTTGTTGGAAATTATTTCTCCTTTGCTCTCTCTCCAATTCATCTAGCAAGCTTTATTTTTATTGCCTTGTTTCCAGTATCTTGTCCTCTGGTTGTGACATTTGATATCATTAACTGCTTTAGTATTCAAAATTGGTGAATTCTGCACTTCTATTTTTCTTTTTTTTTTTTTCCCCCCCTTTGCTCTCTCCTTTAATTTTAAATTTACTGTTGTCAGGAGACAATGACACTGAGGCATGGGGATGATGGAAGAGAGACATTAATCAAAGGCTGCAGAGAACATTTCTCTGTGGGTAAAACTTCTAAAAGGGGCAAACCCAAAGGGAAAGACTAAATACTTTCTTAAAGGATTCCTAAAGGCACCAGAGCCATGTGAGATTTTCAAGATCTTCTCAGTCACTTCAGTAAGGGTGAATTCAAATAGTCAATGTTCATGGGGTCTCTGCCTGACCCTCACAGCTTCTCACGCTTCTAAGTGTCTTGTACAAAGTGACACCAAAATGAAGCTGTGATGGGAAATTCTGCTCCACCCCACTGCCACATTGGGGAAGTCTGTCTCCTCATAATGCATAAGCAATGGTACAACAGTACTGCTCAAAGCTCAGGCACCTCCCCTGCCTTGGGAACTTATTATGTTCAAGACTTGAAAGCTAGTAAACACAGTGTTTTCAGAATTCAACCAAGAAAGCTGGGATAAGGTAGCTTTTTCTTAAAACAACCAAACAAAGCAGCAAACAAACCTGCTTTTCCAGTACTGGATTAAAAAAAGCAGGACATGAACAACAGCAATGCTGCAGCAATCAGCTTGCAATGTGTGGCCCAAAGACTTAGCATTAAAAATAGAAGTAGCAGCTGCTGCATAACTTCTCTCACGTGTGTGCAAGTGAGAGCTACGGTCAGTAACACACCAACGGTCTTCCCCCTGATTCCATCAACCAGACACAGCTGCTAATTAAAGAGAAAAATGAAATGTTCTTTCATGAAGAAACTTTCAGTATTTCTGTATCAGGAAAGAATGGAGGAATAAGGACTTTCCACACAGCCCTCAGAGAGCTGGGCCACCTTGGCAACCAGTCACACCTGTGACTGAATCAGCCAAATCACACGTTGCCAAAAGGTTTTCCCTTTGAGGTGTTAAGAGCAGCTTTTTCCTCGCCCCACCTGTCCTGCTTTATAGATCTTTCACTCAGCCAACTGCACAGCCCTTTCCCCTGTCCTGAGACAAATTATCTATGACTTCAATAATAGTTGTTGAAGAAGCTTTTCCACAAGGCTCAAAGAATATGTATATACATACCTGGCCTTAAAAGAGAAGCTTCTTTTTACCAAGCTTAAGCACAAGCTCCCTTTCCCCAATACACAACCATTTTAGCACCAACTCCTAAGGAATCTAAAGCAGCACACAGTGTTTTTCTTTGCACTGCTTGCTTGTCCCCCCACCTTTAATTTCTCCCTCTTTCAGAATCATACCTGGCACATGGAGGAAGCTTTTCCAATAAATCAATACTCTAATAAAAAAATGATCTGCCTTGGCAGAGACCCCACATTAAGTGAGTTTTTCTGATACCCATAAAACCATTCACCTTACGTTCTTCTCTTTGACACTCATTTTTGATAACACATTTTAATACAAGAAGCACCTGGCAAAACCACGAGTCTGACATCGCACAACACTACATCTTGTCTGTTTTGACAATATTTTTCTGATGGAGCATAATAGCTAATCAATTTCATTTGCTTTCAGAAAGAATGACAGCATTTTGCTGGAGTCAAAGCATGCTTTTGAAAGAGAACAAGCACCTGAAAGAACTGCTGTGTGGATAGACACGTTAGGTAAGAGGTATTTCTTTCTGAGAATAGACTTGTTAAGCATGAGGTATCTTTTTTTGCCAGCAAAATGGAAGGCTACTGTTGTCATCAAAAAGGAAAGTAGCATTTTATCCATTAAAAACTGTAAAAGATGAAACCAAACCCTATGCTGTTCTCCAAAGTCAATATAGCCTCAGTATCCCTGGAGCCATCTCTGTGGAAAACAAGATATCCATGACAAAACTACTGCCCAGCACACACACGGACAAAGAACACATCACCTGCCAAAGCACCTCACTTTCAAAGCTGCTTTTTACGTCTCACACAAACTCCATGCAATTAATAAAGAAAAAAGGCAGGGAAAGGAAAAGCAAAACATAAGAGACTCATTGAGGAATACCAACAACATCCCTGCACATTCTGACAGCTACCACTATCCCTCGTGGGCTTTGCTGATCCAGGCAGAGGCCTCAGCTGCAACCCAAATCATTGTGTTTTGAGCTAAGCTCTGTTCTGTCCTCACAGAAACAACACTGCAGAGTTGTACAAGGTGCACAGTTCCAAAAAAACCCCACCCAGCAGGCAATCCAAGACTCACCCAGATGTTTCCATCCTGGTGGTAGGGTTTCCAGTTCCTGCCCGTGTCGCTGTAGAGCATGCGGTACTGCGTGACCCAGTCGGAGCTGCTATACCTGCCTTGGGTGGCAATAGCACTGATCTGCTTCCTGCTCCCAAAATCCACCTGCAGCCACTGGTAATGGTCGCTGTCTGATGGAGACCAACCTCCTGCACCTGTTGGGGTGAGGCAGAGGACAGTGATTTAGACCTCCAACACCTGCTTGGGAGGGAGCACATGGTGAAGATGCTGATTGCTGAAAGGCAGCCCAGCTGAGAGCAACAAAACACCTAAAGAGCTTGAACACACCCAAGAGAAACACAGCTGCACATCTTTTAACAAATGCACCTTTAACACAGGCTTCAAGTGCACTAACTGTGTTGCCTTCATCTTTTTATGATATAATGGTAGCGATTTCATGGGCTGCCTGCTAACAAATCAATGCCTTTCTAAGGCCTTAATTACAGTTGATTAGTTTTTTTTTGCCAAATTGTAATTGTTCAAGGGTCGACCAATTTGCCATGAAACCCTTTGTCAGAGCAAGCTGGCACAGATCAATAACAATCTTTGGATTTCATATGCCTCTTCAATAGCGTTTCATGTTGAAGAGAGGATCTGGATAAAACCAGAGGAAACAGGAGCAAGCTCTCTGCTTTCCTGTGTTTCACTACAGTGCACAGACTGCAAGATCTACCAGAAGAATCAACAAACCAAAGGAGCAGGTACTGCAGGGCTGGATCCAGTTTTGATGTGCCTAGTGTACAAGCTGTCACAGATTACATTGGCAGATGCCTCACAGAAGTGTTATTGCTCTTTATAGGTCTATGAATTAACTTGATGGCAATAGCACTAACAATATTCTGCTCAGCCACTAGACTCCGTTGAACTGTTCTAAATAAAGAAGGCCAATGATGCATAGAGAAGTGTAGTATTAAGACAGGAATGAAATTTCTTACTCTTCTGAAACGGAAAAGAAAATATTAAGGTGAAAATTGTAGTTGGATGCTGCAGACTGATAAAGATTCTAAGATAGATACTCTAATGACATGTTTATCACAATGGTAAGTGTTCAGCAATAAGTGAAACAGCAAATAAATCCCAACTATCAATACAGAGAATAAGTGGAGAAGCACCTTCTTTATAGTCACAGCAGATGTTCAGGTGCAGAAAACAAAACCTTCCCAGCCTTGCAGTGATTACAGGAATGGGGTTGTGGGCTGGAGGTGGGGTTTGTGTTTTTTTTTGCTTTTCTTTCAAGTTTGAACCAAATAAATGGCCCAGCACACCATGAAATCACGTCCTCTAGTCCATGGGTCAATTTTTGTGGCTTTTATTTTCACATCTAGGCTTCAATCAACGTCAGCAGCCCAGCCAGCTTGCCGAGCAAGGAACGCTCAGCTGCACTGCATCTTATATACTCCCATCATTAGGCGGCAGCATTGCCCCAGTCTTGGACGATTCCAAAAGTCATTCAGCTGCTGCAAGTGTTGCCATTTGTAGGCCACGGGACGCTTTAACGTTGTGACATCAATGGGATTGTTGGATCTCGTAAGTGGTTGTCTGTTATTGTAATTAAAAGCGTAGCACTGTGCCAACAACAACTCATTCGTTTAAATGTTTAAGATTTACAATAGATGCTTTGTCCCTGCACCACAGGTAATTATTCCCAGACACATCAACAGGATACTTTAGGAGGAGAGAACAGTTACATGCTATTTAAAATGAAAATAAGCCCTAAAACATCTTTAGTTGGAGGCACGAGGGAGAAGTATTCCCACACATTCCCAAATTCAAACCAGCTCTGGTTTTGCAGAGGATGGTAACCAGTCACTTAAAAATAGAACACAGCTCCTTCGTGACAACTTTACAAGGAGATGCCTTGTACCTCCTCCTTGTATCTCTTGGGCTATCAAGATGATGAGGGGACTGCGGCATCTTTCTCACGAGGAAAGGCTGTGGGATCTGGGGCTGTTCAGCCTGGAGAAGAGAAGCCTGAGTGGATCTCAGTAACAACCATTTAAAAGGTGTTTGTCAAGAGGATGGGGCAGCACTTTTTTTCTGTGGTCACAAGTGACAGGACATGGGGTAAAAGGCATAAACTAGAATACAAAAAGCTCCGCTTAAACACAAGGAAAAACTCCTTTGGTGCTGAGATGAAGAAAATGCCTGCCCTGCGACAGCCTGCCCCACAACCACTTGTAAGAAGCCAAAGACTTTTAGTCAATATTGCAGACGGCAGCAAACAATATTATTCTAATGGTTTCTTGACCTAATTATCTATCTTGGTTTGACATTTGCCTTCCAGCTTTTCCAAGCACGTAAATAAATAAGGAGTCAAAAGGATGGAGGAGGAACGTGTAGCAGTAGAGGCAGGTGTGCTGCTCAGCAGCAGAGGCTGGGGAGGGAAAGGCAGCAGCCTGAGTGGTGGAGCAGACGGCTGCCACTCCCCTCTAACTCATCACACTGGGTGATTTGAGGCAGCTGATGGCTCTGTTCATTTGTTGTGCCGAGTGTTCATGATTTTCAGGTGCACACTCTGAACAAGTGATGAAAAAGCTGGATTACATCAACATTTCCCTGCTGTGAGATCCCTGTGAAGGCCCTGAAATCCTCGGAGGGATTTAAGCACGTTTGTGTGTCCCCTCACTCTAAGTAGGTACCATCAACTCCATCTCCACAAATGTGCTCGTGCTCATGCAGCCTATCACTAAAAATTCTGCTGAACAAGAAACCAGCTTTTTTTTTTCACTGGGATGAAGAAGTTGTTTTGATATTGGGCTGAGAACAGAGGAGTTACTGACAAAACATGAACACATTGTTCCTTTCTGAAGGAGTGCTGGATTTAGAAACCAAGCCTGATTTCCACAAGATGACATTGTTTTCGAAACACACTTACTTTTATGGCCAATGTATTATGAGGGAATGATGAATTCTCATTAAGGAATGAGCAAAATGACAGCATGTTGCTCGTTTTCAGCGCCCATTTTTTCATATGGAAAGTGCAATGGCACATTAAATTTGTGGAATAAATGCTATTCACAGTCTTCCTCTGCATACTTTGGTGTAAACTGTTTATTTTTAACGGTTACAGGCTATATCCTGAATTTTATTACACTCATTATTTGCACTTTTCATGATGGCAGGAAGAAAGGTGGAGGATACATGGGAGTTTTACTTTCTGTACTGCCTTTTAATGCCTCAATATACTATGAAATCAACGTGAACTCTAAATAATTAGAAATATATTAGAGCTTAAAAATATTTAAAAGATATTAAACTTGAGCATATTATATAGTTTGCTTTCATTACACAGGTATTTATGGGTTTATGAAGTGCAATAAATACAATTGTAGACAATATCTGCTTCCTATTTTTGGTTTTATGCTGTTCCAGCATTCGATGTGATTCAACATATTCACCCACCCAGTGTCCAAAAAAACCGACTCAGTGTTAAGGATGAGAATCACCGAGTGACAAGAGTGACTGAAGACTTTTATTTCTGCTGTATAGCACTCTACACCACAAACAGAGCAAACAGTTTCAACTGGAGCAGGAAGGACTGTACTTGAACTGCAGACAGCAGCGAACTGCAAGCTCAGCAACAGTAAAGACAACGTTGAGCATGTGGCCCATGGTTCTCTGTGCATCCAAGAAACTTTCCTGTGAGGAAAAGCCTAGAAATCTTCATCAGCAAAGCCAGCCAGGGCATTCCTGTGGTAAAAGGCAGCTATAAAGCTTTCCTAAAGCTTGAATTTCAAAGCAAGCTGCAGAACACTCACTTGCTCTGCTCTTACCGCAGACTGACCAAACAACATGTGTTGAGTCTACTACTGAAAACACACTCGGTGATGGCCAAAGACTGACAAAACTAGATCAAGAAAGCTGAGAACTTCATTCTTTCCAAGATTTTCAACATATAAAGACAACTGCTAACAAACAGCATTAGCATCATTGCAACAAGAGCTGAAGTTCAAAGATTTAAGGCTTTTAATTATGAGAACCCCAAGGGCTTTCATGCTTTTATTGGATTTTATCCTACAAGCTCATTCCGGGGAACTGAAAACAATGTGAAAACCACAGGCTGTCTCCAAATGACACATGGAAAAGATAGCACTTCATACCTTTCTGGGAGGATAAAGAATTCAAGTCAATGTGGGTCTATTTTTGCAAAATTCATGTATAATTTCCTCCTTTTACCTAATTATACATTTCCGTTCCCTATTCAAAGCTGAGAGAGCCAGCTCCCGGCTACTGCACAGGAAGAAATCCCACGTGATGAATTAGCCTTATCTTCATATAATTCTCCCCAATAAATTACCAGTAGCTAGCAAAGCTGGGGCACGCTCCCAGATTTGAGATTCTCATCTGAACTGTCAGAAGCTGCCGAGCTTATGGATCTATAAAAAGGGACACTCGGATGATTTTTGAACGTGTCTGCCCCAGTGCAGTTAGAAATCGTCTTTCTTGGGAAAAACTGGCACTTCCATCTTCATTCGTGGCTGAAGCTGGAAAGATTAATTTGCACTAGAGAATCCATTCTTGTTTTAGTCACACTTCCAATCACAACATAAAAAACACCAGTACTGCAGGAAGCCTGGTTTTCTACCCTCTGCCAATCAGCGAGAAAAGGCTTCAATGATATGAATGAAAGGAGGGGGTGGGATCCTTACTCACAGATTGCATTAGAAAACAAACTATGAAAAGCTGTAGATAGAAGATTTAGGACTTGTGGTAGTTATCATTCAACAGATCACTTTATCTCAGGTAAAACTTCTATAGCCTTTCAGCAAGGAAACCAAAAATATGCCTGTTATAATATTTATGTAATAAGAACCCGAAACATTCTTACGAGCTGCAATCTGCTTATTTGTATGGGAAAAAACACAACCCAATCTTTCAATGAGAAATAACACTTTCTAGGTCACTGCGATAGCATGAAATCAATACTGTTTGATACCTTGCTATTTTCCAAAACATTGCTTGTCATTCCTCTACATAAAAGATAAAGCAAGACAAAAAGGAAAACTTTGAAATACTGAGATCATTCATTCACTGCACTTCAGAGAAAATATGGGCAGCCACTTTCTACAGTACCCTAGAAAACAATATAAAAGACCCAAACTTCTCAACTGCATACATCTACCTGCACTTAGCCACCATTCTGCTCAACCAGGACATCAACAGCAGTTCTCATTTTTGGTTTGCCTTCCACAGTTTGTCCATTTTACCACTGCAAATAAAGACTTACTGGACACAGACAGTAAACCTTTCAACTTTACACAGTGCAAAGAGCATCAGGGCACTGAGTGGGTCTCGTCACACTGAGAAAGTTACATGCCTACAGAAGTCTTGGATGACTAAACACTTTGCACTCCAAGGGTTGCTTTTACCCTTTAGGTAAGGCCCTGTAATAAAGAGACTCCAATCCCCATTAGAAGCTCCACTTCTAATTAAAGCAATCTTCTCCTGATGGTGGCATGGATAAATATTTTCCCATTTCCTCATATGTTTCTTGTATTTATTCATCTGCTGTTCCAGCCATGTTTGCATTTGTCATCCAGTCCCTACATTCACCGTAGGGATTCGCTTTGCATCTTTGAAGAGCTCTTCTTTCCAACACACAACCACAGTGATGGCCATGTGAGTATGATGCTCGTGGTGGGCAAATAATGAACATTGGGCTTCAGAAGCACAACAAAGGTTGATATTTAGAAGGCAGGAAACAGCAAGAAAATAGCAGCACAATTATAGTCACTCTCTATTTTAAATTAACCATCTTGATTTTACAATAAGATAAATATCCTAGAAATAATAACTAGAATTCTTATTCTCCAGAAAAACATTACTCAGAGTTCACCCCAAATCAGACCATATTTACTAAAAACTGGCAAACTGACCCAACCTTTTGCCTTACTCCCCATGAGCAGCTTTCCAGAGACGCAACAAGAGCCTTCAACCTCTGAGTACTCTATTAAATACATCTGATAACGTTCATTTTGCAGGGGCAGCAGAAGATGGGAGAGATCCAATATTCATCCCCTGAATTAGCCTTCTATCATAGCACATGCAAGTTGGAAGTCTGTAGAGAGGTCAGTAAGAGAACTGATGGTGAGTTGTGAAAGGCTGAAGTAGCACACCAACCTATCCAGGGCCCATTACTGGAATGTTGCATCTCATTTCTAGTGGAACTTAACAGTGTCTTCCCCGGCATGGCTTAAACTCACTGAAAAGAATACTTTCCTCTCTTTTTTGGGGGGAAATAGGGGAGGAGGAATGAGAATAAGCCCTTATTCACTTTGCCATATAATTTGTGACATTGTTAGACTAATTTTAGAAGGTTTCTCCTCTACTGAAAATTAGGGGGGTGAGGGGGGAGCCCTAATTAAATTTCTTCAAATTATTTCATTTTAATTTAAAACCCTGAAAGTTAAGAATAGCACTAACCCAAGGGATAACAGCAGTTATCAGGATGCAGTCCACACAGATCTTTTTTAAAAGAACATTCAAATCACTATATTATTGTTTAAATCCCAATGGATATTTCTTACAGTAAATGCAATTAAAATAAATCCCTCGATGTAGTGTCTGCTTCTTAATACCCACTGCTTCCTAGATACCTTAACCGAGCACAGACCACGTGTGAGGGAAGGAATGATCAATCTGCCCCAGGGAACAGTGGGGATATCTAACCAAAGAAACGATGCAGCAGAGATCTCATCGTTGTCATTCACAGTTGTTGAGCTCAAAACAGGGGAAAAAAATGGGAAGGCTGAGGAGTCTCACATCCTGAATCCACTGTTGGGGAACAAATACTTTGCAGCTTTGGTTGCTTTAATGAACACATCACTTTAAACTATGCCTTTCCCATCTGTTCTGCTTTCTAATTACATATGCAAAAAGAAGCTCATTCACAACTGCATCCTAATGGAATCTTAAACAAAACTTGGGTGAGATTTAAATACTGTGTGTGCATCATCTGTATTCAAGGCATCCAGCAGCTTCATTCTCCATGAGGTGTTTTCTTGTTTTCTAGACAGCAAGTTGAGGCAAAGGGATGGATCACTGCATCCTGGCACACAACCCCCTCGCATACAAAATCACCCCAGTGGCATACACGAGGCAGGGGAGGGAACAGAGATCTCCCATTCCTCACGTCCCCTTTCCAAGTACCAGGACACAAATCTTTCGTTGCATGTTTATGCATTGCAGCAGTGGGGTTTTCCTAACAACTCAGGTCACATCCCTGCAAGAACTAGCAAGTGTCTAGCTATCAGAGAGGAGCCACTGCAGTGTCCCTGCTGAGCAATCTGGCTCTGTTTAGTAGATCCTTACCCGAGATTTTAATGATGGTCAGATGAGGAACAACTGAGTTTTACTGACTGTGAGTGAAGAGCGTTGGCTGCACTATGAAATCCAGAGACAAGGGCATCGTGACACTTCTGATAACTCCTTGCAGCTGTTGGGATGACAAAGGAATTGAGGTATTCCTGTACTTGACTCACAGCATTTCAATAGCAATGAGATGCCCAAACACCTCAGTCACCTGTACTGGCCTCTCCTATTAGCGCAGGCTGTAAATTGATGGAAGGCAAAGCTGAATTTCCACGGTTACATTGTGATGTTCTAGCCTATGGGTTTTTTTTTCACTCAAATGATGGTGTATGAAAGATGATTAAATTCTGTAATTCAGTCTTGGATATCTTGTTCTGTGGTAAGTCTTCAGTGATACCAAAAGATGCAAACTGAAGCTCCAGCCCTGCAGAGACTTGTTGTGTGAGATCATGCAGTGAAGAGCTTCTGCCCTTGTGCTTTGGTGCGTACCAGGATTCCAGTGCAAACCCAAACAAAGAAAAGCTACTAGGATTATTTCGTTACACACATTGTCTGCTCTCTACTGATGTTTTTAACTCCTAATAACCCAGTCTGCCCCAAGAAATTTATCTCCCTTGATGTACATACCCTGATGATGATGTACTTCCTCCAGCTGTAACGCTGCTGTTACATTGCCTGAGAGAGCTGTAGCCCAGCAAGTAGAAAAAGTTAACTGGCCCATCTCCTGCTGCTAAATACAATAGCTCTGAAGTCTTGCTCCCTGATGATAGCCAACAGTCAGCCTTTGCCTGCTGACGTCTGTAACACTCGCTTGGACTCAGCTCCTGGACTGCATCAGCACCTGACCAATGCTCACTTCTCTGTTACTCTTTATCCATTTCTACTGGGGTTTTTTGTTTTCCTGTTTGGTTGTATGAAAGCTGCTGCTTCTGGGATTGACAAGGAAAAAAAATACATTCAAGAGCATGCTCAGGTTGAAGATTTGCCATAGTGTTTCCTATTTAGTTTAAATCTGCTTTTCCTCTATTTCCACCTCCTGCAAAGTCCAGACCTCAATGCCCATTTTACAGGGATTGATCAGAAGTGTTAATAAAGCAGTCTGGAATATTTTTCCTGATTACTGTCATCCTTTCTTCTTCTCATCACTCATTTTGATTATTTCCCACAAAACACTCAAAGCGAAGCCAACAAATTCTCATAAAGAGGTTCTCTTTTCTGGAACAGAATGATAGGGGATGGGGGGGATGGTTCAGCTCTACGGAAGATTTCTGAATACTTAATCACTATCTGAATCTTTCCTGGATGAAAACTGCCTAGAAAATTAACAGGTAGAAGGAGCTGTCCTTAAGCTGTCCTCTTACTGTGCCGACACTGCATTCCACTGACCCAATCCATAGAACTGCTCCCAAATGCTTCTGGGAGCCAAGCCCTTGCAGGAGCCCTGACATCAGCATGGAGGGCATGAATACAAGTTACTGCTTCTGTTTAATCCATTGCAGGAAATGTGCTTCCCTCTCCTATTTCTCCTTCAACAGGCAGGAGCACAGAGCTATGAAATACTGTGAGATGACTTCTGAAAACCAGTGTACAGTTGATTTAAAGGGTCTGCAGGTTTTTCTGCTTTTAACAAAGCAAGGGTGGGTTTTTTTCCCCCGTTAATCCACACTTTGCAAACAGCACTCAGATCCTTATCCTTTCTCTCCATTATGAAAAATTATTCTACTTTCAAAAATTGCTGTGTGCTGCAGCCATTTGGATGATGAAAGTTCACATTAGACCTTCTCTTTTGCTAATAGCAATTTTTATACATATATACACCACGTGCAGAGTTGCAGCAACAGGAGAGGAACAATCTTCTTCATTAGTTTAATTTGCAAAACAGAACGTTAATTTGGAGATAGGACTATACCACAGTAGAATTCAACTTTTTAGGACAACGATTTGCCTGAAGTCTATGATAAACTACTAATAAATATTGACTATTCCCTAATGAGTTTATGCTCCTTGGAGCCAAAACACAGCACTGGATACGAAAATCATTTACAACCATGTGAGGCTGTGCTGCAGAAAAAAAAAAAGCCAGCAGAAAGAAAGTATTGAAAAGTTACAGCACTAATAAAAGTAACAGTGCTCTTATCAATGGCATCAAATGCTAATTTACACACAGGGGATTAACTAATCTGATACGTTTTAGACACTACCCAGGGAATGAAATTCTGCTAGGACTTTTATTCAATATGAATTAATGAGAACTCAAAGTTCATGCAGCAGAGCATCTCAAAAATTCAACCATAATAAATTAAAAACCCCAAAAGCACACTCCAACCCTTGTTCTTTAAATTTTAACCTACAGGAGGGAGACAATGGAAATACTGGCTTTAGAGCAGGAAGCTGCTGCTTCCAGGGTCTGGAAGAGGACTCCAAGCAGAATTTACCTTCAGATGCCCTGAACTGTACCCGCTTACCCCCCTCCTTCCATTAGCCCTCTAAGACTCTTAGGATGGCATGGCTCCTAGGGCTGAAAACTATTTCACTGTGAGGTGAGGGAGCAGTGGAACAGGCTGCCCGGAGGGGTTGTGAAGGCTCCTTCTTTGGAAGTCTTCAAGATCTGCCTGGACACGTTCCTGTGTGACCTGATCTAGGTGAACCTGCTTCTGCAGGGCGGTTGGACTAAATGATCTCTAAAGCTCCCTTCCAATGCCTACCATTCTATGATTCTATGAATCTCTCTGCAGTTGCCAAGCTCTCCATTGAAGTTGGTTTAGTTACAGATTAAAATACTTTCCCTAAACACATTTTTTTTCTACACTGTCTGAGTACAGTGCTGAGTACAACACTGCTGAGAAGCAAAGAGCTTTGCGTGTCCAGACCAACTTAATACACCCCTCAAAAATCCCCTGAAAACCGTCTCAAACAGTTGGACTGCAGATCATACCTAAATAACTTTGGTCTCTACAGAGCTGTCGTTGGCAGATGAAGACACATCCAGAGCTTCAAAAGGACCGTTCAGGACAGAAATCACCAAACTTGGCAGAAGCGTTGCCCAGGCAAGCAAAGACCTACGTGAGGATAAAACTAGCTTTGTCTGCCTCAGTTTGCCTGTCTGTGAGCCACTGTAACACGTGTGCCTCACACAGACAACTCATTCTCCATTACTCGTTTTTCACAATACTTTTACAGACCAAGTACTTTGAAACTTCACGAGAAATGCTGTAATGCCAAAGCTAATTTGCCCTACTTCACCATCCATGCACAATCCAGGGCATGTATCCCTGCCTATCCCCACAGAGCTGGCTGCTCTGTCCTTACAAACATTACATCTTTCTCTTCTTGAGTGAAGCTGATGCTGTGTGCTGGACTAAGCGGATCTTCCCAACAATCTCTGTGCCTTTGCTGAGCCTAGCCAAGGAAGCACTACAGCAGCTGAGGAGAAACCCTCCTGGGACACACATGCAACTGCAGCACAGCTTTTCCATTACTTGGCTGCTCTCCTCATTCACTTGTTGATTCACTTTGATACTGAAGCAAACTGCTCATCACAGCCAGCTTGCTCTTCTCTGCTTCCAGTTACATGGATACCGTTCCTCCTGAAGACAGGCGAGCCCATGAAATAAGAACACAGCAAGGGCTTCTAAAGCACAAACCACTGCCAGTTAAATCACTGCCTCTGTAAAAATGGAATCCAATGACTATTGTGCTATAAAAAGTTCTTAAACAGGCAAAACCACATGGCTTAGGAATGGAAAGTGAGATATGATAATTATATGTCCTATGGCAAAAATATAGGCTTAAATTTAGTTTTTTTCTGGAGGAATGAAAGAGGAAAAAAAGATCTGTTCATTCTGAGTTTAAAGGAGTCTTATGGCACAGTTTCAGCTTCTGATTTGGCAATGTTAATTAAGCATCATAAAAATCAGAGTCACGAGAGCTGACTAATGCTTAATAGGCCACTGCAATTTTTTCCCCCCTTTATTTATCATGACTAGCAGCAAAGTAGCATTTGGAGAAAAAGAGAGTGCTATTTGCTGTAGATTTCATAAAGCAAATTTATCACAAAGACGATTTCAGTAAAGAAACAATGTACATCACACATATTAACTTGATCTATCAGAATTCATACCAGCTGTCAGAAAGATGTGACACTTGATGACTGGGATAGAAACGTTAGTAATAGTCTGTTACTTTTAAAAAAAAAGAATAAAAATAAAGGGAATAAAGTTTAGCATTTAAATTTTATCCTGGATAAACTTGGCATTCCTTTAAAGTTTACCTACAGGAGGAATTCCACAAGGCAGAGGGATGAATTCTGGAACAGCCAGACATTGGAACTGTTTTTCACCACAAGGACAGTGGGGCAGTGGAACAGCTTGTCTCTGACCTTGGAAGTTTTCCAGATCCGATTGCTTCAAGCCCTGATGAGACTGGTCTGATCACAGAACTGAACCCTGCTTTGGACTGGAGACCTCCTGAAGGGCCTTACTCTCTAAATGCTTTGCTCCTCTTCTTGAATTGCTGCTCACTCAAACCTCCCATTTGCAGATGCTCAGACCTTTCCTGAGGTTTTGTGGTACACTTTAGATGGTGTTTCTGCTCTTAACAGACAAATCATTATGAAATTTACTTGAAATAACATTTCATCCTGATTTTAAACATTTACTTTTTAGATTTTAGGGTTTTTTTCTGTATTGTGTAATCATCACTAGCAACTCTGCTCTGTGTATCAGGGTAACTTGTATCAAGGCATAACAATGTTCATGTGCTACTGACCCTTTACTTACTCATTATATCACTGGATTTTATATTTAAGTAAAATGCTTGGTACTGGGAAAGCTTTATCTCCTGGGAATGGTTTCATTATTTCCTTCCTGATATCTCAAGGTCAACAACTTCTATTTTTTTTCTCCGATTATGTATTTTTCTTAAGTTATAGAGTTGCCCAAATAAAGCCAAAAAAAAAAACCCCAAAACAAAAAAAACAACATTCAGAATGGAAAACCTACAGTGTATTTCTTGAACTCATTTTGGAAGAAAAAGTAGTAAAGGGCACAAGAAGAGCAGGAAAATAGATAATAGCTTTCAAACTCTTGTTTTGTAAAGAGAGTGATGGATTAATATCATGGATTAGGCAAAAAAGAACAGTATAAATTTATCACAAAAGATTTACAATAGAGTCAGTGAATTAGAAGTATTTTATATTCTTCCAGTAGTCATTTCACAGCATTGCTGGACAAATACTATAGTCACAGAAGTTTGCCTTGTAACAGACACACCATCATTCTGCTGCCTTATCCCATGCTTTGTTACGAGGTCAGAACTAATGATCATTACAGCTCATTACATTGAGAAGTGTGGGTATCTGCATAACCACCTTAGAACAGATACCAGTGCATCTTGTGGAAGAGGATGATGTGCTCTGCAATGTGCAAGATCACGTGCTGGATTTACAAGTTCAGTCTGAAATCTAAAAAGCAAGATGCCTAGAATTTAATTTTCTTCATAAGGAATCACAAAGAAAAACCCACAGTTTGAGACTTGATGAGTAAAAGAATGTGGGGAAGTCTTTTGGACAGAAGATTCCTCAGGAGATAGGGCTTCTACTCATCTTTATTTACAGACTTGACATTCTCTGTTACATCTCTCCTGGCACAATGAGCATCTTAGCAAGAGCATCACTTTCCTAGCTCTGATCATAAAAGCCCTTAAATGCACAGTAACTGAAATAGTTTTAGCTGCCTCTGATTTTCTCAACATTTGTACAATTTGGCCTGACAAATTCCTGTTCTAAGGCTGCACATTGACAAGCACCATGGAAAGTGATCTAAAACAGCAGTTTGTGCCATCTTAACATCCCTGGAGCTACAGCCACCAGCTGAAGGATTGCATCCTAGTCAGAACATATTGTATTACACTCTATCATGCCAGATCTGCAGTGACAGGTTTCTTCTACACTAAAGCTGAGTTTCTGAAGTGACAAGCCTCAGGAATCAAGCGACTACAAGATCTCCGCGTAGACAGTTCCAAAAATACAGCACTGCTCATTAAACATTTGTCAGGCAGGGTGAAGATTCACAGCATCCCCTCGTTTAGCGCCTGCCTAGGATAAAAAGACCAACCAAAAGCTACTGAAGTCAAAGGACATCTTCCCATCAGCAGGTTTTGGATCAAACTGTGAAATATGTCCACGCACTCTGTTCCTGACAACCACCGAAACCATCAAGTGCTGCCTCAGACTCGTGAACGCCTCTGCCACAGCCACCAGCCTTTCAGTGACATACAACTCCTTAAAAATTCTCTTGGTGATCTCTCCCTTAGCCATGAATATCTGGTCCCCGATTCAGAGGTCTTGGAAACAGTTGTGACAGGGTACCAGTACTGCAGTAGATTTAACAGCTCTTTTTTGAACAAGTACCACATGGCATGAAATGGAAACAACTCCCTGGACCAGCCTTCTCACATATGAAAAGGATCCTTTCCATAGTCACAAGCCTTGTGAGAAAGCTGAAGTCCTTGGGCATCTCTTTCAAAGCAGAGAATTAGTCATTTGTACTTGCAACCTGCAAGGATTGTTGTAATATTGCCCCCAACATCAAGACATTATTGTGCCAGTAATCTGAGTTTCTGGACACTTTCAAGGATTTTTATTGACTGTGTTAAGCCAGCAATAACAAGACTGAAAGGCTGCATGAGAAAATCCTTCTTTTTATAAGGGGATAATTGTTACAGAAAGGCCAGCTTTATCATTTGGAGTATTCTTGTATTTGACATGAGCTCTTCTTTCAGACAAATGCTTTGATAAATTGGTGAAGATCTTTCTCTAGGTTCATCTGTCTATCTGGCAAAGGAAAGTTTGATGCTCAGTTCTGTATTCTAGAAACACATTCTACAGTTTCAAACATACATAGGTAAAAAGAACAGTGTAATTTCCCTGTGAGTAAAAAGAAATCAAATGTGGACACAGTACATTAGCTTAATAAAACCCAGGACATACATTTATGAACTCTCTGGCCTGAGCGTCCCTTTAGGAACAAACACAAATGGTTCTGGTTTTTACACAATCTTCCTTCACTAGCACTACCCACAGAAGAAAGTGCATGGTATCCCTTCAGTTTGAACCAGACAGTAGCCTTCAGATGACAAGTGGTTTTTAAAGTGCATCCTGATTTGTTGAAAGCAGTTTACTGATTTAGCTCTATGGCCACTGCATGTCAATGTAGCTTTGTTTCAACAGACCTGAGTTCCAGTTACTCTTACTTTATGCTTTTCATGTAAATGACATAGAAAAAAAAAAAAAAGGACTGATACTCCTTCTAAAGCTAAAAACAGAAAGGGATTTATGTGCTAAACTTGCCTGGAAAATAATGGAATTTAGGTGCCCAATTTTTTTATGTGCATTTGCAAATCTCTTTGTCTCTTTCTTCCTCTTTCTAGTTACATGTAACCTCTCACTATGCAGCTCATTCCTATTAAATTTACCAAAATAGTCTCCACTCCTTGACAGACCTTAGTTTTCCTTTGTGGTGAGCAGAAAGTAGGAGGCACATTTTAAACACAACTTGTCAGAAAGTTGCACAGATACATTATTTAAACCTCTGCCAATACTCACCAACCAACACTGCTGGTATTGATCAACATCTAACACAACTAATTCTAGGCATAGCTGTTTGCATTCAGTTTTTATAGACCCCCACATTCAATGTATTCAACACTTCCCTGTTTGGCTGGGACTGCTGAGAGTTTAAAATCATCTGTAATAGCAGCCTGTACGAGGTTTCCAGTATTAGCAGTGGGTGTTAAATAAAGCTATCAGTATCTGTTGGGACAGCCTTACGCCACTGATGGGGTTTGGTAGGATTCTGCATCACGAGGTAAGATCAGTGGTGAAAAGCAGAACAGTGAACAGTCCCACCTCCTCTGAGCAAAGGACTTCTGCAAAATGCTAGTATGGAAAAATAATACCTATATTTAATTGGAAAATTTGGAGGTAAACCGCTCAATTTATATTTATTACAGGTAATAAAAATGCATAATTAAATGACTTTCTGTAATAGAATCCAGCACCTTGACAGAAAGCTGAAATCTCACAATGCTGCTCATTACTCTGATCACTGGCATCCTGTGATTTAGCTCTCCTCTTCAGACCTTTCTAAAGTTCTTGGGGTAAATTTACAAGATAAAAGCCATGATTACAGCCTTCAATTTCCTTGCTTGCAAAGTTATGAAGAGCAAGCTGCTGAAATCATTACAAGCATTTCTTCTAGCTAAGCTTTTAGCTGTGTTTCATGAGCCATGTTAGACTGTTTGGACTGTGTATTTCTGCAGTTATGAGGCTAGCTGAAAAATAGATGCACTCATCACACAGGAAAACTTGCCAAGGCCTTAGTTAAAGGCCCTAAAATGAGAACACTTCTGTCTTCAGGGAATGGAAGACGGATAGAAAAGGAAGAAGCTCTTCTCAAGTGAATGAAAATAGTATGGCTTCATGATTCTGGTAACTTCAATGCTCTTGTCAAACCAAAGACTTCTTTTCTGTTGTTTCCTTGTATCTATTAACTTAGGAGCCCATTTGTAGTTTTTACTTCACAGTCCCAATTTTCTTAAGTAAGCTCTGGATTTCTTTTGGGGTCGTTCCTATCTTATTTATTGCTTGCAGTTAGCTTCCCCTGTTCCTTTAAACTTCCTTGCCTTCACAGGGAAGTTTTAGAGGCTCAAAGTGTTGCAATCATCCATAAAATTGGATAAGCTGGTAGATTTCCCCAGCAAACTCTGTCACTGTGGCTCCAGCCTCATGGAGGGACCAGCTGTAAAGGAGCAAGATAAGAGCACAGGAATTGCCATATCACATCTAGTGAGCTGCTAAGCTAGCAGTTTTTCTCAAAGGGTGGCCAATACCACACTCTTTGAAGCTAGGTGCTCCAGCCTCAGAGTAGACAGCTGTGTTAAAAACCACTCCCTCTGAAGGGCTCAGTATAATTCCTTTAATTAAAACCTAGTAGAAACCTGAGAACTGGAATGTTCACAATAATTTAGTGCCAATTCCTACTCAGTTTCTGGTATCTCTGCTTTGATCCCAGCTGTCGTATTCTTTTTTTGCAGATGACTCTGGATGTGGCTCATCAAACAGCCATTGCTGGTCAACATATTGCTTGCCACCTCAGCTGCATTTCACGTGGCTTAACTGTTTCCAGAGAAGGAAGGAGAGAAAGCATCATCATCACTGTGTTTAACAGAATTTATTCTGAATATATAGAACTTGGTTTTGTCTTGAAACCAGAATGTTAAAGTAACATTTACAGATTGCTCACAATAATGGGCTGATAATTAATAGGTTATCTGACCTATCAATAACTTGGGTTTTAAATTTGGCATGCAAGTTTTTCTTCCTGATAATTGAGTATCTTTGGCCTAATTTAGGAACTGGTTAATCACAATCAGGAAAAAAGAAACCCAAACAAAACACAAGTAAAACAACCATCTAGAACCCCACCTATACAAGCACCAATTCTCTCAAGGCAGTAAATCAAATAATCTCATCAGTGGCTTTTGTTGGAGACTCTTTCCCCACCACACTTCTTGGTACTAAAGAACACAAAGCAGTTCATGTACCACCTCTCTCAGTACACATTAAAACCAACTTGGCTTGTTTATTACAAGAAATGTATGATTTCTATGCAGCCCACATTTGACAGATCGACAGCTAAAGCTCTGTCAGTACAGCACTATGCTATACCCAACGCTATTTCCTTCCCAGCAAATGCATGATCCCCTGCTTCATTCAGCATCTATCTTGTTTGCCCCTCTTTTACAGCATTGCCCAATGTCACCCGATTCTTCCCACAGAAGCCAGTTACCTTTGTATCACTCAGTCTGTACTTGCAAAAACAAAGAACCCAGGGAAGGATAACCCAGGGCTACTCATTCCTGATGTATAAATATGATGTGGTTAACAGAGACAGCCAAGTACCTGTTTTTACATACCATACAACCCTTTGGATCCTTCCAAACATCACATCATTCCTGACAACTTTCTTGAGCCAAGCAGAGTTAGCTCACTGGGAGTGAGGTGACTAAAATCCCAGTGGGAACGCTGAATTCGATGACAGGGAGCATTGACAAGCAAAGATGCCTAAGATACAGTTTCTCAAAAAGCAGCTTTTCAAGCTTGCTTCTCTTTTTTTTCCCCCAGTGCATATGAAATATACAGCCCCACGGATCTCAGTAGAAACAATCTAGCTGACACTAACATGAAAAATTGACCGCTCAAAGTAATTTTGTCACAAAGACTGTGAATTCTTTGTGGCCTAAAAAGACAGAGACATTTGTCCTAGAAGCAGTCCAAAAAGTTCAGGGCTCTGAAGAGACAAAAGCTCATTACTGATATTTAGTTCTTTCTTACTCGGTTGAAAAGCTACCCCAAAAGTCCAATAGAACATTATCCTATGTGAACAATATATCACAGCTAAACAAATGGATCACTTTAGAAAAAGAGCAGGGAAGACAGCAGAAGGGTTGCTTGATCCTTAGCTGCCCTTCTGCACAAGTCATACGGAGAAGAGCACAGAAAGTATGTTTTGTTTTATTTCTTAAATACTCAGATAAGCTTAACTAAACTCTTGTTTCTTAATTATACACACAGTTTCCCACCTTGCAGTGTAACAGTCATCTACCACTCTGCTCAAACCTCATTCAAACATCAGCTACACTGATAAACTAATAAAGGAAAATTATTTACTCAAGGTAGAGATTTTCTCTTGCTCAAAGTGCCATTGAGTGGGACCTACACGACATTGTTGTTCATTTCTTCCTTTCTAACCTATAACTGGCTATACAAGGCTTGCATAAAGCTAAAGTTTCCTAAAGCAAGCAACCTTGCTCACTATGAAACACTTTTTTATCCTTCAAATGTATGTATGCCTGGATGCTTTTGATCAGTATTGAAGTGAGTCTTACACATAAGCAGCTTAAAAACCAGTTCCATCTAAGAAAGTGAGACAAAACAAAGTGAAACCAGCAGCAAATCTATGACACGGTCAGACCCTTCTATACACAGACATATTTTTTTCACTTATGTAGTAACTCACATACAGAAAAATGAGTATTAATGTTCTATCTCTCACTGCAGAGCTCAGGTTTACTTGGGAATAATCTAAGTCTAATTGTGAAGGCTGAAACATGAATAATAGCTGCACTCCCTCACCCTGCAGCGAATAGCCTCATTTCATCACATTATTTCTTTCTCTCTTTCAGCATATTACTGTACTAGAGGTTATAATGGTAGCCAAATAGCTCCCATTTCTACCAGCATTTATGCTTGTTTATGACTTATCTGGGAAAGGCAGTGCCCTGGCTGTACTCAGAGCGGCTATCTACCAGTTGCACTACATGCATCTATGTAAGGAAAACCTGCGTTTTGTGAGCAGGAGAGAGTGAAACACTCACACTGTCTGACAGCTGGGAAGCAGATGACTGCATTGTCTGTACTCGCAATGCACCTCGGCCTCAATTCCAGATGAGTCTCACACATCTCTGGTCTGGTCTGAAGCACCTATAGATACAACCTACCCAAAGATGGCTAACCTCTCAGTCACTGTTACTCTAAAATATCCTGGACCTGCCAAACAAGGCTGGCCAGTTTTCCACTGTTGAGGTTTGTTTTCATCCCCCACATTCCCACTGATGTGCACAAACGCTCCACTGTCTGAGGAAGTAGGAAACGTTCCAATTTGTTCCATGTGCCAGATGCTGTGTAAGCTCCCTGCGAGGCATTGAGGTGAGGAAGCACCTAGCAGAACTCCAGTGTGTCATTATTGAGCGTTTGTCAGTCAAACTCTCCCTCTATATTAACTCCACAAACAAACACCAACTCTACAATTTCATTATGAAGTGTACCAGCTTCTTAAATAGGAATAAACTGCACTCTCTGTTATAAGAATTGAAAACAGACACCAGCAGTAATGCCTGTGATCTTCCAGCGTAATCCACTTCATTATTACATAACTCAGTGCCTAGTTTACAAGGATTGATGCTCTTCTGTGAAAAATTGTCTTTATGCAGGCAAGAACCTGCCATCAGCAACACTCTTCTTGCACCAACACCTATACATTATCTGACTAATACCAACACCTCCACATAGAGGTGATACTTCTGAAGCACTTACCAAATAAATGCAATGAAAGTTTAAGACGTTTAGAGAGACTGTGAGAACTTTTAACATATCTTATGTGGATGACTCATCTGTGGGAAATTTGAAGCAGCTGACTGCAAACATTAAGAAATAGAGAGATCAGATATACTATGCTGCCTGTACAGCTCAAATATAAACTTGTCAGCCACCCCCTGTTTGAGACCATTAGCTCCTGATCAAATGCAAATAAGAATATAAGTATTCTGAGAGGAGCTGGAGAGCTCTTCAGGTCTGCCTTTTCAAGATAGCATGGAGATGAAGCCAGTAAGAATATCTAAACAAATTCTTTAGCTGTTTACAGGTTTAATGTCCCAATAACTGCTTGAGAAATCTTTGCATTGAACTCTGGGCTTTTGGTATAGTCAAGAGCATTGAACTTGGCTACTCTGGTGATAAACAAGCCAGCTTCACTGGTCAGGGAATCATACAATCATTTCAGTTGAAAAAGACCTTTAAGCCCATCAAGTCCCACCCTCCCTTCATCCTCCCAAGCCCAGCACTAACCCATGGCCCTCAGCACCTCAGCTCCACGGCTTTGGGATGCCTCCAGGGATGGGGACTTCCCCACCTCCCTGGGCAGCCTGGCACAGGGACTGACACCCCTCTCAGGGAAAAGTTCTTCCTAATCTCCAATTTAAACCTCCCCTGGGCAACTTGAGGCCATTTCCTCTTGTCCTATTATTCATTCGTAGAGAGAAGAGACCAACCTCCACCTCACTGCAGCCTCCTGTTAGGGAGTGTCAGACAGTGCTCCTGTCTGCCCTCAGTCTCCTCTTTTCCAGGCTCGACACCCCCATTCATTCCCTCAGCCCCTCCCCAGCACCCTTGTGCTCCAGCCCCTTCCCCAGCTCTGTGCCTGGCTCTGGCCACACTGCAGCCCCTCAGTGTCCCTGTGGCAGTGAGTGAGGGGCCCAGCACTGAGCTGCAGCCTCCCCAGGGACCAGCACAGGGGCACAATCCCTGCCCTGCTCCTGCTGCCACCCCAGTGCTAATCCCAGACAGGACCCTCTGAAGAAACTTCCTACCCTCCAGCAGATCTATACTCCTGCTCAGCTTGGTGTCATCTGCAAACTGACTGAGGGTGCCCTCGAATCCTCTCAATCTAGATCATTGATAAATATGTTCAACAGAACGGGCCCCAACACTGAGATTGGGATTTAATCCCATTCACCAAGGATATGGGAGAAGTTGGTGATATATGGTCCCAGTCTGGCTGGTTGTGAGGCTTCCTAGTCTGCCACAGAACAGCCCCTTTCCTGCCAGAGTCAGCCGAGTCACCTTCAGACACAAGTAAGTGGAGTTTGCCCGAGAAAAAGCGAGCTGCTCCGCAGAGCCGGGGCAGACCTGCTGTCCCTGTCTGCCTGTGGCCCTACGCAGCATCCTCCTCACACCTCCAGCTGAACTTGGAACCTCTACCTCTGCGAACAATTGCTGGAGGAAAAGTTTCACGTAGAAAGTTGAAGAGAGAACTCAGTATTACTGAGTATGATTTTTCCTCCTCCACATCTCAACATGTATTAAATAAGTCAATTAAGTATCCTGAATGCTTTAATTAACAAATTAGCTCTGAACTGGAAAAGACGGTCATGCTTCTTGTATTTGCTGGGCTAAGGCAAATTAACATCAGCCAACGATGCTTTATTTTTATCCAATTATTTGAGCTTCACTTCGCACAGCCTTTGTTTCTCGGGTTGTGTATTGAATGAGGAGAGTGATGGTTTGGCTTTTTATGGGTTCCCATTTCAACCCTCTAGTCTGACCCAGATGGTAATTTTTTCCCCCCTTTTAGACGCTGCTTTTTCCTGCCACCTTCTTGCAGTGCACGGGGTTGTTTTTTTCCCATCACCCTGCAGATTGCTCCAGAGATGGAAAGAGCCTGTGGTTTCAAAGGAATGAGCTAGTGCAAACATTTGTATTTGTTGTTTTTAAGGATTCTGGCTACAAATTGTAGATATTTATGTAAAATGTTTCATTAGAGCCAGATCAGTCAGGCACAGAAAACAAGTGCTAAGGTCAACGGAGCAGCAATCAGAGCTGTCCTCAAAACTGAGATACAGCATTCATGGAGATGAAGTGAGTTGCATTACAAAGCAAAGCGGGGTGCCTAGCTATTTCTTTTGAAGGTGAGGAGTAAGTGAAATTGATTATGTGGTGGGATATGAGGCAGATAAAGACATACAGAAAATCACATGAAATCAGCAACAGTATTTGACCATGCAACAACAGCTGAGTGAGGACAAATGCCTTTCCTACATGACTTTTCTTTCTAGTTCTAACCAAACTCACAAACGATGAGCTAAGCCAGAATTATTTATGGGTTTTACACAAAGAAAAAACCATATAGAGGTTGAAGTTTGCATTACACAATGATTTTGGGGGCAGTAATACCAAAAGGCCACGTTACTGATAAAATAGAAGCGTTTTCATTTACCCTCACAGGCAAACGAGCTCTTAAAGGAGCTCCATCTTGAAGTGGGTTACCAAAGCAAGCAAAGAATGCAAAACTCAAAGCAAATCATCAGTTACTTGCCTAAAACATCCCATAAATACTGTTTGTGCTCCGTGAACCACAGAGAATGCCATGTCCAGACAAATACATGTTTTTAAGGTCACATTAATAAATGCTTGAATAACTCATTTTCCACACTTTTTTTAACTGGAAAAGTAAATCTTCAGTAGGTCAATAACATTTAATTTGCTCTGACTTCTGATCACATCATTTGATCTACCATGTACTTCTTGGCATAAGTTTCAGCAAATAAACTGCACCGGGTTGTACAATGTGCGTTTATCTAAAGCACATATTTACAGAAAGGGAACTGCTGTTTGCTTGTTTATTTAACAGCAACCATGTTTTAATTATTTATAAATTCTTACTCAGCAAGAGCTCTCTTACCAACAGACAAAAGTTATGAGGATGGTACTGTTTTTCTCATGGTTGTCACCACTTTTTTATGCAACTCTACCCATTACTCTGCACTGCTTCCCCACTCGGAAAAGACAGCATTCTGAAACTTAGGCAGTGAATCTAAAAACCTCTGGCAACTCTATAATAACTGCCCTCTAAAAGGGTTTAATCAAAATTTATGGAGTTATGTTGCCTACGGGCATTCTCATTGTGCCCCAAGCTCTTGCTGACATAAAGAGGCTGTTTAAGGTGCCAATTACTGCATGCCACCTCCCCACTGTCCCTATCTGTAACGCAGAGTCAGCACCTCCTTACTTTGGGAGTCACACTCAAACTAAATTCACAGAATCCAGGCTAATGCAAACTATCAGCCTGAGGACAGGCTGAGAGAGGTGGGATTTTTCAGCCTGGTGAAGTGAAGGCTCCAGGGAGACACCTTAGAGCAGCCTCCAGTCCCTAAATGGGCTGACAAGAGAGCTGGAGAGGGACATGGGGTGATAGGATAAGTGGTAATATCTGCACACTGAAAGAGAGGAGATTTAGATGAGATAACAGGAAGCAGTTCTCTTCTGTGAGCGTGGTGAGGCCCTGGCACAGGCTGCCCAGAGAGGCTGTGGCTGGCAGTGTCCAAGGGCAGGTGGGATGGGGCTTGGAGCAACCAGCTCTGGTGGAAGGTGCCCCTGCCCATGACAGGAGACTAGACCAGATGATATTTAATGACTCTTCCAACCCAAATAATTCTGTGGAATCCTTTTCAAATGCCATTATATAGAAAGTAATAAGGAATTAGAGAAGCAGTGACATTGGGTATGGCATGGGATGTTTTAATAGTTATGCTAACAAGAGTTCAGGTCAGGTGTCGCTAATTTCTTCTCAGGTGAGACTCTCACAAGCATTTTTTTATGTTTCAGTAGAGCTGTTGCAGATCAGATCTAATTGCCTTACTGGGAGTTATTTGGGGAATAAAAGAATCATATCCATTAGAGATAAGTTCTTGCATCTTCTACACAGAAGCCAAAATTTAAAACTCCACTGAGAAATAACATCCTGACTCAATTACACCTATGCCTACACTGAACGTTTCTGATGCATGCTTTATAGACGCATCAATAACTCCAAAAACAGCTCAAGGTCAGCACCCTGATTAAAAAGCAACATGAAATCCTAGACAGAAGTTACACAGTAGTGACAAAAGGACTACTTTTTGAACATCAATTGTCCTACAGGAACTTCCCCTCGTATTCCATTATCAATTTCATTGCCAGCTTCAGATTCTCCCCCCTAGTACTAGACTTGAAAGAGAGCTCTGGATGTCGTATTTCTTTTTCTTTATTCCTCTGTGCAAAAGATAATTTCCATCCATCCCAAGATTCATTATGACCTTCATACTTTCACAGCCTGCTGGGATTATCTCTGAAGTTCTGAGACTCTGTTCAGTTTGAAGCAGCTTCCAATTACATTGTGTAACATTACATTATGTTGAAATAATGTAGAATTTCTTCCCTAAATTAAAGTGGTATGAGGTGGATGATGGGCAGCATTAATTCTTGTACTAGTGAGAAGTGTAAGGTCCAATGGCTTGGGAACCATTAGAAGGAAGATTGATAATGCATTCTATCAAACCGGTGCTAAGAACCCTCCTTACGATCGGATGCAGTCCATTGACTCTACTGATGGCAGGTCATATGATGTTAGACCTTGTAACCTTGCCACCACATATGCAAAAGCTACTGTAGATAGCTTTTTCAAAGGCTCTAGAATCAGCTAATTGAAAACTCTCCTCTCCTCTCCTCTCCTCTGATGCCACTTTGGTCAGTAAGGTGTTAGCAAAAGAGACTGCTTTTCCAGGAGGACACGTATGATGAAAGCAAAAGGAACTCTGAAATCTTTCTTTGCCAATCTACTAATTAAATCTCAGTAAGAATGTGTTACAGAGCTGTCAATAACTTCATGCTGTTATATTTATGTGCCAATGTAACTCCTCTGTCAGTCATACTGAAAAGTTAAATTTCTTTTGAAAGGTAGCACGTCCTCGTATTTCCCCTAATATCACATTCCATCATTTCATACACTTGGAACTGTGTGGTTCATACAGGTAGAGAGTGTGAGCTGAAAAACTTCACTTAGAATATTCCCTCAGTTCAGTATGTCCGAGGCAAAAAGTTTCAGGGTGTTGCACCGTTCAGAGACTTACTGCTGTTTGCATATATTCAGATAAGTTATCACTGAACAGAATGCTGGTATTTTTCATCATTAAAAAACCATTTTAAGACACTACAAGCCCGTGCAGCACTAAGAGTTTAAATTGAAAAGCTACCTTAATTCCAGAGGAAGCATTTCATAGAATCTGACTACAGCAACCTTTGTCTGAGCAGTTAAGTCAGTGCCATTTAGAGCTTTTCAAGTCCAAACTTCTGCTCATAAGCCATTAACAGGAGTCAGGAGTCACCACCCTCTGCTCTCCCCAGACCAACTTTCACTACACTATTCATTGCACTATTCCAGTCCCCACAGAGGTTCTGCCACATCGAGAGACTCAAAGGTCCTTCACCCCCTCTTTGCAAGCCTGACTTGCTTCACCCAGCACTAATACCAGTGACGTGTTAGTAAGCTATGGTACAGCAGAGAAAACATCTTCTTTTGTTCACAAAACCACCAAATAGGATGTTTTCTGGGATCTTCTCATTCCCTACTTCTTCCCACGATACTAAAGCGAAAGCATTTTTGCCTTCCACAGCTGCTAGGACTGAAAGCAGCCAGAACAGCAGAGAAGCGAAGGCAGCCCTTGAGACAGTTGGAGTGCTTCGGGGATCAGTGAAAGAGACAGATATAAAGCCCATGTGCATTTTTCCCCCAGGCCTCTGGCTTTCTGTGATTACAGAAACACAGATTTGGCATTATAATAATTATATAAATCAAAGACTCACTGACGTAGAAATTGGACCTCAGGCTACTTCCCTTTGCTTACCCTAATGAGAAACAGGGATCAGAAAAGGAACAAGGAGCAACACAGAAGAAGATAAATCACCAAGTAAACAGATTTGGAGAAGTTAACTTTTCTAATCAAGTTACGCTCCTGTCCTTCAAATCTGCATTTCCTTTGAAATACTTGTATGTACTAATCCCTAAGTCAGCAAAGGCTTACAGGGCTCCAAGCAGACAGCTGTGGAAAACATAAAGCAACCTCACACATTGATATAACAAAATACCCTACAGATAGAGCCTGGAGGGACAGGTCCCAGATCAATGCCATCCCATGAAGTTTTAGTTCTGTTTGCCGAGATCGGTTGTTACGGGATTTGTAAACAAAGTGATATCAAACATTAGGAATAAACTCCTGCATGTTTCTGCTTTTGAAGCCTCCTACAAACTGCTGAAAACATCCAGCTCTTTGAAGTGCATCCTTCCAGTTGTAATGTGTATAGCAGGAAACTGAACCAGGACAATCGCAAAACTCTTAATAACATGATGTGACCATTCTGTAAATTGGTGTCTGAAAAGAATAAAGGACAGAGCTAGGGCTGTTTAGTCTGGAGAAGAGAAGACTGAGGGGGGACCTTATTAACATTTACAAATATCTAAAGGGTGGGTGTCAGGAGGTTGAGGCAGCACTTTTTTTTCTATGGTATTCAGCAACAGGACAAGGAGTGATGGGATGAAGCTGCAACAAAAACAGTTCCACTTAAATATAAGAGAAAACTCTTTCAGTGTTTCAGTGAGGGAGTCCTGGCCCAGGCTGCCCAGGGAGGGTGTGGAGGCTCCTTCCTTGGAGGGCTTCAAGACCCGCCTGGACATGTTGCTATGCCACCTGATTTAGGTGAACCTGCTTCTGCAGTGAGCTTGAACTGGATGATCTCTGGTGGTCCCTTCTGACCCTGCCATTCTATGATGATAATTCTACAATTCTGTAATCCTCTCTACTCTGCTACAGTGCTTTGCCAGTCTCGAGTGAAGCACCATGAAAATGTCAAAGGAAAATGAGTTAGGGCTGGAGACGAGAAATTTCAACAGTGCATTTTCTTAGTTGGAAGAGTCTGTGGCTAGAGGAGGGGGAGTTCTTTCTGTGCAATGACGAGCACAGTGTAGCTTAAACAGCATATTTAGTTTGGGATTCTAATAGCTGATAATGACTCTTTGGAGAGAAAAAAAAAATAGGCTTCCCTTAAGCAGAAGTATAAACACAGCGAGGGCCAATGTTTCTGTGTTAAACACTTCCCTAAAGCCTGCAGTTATTTTTACTGGCGTTAGAAAAGTAAAATTCGGTAATGTACATATCAAAGCTTCAGTTTTGAGAAGTATGTAAGGCTTCACAGGTGGTGGGATGCATGGCAGCAGTCTAAGGAAGTTTCTATTTAGGCAAAGGGATGCAATTAAATATCAAGTGACCTTTTGATAGAGGAAATTAAGCAAATGTTTGATTGATAACAATGATATTGCTAAAGAAACATCATTCAAGGATGCTGCAAGGTAGTGATTGTAAGGGAGAGAGGGGGGAAAAAAAATCCAGATGTCTTATTTGCCTTTCACTTACAAATGGAACAAGTAGTCCAGTGACCTAAAAGGAGAAAGTCATCTAGGACCAAATAAGATCCTACCCACCAGGCTGATGCAAAGTTTCATTTTGTTGAAGTGATTCTAGTGACTTTCTTCTGTTTTACAACAGAAACACAACAGATCAGATACAGCACAATTCAACCCAAAAGATGAGCAGCATTCTGGAATTCAGCTTTCTTCAGCTTATTTACTCTGGACATGGAACACTTGAAAACACAAATTAAGGGACTCAACAGCCTGTTAAAGGTCATCTTGAGACATATTGCAACAGAAAGAATGAGAATTACTAAAGGACGTGTAACAAAACATGGAACCAGGACAAATCAGCATCAGTTTTCATTCAGAATTCTTCTAAATTTCTGGAACAATAAACAATGTTATGTACTAGTCTCCAGGCCTAAACCTCCAAAAATTGCCCGTGCTCCCGACATGCCATGGGCTTTGCATCAGCTCTGCAGGGCTGCAGGACAGGAGCTTGTCAGTCCTCTTTTCTCTGAGCTACTCTTTGGCTTTGATTACTTGTAATAGCAATTCTCTAATGGCCAAGTAACAGCCTAAACTGTTTTACCTTTAACCTACTTTCTGATTGCATGGGCTAGTGACTTTCAGGGTAACAATTTGGATGTACTTCTGTACCTAAAGTAGTTTGTTCTCTGCACAATATTACTGCAGATTAAAATTGGGGTGTTGAAGACTACAGTCATGGGGTGACAGCGAAGGTATTGAAAGTACAGACGCAGGGTAGTACCAGAGGGGCCAGGGCCATAAGCAACTCCAGTCAATTATTAGTCATTAAAGGAAAGAAACATTGGGAGCTAGCTAAGACTGATTTTAGAGAAGAAAAAAATAAGAGAAAAATATATCAAAGAACAAGAATCCTACACATGTAACACACACACACACAGAATCAGATATAGGGATTTGCAGAACAATACCAAGTTCAGCTACAGCCACGTCTTGGCCTTCCTGACCCCATCCCTACACAACCAGGCAGCATCCTTATGCCCTTCCTGGGCTACCTGGCCCTGCTTCCACTGCCTGTGCATCTCCTTCTTGCCCCTTTTTTTTTTTTTGACCAGCAGGTCTTGACTTATCCATCTGCATCTTCATCCCAGTAAAGAGCCTGGGACACTGTCAATGCACCATAGCCTCCCCTTCCAGCTAAAACCACCCACCGTAAGGCTAGGAGTGTCACACCAGGGAAAGGGATAGACAAAGGAAGCACATGTACATAGGCTCTTATTATTGAGCCTTTTCTTCCTAACAGTATATTTTCTTTCTCTTTCTTTCTGGTACTAACAGCTAAGCCAACAATTAACCTTTCATTAAGGATACAGTTAATCTAACAGTAAATTGACAGCTTTGCTCATAAGGTGTTGGGATTTTTATCTTGGAAGCTGCACAGACGGTATAAACAAACTGGTGGAGAACATGGGCAGCTTGGGCTATCATTCTGAAGCAACAGCTTCTGCATTTAACCTCAGGAGTGTTCAACCATTTGATAGCATTTTGGACTCTGCTTGCAAATACTCAGAGACAAAAGATTGCCATTTTGGTTTCAGTGTTGTTTGTTGGGGTTTTTTTAGAAGGCAGAATATGGTGTCCAGGCATTAGCAGGAAAATTAAAGCAGCAATGCAAATAACAAGATAATATTTTGATATTGATTCACAAGTCAGTGAAACTTTAGATTATAAGATTTATATATCGATATTGTTCAGAAAAAAGTAACATCAGGAGTGGTCTGAACAATATTTTTCTGTTAATTTCCATGTTTAAATGTATCATTCCTGTGAAATTAATTCATATATTAAAACACACAAACAAAAGCAATAGTATTTCAAACAGAAAGCATTTTCATATTAAAAGTATCATTCATCTTCTTTTTTTCTTCAAAATATCTGAAGGCAAAGGTAAAAAGTGTCCCTTACCTCCTCTCTTGTTCAGCTTGGCATACCCTGGCATGTAGCTGCTTGTCATAGATGATGAACTGCTGAAGGAGGAGTGAGGTAATGCTGAGACCAGAGGCTCATCACACTTCTCTGAAACACAAGAAAACAGATTTACTTTATGCTGTTGATTCTTCATGCATATTAAGTGGCAATGTGCCCTTTTTTCTTGGGAGTAATACCACAGCTTTGTTGTTTTTGTACATGTGGAACGCATGTGACTACAGCCCAATGTTTCAGTAAAAAAACCCAAACAACCCACCAAACAGAAACAACAAAACATGAACAAGAAATCCACCTCCCAAACCACAAGAAAACCCACAAGTACAGACACAGGCCTGGGCACGAGAAATAACAACTGCAAAGAACAGAATTAGGTAACAATAATGCCTAATCATGGGCAACTGCTCTCCTTAGGGACACTTCAAATAAGCAAAAAAGCCTGCCCTGATGGATGTGGAACAGTTTTGGTGAGGTAAAAATGCAGCGCTAAAGAAAATACTATCCTGAAAGCTTAGTGAGAAGTAGATAGGATACCACCTTTCAGCTCTGTAATAGAGGTGCTGATAACCTGATATTTGTGAAAGAAAAGAAAGGAGGGAACATGAAGAAGTGCCTGTGAATTAGCACATCCTACAGGTTTATTAAAAAACCCAACAAAATCACCTTTAAGAAAAAAAAGATCTAATCTTTGTAATCCATTGGAGCACTTCAATTCCATTTTACTCAATATAAAGAAGATTAACTTGCTATTAGCATCTAAGATGCAAAATCTTTGCCTTCCTAATGAAGGAAAGTTTAAAACAAACCTCCTACTGCTGTATTAAGTTCTGTAAATGAGAATGAAGAGAACTGGCTTTTGATTTTCAAACAGGTAGTTAATGTACTGCCCTTCTTTCTAGTTTTTTTCCTCAGTTGTTTCAACAGATGGATGAAATATGTCCATGCAATTATTCATTTACAAGTCAGGTACATCCTAAAAAAACCCCATAGCTCACACCAGTCAGCTTGACTAATACCTTTTTAAACACATGGTCTGCAACACAGGCTCTTCTCTAACTGGAAACACCATCAATTAAGCCTTTAGCAATCCCTCAATAGGCAGCCACACCACACAGCTTTGGTACAGACAGAAAATGCAAGGGCAAGTGCAGAGTCCTGCATGTGGGAAGTAACAACTCCATGCACCAGCACAGGCTGATGAAGAGCAGCTCTGCAGAGAGAGACCTGGGAGTCCTGATTGATAATAAGCTAAACATGAGCCAGCAATGTGCCAAGAAGGTCCATGGCATCCTGAGATGCATCAAGGAGTGTGTGGGCAGCAGGTCAAGGGAGGTTCTGCTCCCCCTCTGCTCTGCCCTGCTGAGGCCTCATCTGGAGTCCTGTGTCCAGTTCTGGGCTCCCCAGATCAAGAGGGACAGGGAACTGCTGGAGAGAGGCCAATGAAGGGACACCAAGATGCTGAGGGGCCTGGAGCATCTTCCTTATGAGGAAAGGCTGCGGGACCTGGGGCTCTTTAGTCTGGAGGAGACTGAGGGGGGAGCTCATTAACATTTACAAATACCTAAATGGTGGGTGTCAGGAGGTTGGGGCAGCACTTTTTTTCTATGATAGCCAACAACAGGACAAGGGGTGATGGGATGAAGCTGCAACACAAACAGTTCCACTTAAATATAAGAAAAAACTGTTTCACTGTTCAGGTGAGGGAGCCCTGGCCCAGGCTGCCCAGGGAGGGTGTGGAGGCTCCTTCCTTGGAGGGCTTCACGACCCGCCTGGACACGTTCCTGTGTGACCTGATCTAGGTGAAGCTGCTTCTGCAGGGGGGGGGTTGGACTGGATGATCTCTAAAGGTCCCTTCCAACCCCTACCAGTCTGTGATTTGGTGGGACTGGATCACACGTGGAGGCTGAAATGATCCTGCCCTCAAAAGAGGAACTTTAAGGGGACAATAAGGATTGTGAGTGAATCATTTGTAAAGCAGGTCTCCTGAAATTTCCAGTCTCGTGTAATAAAACACAAAATGACTTCCACAGCAATAGAAAGTGAACCACAGAAATACTGAAGAACGTTTGTTCATGAATCAGTACTTTGACATTTAACAAAATAAATAACTTCACAAACGTCTGAGAGTTTGTTAAGGCACAAAACAAAATTCATACCCACATAAAAGTACAGGCAAGAGGAAAGGGCAATTGCTTTGCACTGAATTAAAGGACAATTCCAAAGACTGTAAAAGTTCACTACCACAGTATTTAACGATGGAGTTTTGACAAGGGAAGATATATGGTTTCAAGCATTATTGTTTATACCACAGAACAGAAGGATCAATTCCCCTCCTCCCTCTGCTTTGGCTGTGGTCTGTTTGGTCAGAAGCTGGTAACCAGGCAGGCACAGCATGTGTGCCAGCAGCCCACCAGCACACAGGGCTGTCCCTGGCTCCAGGGCTGCAGCAAGAAGCAAAGTCCTACATTTAAGACCCTAGGTGTGAGGCTACGAGTATTTAAAGCAAAGTAGTACAAGGTCAGAGCTTAAGAATAGAAGCCAGCAACAACAACCTCATCAGCACTTCTAAGTACCTAAAGGGTGGATGTCGAGAGGATGGGGTGACACTTTTCAGTGTCCACTGACAGGACGTGGGTAACAGGCACAAGCTGGAACACAACAAGTTCCACCTAAACCTAAGGAGAAACTCCTTTGGTGCTGAGGTGAGGGAGCCCTGGCCCAGGCTGCCCAGGAAGGGTGTGGAGGCTCCTTCTCAGGAGGTTTCCAAACTCACCTGCACACGTTCCTGTGCCCCCTGAGTGAGGGGAACCTGCTTTAGCAGGGGCTGGGGCTGGATGAGCTCTGCAGGGCCCTGTCCGCCCACACCATTCTGTGACTCCATGAATCTAATAGATTCAAGAGCTCCTTAAAAGTTTTTCCCTAAATGTCATCACCACACACAGACAAAGCTAGTTGACATTTTTTCCCTCCTCAAGTATTTCTTCACCTACAGTGTATTTTTTGGTGGTTCATAAAAACAAGTTTTCAACTTAAAGACTGACAGAAAACAGCTCTTGCTGCCACTTTATTATCAGTGCTCCCAAGCCAGGGATTTGAAGTCATTTGTCCTTAATTCTGAAGTCTAGTTAAAAATGGAATGAAATACTTAAAAGCAGAACACCACTTAATCAGAAATGTTCACAAACACAGAACAAAATCTCTTTAGAGCATTCTTGTGGGCTAACACAGTATTTACTGTTGAGGAAAAAATATATCCCAATTAACAATGGAATACTGTTACAATATACAGAGATAAGGTTGAACATGTGTCTTTGTGCACTTTCCTGGGGGACTTCTTAGTATCTTTCTAAAGGCAAATCTTCATACCATTTCACCCCATCCACTGTTTCAAACTGGGCTGGAAGTAGAAAAAAATTGTATCTTTGTGGGAGAATATCAGGAATAGAAGGATTTAGCTACAGAAAAACAAAGTTTCCTACTTATGTATTTTGATTAATTACTGAATCTATTAAGATACTCTAACAATCTTGTGAAGCAGAGAAACTATCCTAAAGTACAGCAACATCAAAACCAAAAGGGCAAAACCTGAATTTCTGCAACAAAAAAAGGCTCAACCCAGATGCTGGATTTTAAACAATGTGTTCAAAACCAACACAACAGCTGAAAAGAAAACCTTCGCCAAAAAGCAGAAGCCCATCAGAATTTCTGTCTTTGTCCTGATCTCAGTAACTATTGAGAACATCTCCTTATTCTGACAGTTACCACATTGGTGCTACCACTGATGAAGCCGCGGAAGAGGAAATACAGCAAAGCTTGTTTGGAAAGAGTACTGGCTTCCAAATCCTCACCTCCCTCTATGGGCTGCCTTCCCTGCTTCACTAATCCATCCTCTTCTATTCAAAAGAATAAGACAGAGAAGGTTGGCATAGTAAAAAAAGAAAAATGCAATCCCACAGGGACTATCACTTTCGATTTGTCATCAAATTTGCTTCCTATGCCTGTTTTAGGATATGAGCTAATAAGCTGAAGCATAGACAAAAAAACCCCTCGCTTTCTCTTTGTTTAAAAACTGAAACCATCATGTCCACCTCCTCCCTTCCCCAATCCACCTGCTTATTCAGGCTTCAGAATACAGGAACTGCACCAGAACTGTGTGTGAATTATAGGGGAGGATTCAACTTCCAATGAGTAGACATTTTAAAAGAGATATTAAATCTCTTCAATAACTACTCATGACTTTAGCTCCAATAGAAAAAAAAAGTTAAAGACTGCTTACATAAGCTAATATTTCTAGCCCTGTATGAAAGTTCTACTAAATATATTGCACTATTTAAACTTCCTTCATAACATGAAGTGCTGTTATGCCAAAGATTTAGAGGAGGGGGGAAAAAAAAGCCTTGGGAACCTTTGGTTCTTTCAGCAGTTTTAGTTATTTCCTGCAGAATCCAATTTTTTACTTACCAAACTCAGAATCATATATACTCTCCTGTTACTGAGATATAATAGCTTTCCCCATATAAGTCAATGTACTGTGCCCTGTTAATCAATTACAGAGCACACTCTCCTGCCAGCATCGTAGCAGCAATGAAATAAACTCTCCTCTATACCATTTATCTCAGTGATGTATTAACATCCAAGCCAGCCGAGGTCCATTTAAATGTTAACTTCCTGAAGGAAAACCACACTTCCACTCCATTCCATCCTGTTCACACAGAATGAACTGGTAACTCTGTCATAGGTATGGTGACATTTGCTACCCTGACTTTACTATTGGGAGGGAAATTACAGCATGTGTGCATCAGAAAACAAGTTTCCTGGAGATTCAAAGAATTAGATCAATGGAAGAAAGGTCACCTAATGCCACTAAAAACAATTGCAAAACCTGTGCAACCCACAAGCTTCAGACTCCTCAAGACCTAATGACTAGGGAAGGGAAAGACTGCTATTCACTTGCCTCGTTCTTGCATGCTTCCTCAGGTATCTGGCTATTGGAAACCAGATGACAGGTCTTTATCAAGGTGTAGCTTCTCATAGTTCTGGTGTCTGCACTCAACAGACCCAGGATAGGACATCTGTCCTTTCTTGGTTTACATTCTATCTATAGTTTAAAGCATATTTATATAGTCTCCTCATCACACTGGATATGTCTTTGCCTGTGACTGCTTTAATTCCTGCTTACTTAGTCCACAAACTATGTGGGGAATAAGAACCAGACTATTTGAAGGGACAGATCTTGACAGTGGCACAAAGATGACCATATAGACAAAAAAATCCTGATTTATCGACCTCAGAGGCTGGTAAAGTTTAATCCTCACTATACCAGTGATTCCAATGCTTTTTGGTGGGCAACGCAGAGTAAAAACACCTTGGTGCTCAGCAGAAGTCTGTTCAAATGCTCAGCATCCTGATCAATAAACAGGTCACCTGCAAAGCTGCTGACATATCTTATCAAAGCAGTCTGAGCAGACGAAAAAGACAACCTGCAGTTCATCTGCATCCTCCTGACATTTGTATCTAGCAGCAGGATAGAATGCCTACAAACAACTGTACACTTAGAAAAGTTAAGAAATGGGAACAGCTCCATTTGTTACAGGTGGATTTTATGAATAACCTGAGGCTGCACTTGAGGATCTGTCAGAAGCTCTTGCTAAGACTCTGTCAGCAATGTAAAGAGAGAGCTGAGATGTGTGCAGTGCCTCCAAAAAAGAGAAATATTTCAATATTGATAAATAGCACTCCTTAGAAAGAAACGATGGTGAGTCACTAAGAATTTGTGAAGAACAAAAGCTTTTCCTTCTTTATAGTGTAGTCTGCACTGAGGTACAGGCCTTTAAAAAATAGCAAGCCCCAAATCCATCCCTCCTTCTTCAGAATCTTCAGTCGAGATTTCCTGCCAAATTAGAATCCTTTATCCTAATTGTGCTGTAGAATACTAGCTCTAAATCATAAACCCGCTGCCAATAACAACTTTACTGAAGAACAACCCATGCTGGATGATCTCTAAAGGTCCCTTCCAAACCCCCACCATTCTGTGATTCTGTGTACATCAGAAATGAAGAACTCGAAAGCTGATCAATGTAGATGCAAAGAGGCAAAGGACTGCAGTATTGATAATATGTTCTGAGTACAAATTAGCCACAATTAATAGCTAGCAGAACACAAAACAGATGAGTTGATTTGAAGTAGCATTAAAATAAACCATCTTAGCCAAGAGAGCCATAGCTTTCTGACCCAAAAACACTTAATCATTTCTCTTCTACTCAAGATTCTCACTGTACAAACAGAACATTTACAATACAAACCCCCAAATCTTAACTGCTACCAGTATATCCAGCTCATTAATTAGACAAAAAATGCCTGTCAAGTGCAAGGAAAAAAAGTTTAAATCAACTTTAAATTGTTACTTGTAATGCAAAAGACTCTTGTTTTAATATATGAATTCTAATACGAAATGTTGGGGAGCAAGGGAGAGAATCGTATCATCTGGGTTTAATTTGCACTGTGTGCTAAGTGATAGTTATCCTAAATACATTTTTTTCTCCTCTAATTTGAATATGTAGAGTGATTTCTCTGTAATGTGCTGAGGAGGAAGAATAAGCCACCAAGCACTCCTGAAAAGCAGTCATGAGATTGCAAGGGCACTCTGGAAGGGGCATAAATACTTATGGGAACCGGCGTATCTCCAGTGACAGCCACTAGGAATATTAATGCAGGCGGTTTGGATTGCAGCACATTAGTATGCTGAGACAGCCCGACTCCTCATATGGCATAGGCAGGTTTTATCATCTGAAATGAATGCTGGAATCCACTCTGTTTAACTCACAAGACTGCATCCCCCCTGAAGAGTAGGAATAAATAAGCATAACATTTTATGCACTGTTTCAAACAAACTTTTGAAGTGATGCTAACGGAAAAGCGGGAGACACAGCTGCCATGGGCTTGTGGGGAGCCCTTTCTGGTAAGGGGGAAGGGGCTGGAAAGATGGCTCCTGCAACAAGTTGCTTGAAGCTCTCCCCAGCTCTGAGCCAGACCCACTTCTGGGGCTGAGCCAATTAGACGCTTCTTCCTTAAGATAAAAAGCTTCCCAGCAAGCTCCTTGGACTGCTTCATCAACTAGACGATGACTGGCAGAGTACAAGCTTCATCTTTTGCTCTCATTTGTCCCATCTCCATTCCTAAGTGGGACTCACTTGGTACCATGCTTCCATTAGGACAGCTGTCCATACTCCACCTGTGCAAACAGGGTCACACTCTGCACACCCAACACCTACTTTCCCAGTTATCATTCCCATTTATTTGTCAGAAAGTCAATGCAAGTCATCGTCAGCCTCATTTGGCTTCTTACTTGCTACTTCTACTGGCCTCTGCTGCTTTGATCTGTTCTTTCTCACTGTGCTCACGAGCAGAGTGCTCTTTCCATACTGCAGAAGGCTGCAGCCTCCCCACGTGACAGACAGACACAGGACACTCGTGACAAACTGCTAGGGAGCCAAGTTCACGTTCAGCTTCATGAGCAAATGAGTCCAAGTGCAACTGAAGTTTTTCTGTAAGCATCTCTGCAGCTCGGCTGTAATCTAGAAGATTAGAGTGGCTCGTATCGATTGCCTGGGATGTCTCATAACCAAGTTGCATACCGTCAATAGAGATAACACGTGGTTGCTCAAAAGGGTGGCTGCTGCTGGGAAGGAAGAAAACGTAGCAGCTATTTTTCCCTCTCCAAGGCAAAGTCATAAATTGTAAGGATTTAGTGGTCTCCACACAACCCTCACTGCTCAAGGTTACTCGTTCTGAGGTTTATTTCAAGCCTTTCTATAGATCTCTGTAAGGAAAGCAACGAGTCTCAGCTGGAGTTTCTTATAGCTGTTGCTTTGCTCACAGCAGAGCGTGGGTAGTCAGACCTGTTCCTTGGTTCTGGTTACGATACAGGAATCAGTCTTTAGCCAATCCTGGATGTGCCACCATGGCCACATTGCTAAAAACTCATTTGGATGCCCCAAGACAGGTCACCTGAAATTTGTTTGATACCTACAGATTAGTTTTCAGAGAACGTTAATGAATCCCAAAGGTCACGGTATGGCTACATGTTTTGTTTCCTATAAAGTAACACCCTATTCCATCCTCTCAAATCCAGACTTATCAAAACTCCCAGCATTTCAAAAAGCAAAAACAGAAATCTGTACCCAAAATCTGGGCACTTCAGACTAATTTTCAGGAAAGTATCTTTAGTTTCTTTAGTATTTGACATTTGGAAAGAAGAGGATTCCTTAAAATGAATCTTATGCCTTATTTTTTGACTTAGCTGTACTCAATTTTAAATGATTTTAGAAATAAATACACTCTTTTCTTGATCTCTAATCTAAATTTATAGTGAGGTTTTCCCAGCATTTCCATTGAGGTTTGGGTTTCTTTTGACTGGAAAAGTGTGGGCAGAGTTAAGTTTTTACAGCATTCTAAACCAAAACCATGCCTGGATTGCTTCTGTTTTACTTCAGTATGCAGAGCATTTCACAGTCCATTGCTAACCTGGCAAGTGTTCACACCATCACGGTGCTGTGTCTTCAACGAACAAATCTAGAACTGCTTGGCACTCTATGCAACTGGAAAAGTTGAATCAGAAGGCTGTCACTGTATTTGCTCAACTTCTTTAAAAATCCTCAGGTCAATTGCATCTGGAAGAGCTGAAACTCAGCCAGTCTGGTTGTACACTTGGGATTGCATTAAACTACTCTCAGAGCAAAAGCAGTAACTCACTTTAGACTCTGTGCAATGTCAAACTCATCAATATTTCTGCACATCCAATCCTCAGAGGCCTCTTCAGTTTTTAACCTTCTGACCCATAAATATACATCCTCACCTTTTCACTACTGCAAATGTTTGAACACTTTGGAGGATGTTACAGTGAATGAAGCTCCTTCTTAAGTAACCCTGCAGGTCAGTGTGATTTTTCACAGCCTGGTACCAATCCGGAGTCATGCCACATGACAAGGTTTAGAGTAGAAGGAAGAGGAACCCACAAGGCTGGAGAACACTGAGAACCTTTACCATTTATATTAAGTCTCATTTAGCCTAAAATGCATTTGCTAGTTTACTGGCCCATGTTCTGCCTCTCATCTTTATATCAATAACTCTTTTGTTTGGTTGGCTGGTGTGAGTGGTTGGGAGTTTTTGTGTATTTCTTTTGTTTCCAGGCCCCATGGAAAAGACAATACATGATGACTATACTCCTGCATAACAATCTTATTACTCATCTTAACATTTCATCATCTCTTTAGCAGGTTTCTATCGCTACAATTTAGCTTTTATTAAGCTAACAAAACATGTATTTTTTTTTCCTCACAACATGTACTTATTTAAATGGTCCTTTTAGTAGTTTTGTATCAAAATAAATCATCTGAATTCGTAGATGTTACTGCAGGCTTAACCTTATTTAAGCAAGATTAGAACAGACAGTAAGGGACTTTAACACTGCTGGTCACAGCATATCCACAGAAAGCCAAATATTACCTCTCAAAACTATTTAGCACAGGTACAGAATAAAGATTTTGTAAACTTGATACAGAGAGCCTACTGCATGGATGTCAAACTGTTTCACAAAATGAAGGAAGCTAATCTCCTAAGACATAATACAATGTTTTTACCTGCCCAATCTTAGATTAGTTAAAATGTTTGACAGTAGTCTCTTAATGAAGTTAACCCAGAGCAAATGATGCAGATTCCTGTCTGAATGCCTTTTATACAAAAAACCTGCCCTTTCCCTGAAATGGCTGAGGAGGAGATTCTGCTCCTACCAGACAGACCAAATATTTCACACCATGAAGCATGTGAAGCACATAGTTAGATGAGAAAACACAGAAATTAACAGAGTATGCAAAATGCAGCAGACAATTGTTTCTCAATTTGCACAGCAGAAAGTAAACACCACTTAAGCTTTAAAGTCAGGGCTTTTTCCAAAGGCATTATTAATTCCATGTTTGCACACCGCTGTTTATTATCATCCTCCCCTTTGGAGAAAACAGATATGTCATATTTATAGCACAAGTTATTAGTTGGCTGTTTATCAAACCAAAGACCAAAAGGTGCCTGATATATAAATTAAATGGTATTATACTGTCAAATACTGTTTTTTCCTGAGAGGAAAAGACAAATAAGGTCTAACCTTGGTTTCCTTCCTATGCTTGAAGCTTCCACCCCACCAACCAAGTAGAAAAGGTGTGCTTTCTCAGCTCCCGTCACTAAAGCATGGGAGGATTAGCTCTGATTACATTTTGCAAATAACAAGTGTGCTCTTTTTTCAGTGTTTCCAAAGAACTATAAAGTGACACATAAATTAAACTGTCATAATACATTGGTTTCAGCCAAAAATATCAACAAAGGGGCCCTGAAAAGATATTTCAGCAAGTAAAAGAAGAAATGTTTTCCTCCTTCCTATTGTATTAATCTGGGCACACATTAAAGATCATGTCAGACTTGATTCAATTTCCCAAAGCCACAAGGTAAGATTCCAGGATTTGCTGATACTTTGGGGATTCTTTTAGGGGCAGAATCTTGAGCGTATTTTGATAAACAGAACTGTGGATAGGAAAGGAAAAGAGAAACCAGCAACAACACAACAGCAACTGAGGAAAAACCTGAACACAGTTTAGATTCCTGGACTTATCTTTGCTTTGCAGATTGAAGAGAGCAGACTGTGTTACAGCCAACCTGTGAGATGCTGTATTCTCAGAGGCTTCTCACATGTACTGGGAAACTCAAACCAATTATTTTACATGGCTGTGAATTTTGTCACTAGAAGCTCACAACTCTCACACTAATACCTTGAAGAAACGATATGTAAATCAGAGCAGGCTAACAAATGTTTTCCTAGGCTGGTACAAAATCTGCAAGTTGATTCCAGTAAGTGTTCAGCATCCTTAAGCACAACAGAGCAACAGCAAGAGGAAGAAGTCAGTTTAGGGCGGTGGCTTTGTAGAACACACACACTTTGTGGATAGATTTTTACCTTATTCCTCAAGAGCTGAAAGTGCATCACATCTCATAATTAAAAACAGAACAGTTATTTATTAATTTCCCTGGAGACTAAAGGAAATACCACATCTCTATGATAAGAGCAGACCAGGATTTGCATCAATTTGTATATCTGAAGCTGAATAGAACATTTTTCTTTCTGATAGACTTGCAAGCTGGAAAGATACTAATACCTCACAGCTGCAGAGTAGTTACAGCACTCCTGTTGCTGACACGGGGCATGGCAAACAGCATCACAAGCAAACTCCTGGCTTGGACTCATGGGATCAGCCTGCTTGGCTTCCCAGGTTTCTATCAGGAAACTTGGGAGAAATGCCAATGTTTAAACTAAGTTATTCAGTCTCATCAGAAGAAAATAGGCAGAAGTATCAAAGTACCAGTCAAAAGAATGATCTCTGGTTCTGAAGTGACATCATGTTTTTCATTCTGTAGAGTGTGGGGTGCCCAAACTTCAGCAGTTAGATCTACATTTACTGGAGACAATAAAATCTTGAGCAGTGGGGAGCACCTATGACTTTTTTTTATTACTGTGAGGAGATTTAGGTCTGGAGTGTTAACAGACTTTTGCATGTTGTTTTTAAAAAGGAAGGAAAGTCCAGTGCAAGGAAAGTCTATGGCAGCCTTTATTAATCCTTAGCATGGACAAAAGCAGCAATATCAAAGAATTGCACTGCCAGATGCTGAATGCAAATGATTTTAAGTGACGGTAAGTGTCATGATTTGTGCACTTGATCAGGGGAAAAAAAAACCCAAAAACTATTCAACTTCTATAATAGCTCAGGTTTTAGTCAAAAGAAGTTATACTAATCTATTCTTAATTTTTCCTATCTGTCTAATTGGCAAACATGTGGGATCCAGCTGGAGGTAAAGCTTCCCAAAGTAAGTTATGATGTGTTCTGTTTCTTATTTGATACCGAAGAAAAAGTTTAACAACACCTGAATGACTTATCATTTGGTTAGAAGAGGACATAAGGGAGAAGATGATGACAACCAATCACTGTATAGTGGTGTCTGGGCTTTGTTTGGTGTTAATAGGGTGACATCCAATCAAACAGATACATCAACATCCACTGATAACTTCACAGACTATCTGAGCAAGTCATAATGTTAAATAAAACATCAAGATAAATGCTGCAATAGAAGATCCCAATATTTTGTTTCATGAGTGCTACATTACTCATCTTAAGTTTAGACATTCTAGTTGCATTTCCTCTCTTGAAGCACTACTACTGTGAGAAAACACTTCTCTCACAGGCTTCTCTGCTCTAAGAGCATGACAGCAGTACCAGAGACTGGGTCCCTAATACGCCTGAAATTCACTGTGACTAGATAAACTTTGCTTCCCCTCCTCACCAAAGCAAAAATGTGATTGAATTCTCCTGTACAAAACAGACTGCATCACTGTTCCCAAAGAGCTAATTAACTGAAAAAATCATTTCTGACCAGTCTATAAAGTGCATGTCAAAGGACATCAAGTGCTTGTGTTGACCAGTATTGCTGACTCGGGTCTAAATGTTCCTGTCATACTAGCGGAGATGGAAAAAATAAGGAAGGAAGGATGGTGTTGCACTACTGCTACATTCAGTCTGTGCATTGCCTCCAGGACAAATTCACCTGCTTTTGGAAGGGACTAAGAATCCTCCAACAAATCAGCTTTGCCGTCAGCAGTCAAGCAGCTTTTGCCTTACTTATGTTTGTCTGCTGCATTACCATGACAAGATGAGAAAAGCTTCTGCCACAGCAGAAGGAAATACAAAGGAGAAAACCCAGTTCTGCATTTAATGGGGATCAAAGTCAACTTTAAAAGGACTTAATAAGCAGAGGGTTAATGTACCTTTGTTCCCTTTCATTGTGAGGGCTAGTTAGAACAATTCCAGGTAACTTCACATGCTCCCAAAGAAATGACCAGCAGATGTCATGACAGTGGCCAAGGCCTCTTTTCACCTTTCCTTTTTGTCTCATCCAAAACGCTTGATTTAGAAACACTCATTAAAGAGAACAGTAATGTAATTCATTGTCTTAAAAGCCGTCTGGGAGAGTGCTAACCTATCTATATATGTATACACACACATATATGGTTTAGTAAGACAGATTTTTAGCTAGGACATGTCCCTGCCTTTCTCTTGTTGATTTAATTTACCAGACCTACCTTATTTTAATAAGGGACTTATGGAAATCCCAGCCAGTATGTTTTACAACAGCTTTAGCTGTCCAGATTATCCTACTGCTCATGTAGCATTTTTTGAATGTAAATTGTTTGTTTTCTCTAATGATCAAATGCTGTTGACAAAAGCATGGTCTGTGATTGTATCCTCATTACAATGCATGGGTATTGCTGAAGCATTTTTAAGGCCAAGAATACTTGGTAATTACGCTTGGGGAAACCTTATTATTACTACATGTTTAACATGTCAACCAAGGAAAACAGCACAGTTAAATTAGCATAGCTGAAAAATGAAGGTGACTTATAATTATAGCCCACTTACTCTAATCTAAATCAGATATCTGCATATTAAGTTCCAAACATCACAGTTTACTACTTTCCTCTGAATCACAACTCCTATTTTGTACAAAGGGAGGGATGTTTGTTCAAAGTGGCCCTGCTCTGGCAGGGGGTTTGGACTGGATGAGCTTTCGAGGTCTCTTCCAACCCCAGCCTCTGCCATAGGAGGTCCCAGTTGTGGCCAGCAAAACGCTGCCCAGCAGTGAGGCATGAGAGGAAAAAGTCCTTGAGGTCGTCAGAAACTGTTTTGGGGCAGGGGGGGGAGGGTTATGCCTCCAACTCTATTTGAATTGGCAATAAATTCACTTCTTTTCACTTCTTTTTTTCCCAAGTCGAATCTACTTTGCCCATGAGGTAATTGGCAAGTGATCTCCCTGACTTTACCTCAGCCTACAAGTTTCCCCCCTGTCTTGCAGAGTGAGGGAGCAGCCAGCCAAGGTCAGCCCACTACACTGTTTAACCATCCAGAGTCAGAGAGATGACTTTACCAAGTTAATGCTGGTAATGTCAACTAAATGCATTGTGAAAGCATCCTATGTTTTTCACACATCCATTCAAGGGCATCTAGACAACATCAAGATAATTTGTGAAATGAATTCTATGTAGTCACCTTTCTGCTTAAAGTTTTAACCCCCTGTCTTTGGTGTAATACACTTAGAACAAAGCTTTTCTTTGCCCTTGACGCAGTCTCTTGGTGTCTGGAATAGAAAATGGGACTCAGAGCATTCCTCCTCCATACCAGAAATTAGGAGATATGAAACCAAAATCATTATATTGCTCTTTCGGTAAGCAAAGAACACTGACAGGGCTTGAGCTGAGCTCAGTCTCCCTCTAAGGAGCACAGAGGAACAGCTGTGTATCAGGAGTCGAAAGGCACCTTAGGGAAGCCAGGAAAATTTTATACTTGCAAACACTAGACAGGAATTCTTCAAGTTTGAGTTGGGGCTGGATCCAGAACCTTTTGGCTGTTTACACCAAGTGGCTGCATTGCAGGATTCACTATTAATTTCTATGTCAAGCTACTTGTAATGTGAATTTTGAACAGGGAGTATGACAAGGACTCTGAATCCCCACATTATTCTACATTTCAAGCAACTCTTTAAAATTGCTCTTCCTGGGATATACACACCAGCAGCAACATAACTTCAAAGCAGCACCATGTATCTGCACATCTGCATATTCAACAGTGTGCTGGGAACTTTAAGCATGCTGTGTTGTCAATCACCATAAACACAGCAATGATGCTGCTTTGCAATCAGAACATCTCACATTTAGGCCTCTAACAAGATCTGGAAGTTTTCATCAAGCCTCAGCCTACAGAATGCACTGAAGACACTGTGCCTTGACCATTTACAGAGAGTACATCGCTTCACTGCTTCTTGGCCAGCAGTACTCTGAGTAAAGAGCACCAAAATGCCTGAAGCAAAATAGACTATTCAATCTTTTCATTCAACTCTGAATGAAGGACACCCAAAAAGATTCAGGAAAAATCTACTCTCATCTCTAAGATCATGTGCCATGAAAAATAGTCGTTTTTTCCATCCTGCTTCTGAATCCATAAATGAATATTGAAGATGTGTCCCATCAAGTATGTGTAATCAAGTTCTTCAGTTCACAGATAAATGAAGTCAGAAGGCACTGAACACAAATAGGAAATAACTATAAATGAAATTCAAATGAAAAGGACAATGGCAGGGGAGAGGGACAATCCCTGAAATCGAACTAATTTATGTCACGAACCTCTGATTTTCCTCAATAAATTCTCCTGAAGTTTAACAAACTGAGTTTGTGTTTATTAGTAGCTTCCTGAATTTAAAAAAAAAAAAAACAACTGAAAAGAAAAGAAAACCAAATACTTCTCACCTCTGTTCATTTTCTTCTCAGGATTTCATTAAGCCACCCTTCATTTAATGTACAAAGTTAACTTTTACGTTCAGTGCAGTTGGCCAGGATAGTAGGTTGAATGCGTGAAGAATTAATTTTCTCTTACAAATGAATGAACAAGATTGGAGGAAGATAAAATGAATGACTAAGTGATTGCAGCTAACCAAAAAAGTTCCATTTTGCTCCCTTATGGAGAATGATGGAATATCATTTTATTGAACTCCATTATCCTAATGAGAAGATATTCTATTCTTGATCTTAGCCAAAAGGCTGAAGAAGATATTTTAATGACTTACTGCTTCTGCTTAATAGGGAGATTTCATAATTACTGAAACTACATCTGTTTGATGAATGAGCCTCTTCGAGCATCCATGCATCTTCGTTCGGTTTGGCTGACACCATACACTGGAAGCACATGTGCGTACACGTAGGTGCATTTCACCCTCTACGTGCGTACAAGTGAAACACTGTCAAGAAGAAAAAGGAGGATGACCACAAATAGGACAGCTCGGTTCTAACTCTCAGGACTTATACCCAAAAGTTTGCAATTTTCCTCTCCGTTCCTGTTCTTACACATAAAAACTAGTCTGCAATAGAAACATAGGCAATTCTCACACTGACTTTGATGGATCATCCTACAGACAACTTCGGATGGCTGGCAATCAGATGGCAAAAAATCAACGTGGGAAATGTAGAAACACAGGAACACTGATGCTGTGCTGTCATGAATGCCATATCCACACAAAATATCCACCTTAGAAAAGGAATGCAATTACTCTCCAGTTTAGTTTTCACTCGTTACTCTCAGAATATAAAAGTGTGGAATGCCTTGTGCCAAAATTATCAACTTTTAGCTTAATGCTCAGAAATCTTAAGGGAAGACTTACTAATTAATCCCTATGCTTAGAGATCCAACACACAGAATTAGGAAAATAAGACTGTAAAATAAATAAATAAACAATTCAGGAAAACAATCCAAGAAGAACCTTCAGGACTGACAAAACATTCCACAGGCAAGAGGTTAGAGAGAAATGCTTGCTAAACAGCTCATGAACACAACTGGAAACTCATTCCAATTAAAAGAAGATGGGATGCTAGTATCTGAAGTGCTGATCTAAAGGTATTTGGTATGATTTACTTAATGAAAGAAGTTACTGCTCCACTATCACATTATCCCAATCACAAATCTCAAGTTCCTGAAGAGATTTCTATGCTGCAAATGTCAATCCCTTCTCGAAACTCACTGGGCATACATCAGTTTTACTGGCCCAGCTGCCAATACATGTATCTTGAATTCCTGTTATTTCTCAGCAAATATCTGCCCATCAACACAAACTCCTCCTTTTTTATACGTGATTATGGTAAAATGTGGGTGTTCAAACAATTTAGAGAAGAAACATACTGCAATTCAGTACAGGCAGCAAGAAGGCCCAGAAAAAAATCACACCTAGGGTACCACACTTGGGAAAGCTGATGTATTTTGGTGAAAATGCATTTAGCATTCATTTAACGTTCAGGAAAGAAGATGCTTACCACTGAGCAATATGCAGTGTATTGGGCACAAATCCATTTCGAACCAGAAGTATTTTTGGATGTAATTGTCTACACTTAATTGGGAGGGTCTTCACCGTTCCTTGCAGGTGTTTGTGTGCGCTTGTGTTTAGGTGGAAGGGTCAGCCATCAGCCACTATTCATAAAATGATTTCACTAGATATAAAAGTATAAAGAAACCCTTATTATCATTATCTTTTGAATCACAGCATTGGCTGCACACTCTTTCACCTGAAAAAAATTAGAGCCCAGGATTTCAATTTCAACTGAGGTAAATCAGTCTCCACTAATCAATTTCCTTCTGTGACCAAATGTGATGGTGTATTGACTGAGACACTGATTTCGTGCAGCATTTCACACTGAAATTTCAAGTTACAATAAAACAATATGAGAGACAGCCTAACTTCTATGCTCTCATTTTATCAAGAGAAGATGCCTGGTCCCAACAGGTGCCTCGCAAAACACAACTTATACAGCTCAGCGGCTCCAGAAGGGAAGCACCTGGAGACATTTCCATGTTGCAGAAAACCCAGGTCGATTGCTGCCTGCTTCCAGACTATTTTTATGGCTGAATATGCTGCACTTTTGGAAAAGTGCTCCCTCCATAGCCCTGCTGAAAGACGGAGACACAAAGAGCACTGACTTCTGACTGCGATACTGGAGTAGCATAATTGACTTCAGGGGAAGACAGCAGTTTATCCAACAAACCGTAATGAGATGAGATTTGAGCTCAGTGCCAATATTACAATTCACAGTGGTGATTAGATAGGAAGTGGTTCACTCTCCTTCTGCTTTCCAGTTGTGAACAGTCTTTATGACAGTTCCTTATATTTGCTTGTAAGTACCAGGAAAACGACTTCTACATAAGGGAAAATGGAAGGCAGAGCCAGTCTAATCAGGAAACAGACCAACAATAATGAAGCTAATACGTTCAGAATAATACTAATACCACTAAGTTTAGTTGTACCATTTGTAACTCATATTTGCTAAGGCTTGTTAAATCACTACATCATTTTAACACCATGAAGACACGGTTTCATCAGCGCTGCTACCGTTCTGAGCAGTGGAAAAACACTGAATAAGCGAGGAATATGTGTATCAGCACAAAAATACCTGTAGCTATGGTTTGGGTGACACTGACAAAGTTAAAACTTCCAAGACAGTGACTTCACTATCCTAGGCAGTTCAGTACATATCATACTATGTATCCCTGCACGTAAAAGCATCTGCTAGCATTATATCTGTTAGAGAGCTGAAAAAAAAAAAGCCCAACCCAACCCCCAACACAAGAGTATCACCTCCACCAGCACCAAATAAAAGATCACCCAGCTTATAAAATCCACGTTCTTTTTCATCAGGACACAGAGAAAGAACCAAGAGGGCACAACTGCAAGTGAGTTAGAATTGTAACAGCATTCCCAGCTGGGCACTTGTCTCCTCAGAGCTATGACAGAATGGAGCCCTGAGGTTGCTCTGTTGGCCTAAGATGACCTAAAAGTGCAGCCGAGACTCACGAGGTGGAAGGTTGAACTTTCCCATGATGGGTTTCTAAAAAAATGAGAGCTAAAAACCACAAGAAGTTGAAAATCTTTGTTGCTTGCAAGATATGGAAAAAGATTGGTATGGATAAAGTACGATTTACTCCAGATCTGCCAACAGGAATAAGACAAGTAATATAATAGACAGAAAGGGGAAGGATAAGGCTGCAAAAGAGAGAAAAAAAACTGCCCTACCAAGAACTACTGACTAACAAGAATTTGTTCTACCGTTTGAAATCCAGAGCCAGGCTTTTCCCCAAACTCATTAGCTTCCAAAAACGGAATATAAAGTTTCCAAAAGGTACAATCCACCGATAATATGCTCGTGATTGGTTTCAGGCAGCTCTAAGGAGTTTGCAGGGGGGTTGCCCTGGACAGGTGGCACGCACATGGATAAAAGCTCCCTCTAGTGACCCCACTTGTTTAAGGCAAGGAAAGCTCAGACTGTTGACAGAAATGTTAGCAGAGCTTGGCTTTCATAGATGCTAAACGAGCATTCAGTATTTAATTGCTGCTAATTTACGTGGTTAAAATATTATCATTTAAATATTATTATTACCTTGAACTATGTTTTTCCTATGCTCTGTGGTCCCACATGGCAGTGTAATATCGCTGACTGCATTTGTAAGGATCATTGATGTAGAAGCTGAACATCATCTGCCTTTTCTCTTATTTGCATGTGGTTGTCACACCTAAAGGTTCATTGGGTAGATGTATCACGTAACAGTGAAAACTGGCAGCCAGTATGAAAGAAATAATGCAGAAAGGGGAATGATAAACCGAGGAAGCATAAGCAAGACAAGTGCCAACATCTAGTTAATAAAACCACCATTGTTCACAGTTCACAAAGATAACATGTGAAAGGGGATTTTTAAGGATCTAGTAGGAAAAAATACCCCAAAACCAAAATACTAAAACCAAAGCACCGGTGACTAAGTATGAGATGGAAGATCAGTACGAAGACAATAATTTGCTGTTCACTTTAATAGATATGAAACTTAAACGAAAATGCTGGACTGAAAAGTTTCTAATTCAATCAGAAGTTGTGAAGGTGGCATCAGTAAAATAATCAGCAGAAGTGGGTCAGATGACAGAAGAAGTGTTGGGGAAAGAAGAGGGAGGGAGGGAGGGAGGATAACACTTCAAAAATCAATGAGAGATGAAGGCAAGCTAGAATAGAAAACAAAGGAAAAAAAACTGATCAAGGAGCAAAAGGGAGCAGAGACATTTTAGTGAAAGAAACTCACATGGGATATGAATCAACAAAACAAAGAACCTCAGTGGAAATAAGTTACAGTCATCAGAGAAAATTGCTTTATAAATGTAGTTTGATAGGCCCATAAAACACAGAGCTCCACGAGAGACAACAATTTCCTCTCGTTATTTATTTATTTAAGGGAAACAAATGCTTGTTTTGATGTGATGAAATCAATATGGATGTTTCATAAAGAGAGGGGCTGCTGGGACTATCAACAGTAAGAGGGAAGAATCGTCCAAAGATTATCACGTGCTCCAGAGCACCAACTTGCCAACATCTGGGTAACTTCAATAACTTTTTTAAGCAACAAGTCACATTAAGGAAAGCAGAAACTTGGACGATGCAACACTTCTCATGAAAGGCAGAGCTCCCACTTGACGGGAGCTTCCAGCCAGGCAGGACACAGCAAAGCAACTGGAAATCCCTTGGAACTGAGCAGAGCTGAATCCAAACACTTGAAAGTGGCATATTCTCTGCAAAAATTATTCTCTTGATCAAATTGAGAAATACTCAGTATTTCAAGCACAATCACCTTTAATAAGTAATGGATGTTGGGGGACAAAAAAGCCCACAGCATCCTTTCCTCCATTTACAACTCTGTGAGGACAGAGTGGGGGTTTGTTTTACCAAGTCTTTTGGTTTTTAAATGGCAATGGAAAAAAAATCTTTGTTCTTTCTGGATCTTTCCATTCTAATGCATTTAACTAAGTGTCTGTTTTGCTCTGGTTCACCTGCTAATTCACCTGGGTTAATTTTTCTATCTTTTAAGGAAGAAATATAATTGTAATCCGAAAAAAATCCAAATCCTCAATTGAATTCTAAGTCCCTGCTGCTTGAGGAAAGAGATGCTTGTAACTCTCTGTCTGTAGACCAAAACTTCAGGGTCTCTGAGGAAAACACTTAAGCAACCTTTTCATTATTTCTGTATCTACCACACCTCATCACAACAATGAGATATTTGAAGTGTGGGGTACCAGAGGCTTTCTCTGATGGTATACAACACTGTTCATACCTACATACTGAGCAACAAGTACCAGAGACCCTTGTCAAAGTATTTATGATGTATTCCTAACACAGCACTGGAGTATTCTTGAATCAAGGCTACACAGTGCTATTGTCTTTATAATGGTGCACCTGTACATTTTCTCAAATCACAAACGTGCCTACATACAGGAGATCTCAAATGGACAGGCCTTTGGTAGACTTGATGACACTGTAGTCATCAATAACCAGTTTTGGCCAAACAAGCAAAGCTCCACTTACTTTCCAAATTACAGGTAGATATCAATGTTAGAAAATTAGACCATAAACCATTATTTCTGGTTTCACGGGATTAAGTTCTTTTAGCATATGACTACAGTTTTCAGTGACACTGCTTTGCATTTGTTTAAATACCATACTTGAAATGAGTGTTAAGAGGAAGGCACCATGCTCCTCTTATCAGCAACAAATTCCATCCTTGTATAGGCAATGAAATTTCATGTCACTCACTTAAGCTATTCCTCGACATAATAGCCAAGGTGGGCAAATTAAATGGTGATTTGTCTGAGGAAGCTAAATAAAACACATTTCAAGATTTAAGGACAAGTGAAAGGGGAAGAAAAACAAAAGGTACAAGTTGGACAGAGGGGTCAATTTAATAGCAGGGCTTGCATTAGCAAAATGAGTTATCTTCAGGAGGCTTGAAAAGATTTTATGCATCAAAGGCTGAAAAGGCAAGTGTAGAAAAGACCTTTGGTATAAAAACTCTCAGGGTTCTTATCAAAAGCACAGATGTCCCAGCCCAATACTTACATTTATTGTGAGCCAAAGCGTGCAGCCTACTGTTCACAGCCAACAGAACTCAAACGCTTTAATTAAAAATCAAAAACTCGCCATGCAAAACAGCCAATTCCATTTCATTCACCTTGAGCTATCTATGGGAGTGATAATATGCACCATTTTAATCACTGCATCCAGAGAATGAGCTAATTGCACTTTTATACTGTAAATAAGTCTTCCAATAAGGGGAGGAACCGAGCCTGAACTGGAACGCACTGCAAACAAAGCAGCTTGAAAAGCAAAAGAGACTGAAATTTAGTGTTATTTTAAGTATTAGTATAGTTCAAAACGGAGAAAACCAGTTTCTTCTTAAGGGATGGTACTTTCTGTGTGGTCTGATAACTTCTACTAGCATTGCAGTCCAGAGCAACAGAGCATGACCAAGATGAATGTTTAATTTATGCAGTATGTAGCACAAACATTACCCAGAGCCCAGATTTAATAAGTTTCTTATGAACCAAGTTTAAGCACATAAATATTCCCTCAAAGAGGCAACGGGATAGCTAACATATCAACACCACAGCAGGCAACTCGAAAATTCTCCCCTGTCAAGCACTTGCTTCTGGTTTCAGAATCTTCTGTTGTTAGTGGGATGTTTGAGCCAAAAACTCATTCAGCTGAATGTTCAAACCCCTGGCAATCAGAAATGCCTTCTCCAGTTTCACACAAATGTGTGCAGTCATGTACTGAGGAAAACTCCACACCGTTTGTTTTAATCCCACTGTAACATTTCTGCAACTAGTTTTCTGAGCACAGTTATGTTTGATGGATGTGGAAAGGAAGTGAAGCACCTGGCAGGTCCAAAGTAAGATATTCTCTAGAAACACTGAATTTCCTCATTATAAAAGTTGCAAAACCATCAGAGCTTCATTTCAACTTTCAATTAACATGTCAGGATTCTTCAGCAGAGTTTATTTAAATTAAAACTATGTTCTGATTTGGCACACCATGACCTTTTAAAATGTGTTGCCTGTTGATAACAAACCTGCATTTGTAAGTCTGTTTTCATCCAAAACCTCAGTCCCTACTAAATGATCATGCATGTGATTTATACAGAAGGAACAGCACAGACCCCAGCGAAGCAGAGCTATGGGTGGTGCAAGACACAGTGGCTGCTCAGCACAGCAAAGTGCTGCCACAGGTTTGGAGTAGAAGGGAGGAGGAATATTGAGTTTATTTACTTTGATTTATAAATAATGAGGGGGGAAAAAAAGAAGAATGCTTATCAGACACATTCAGTGTTGTTAGCAAAAACTCTCATAACATTGACAGAGTGTTTTGTTATCACTACAGAAGAGGCAGGGGAGAAAAAAGTGCATCAAAAAAAACCCCTCAACACTATAAGCTTTAAACATCATAAAGTACTGTATCTGCTTCAGATGTTTCAAGCAGGTAGTAGCTTTCCTTCTTCCCAAAGGTCAGAGCAAGCAACTAAACATACACAATGCCCTGAAGCTAGCTATATATTCAAAGGGTGTCATAAAAAATGTACTAGTGGCCCTTTCTTCTGTAATTGAGAGGAGTCACTTGAAGCACTTCTGTCACTTAGTAACTCCTGCTCGATGGGAGGGTGAAGAGCTCCCAGGGAGAGGGAGCTGTGGTCACAACCGTCCCTTATAGATGGGGATGTTCCACGACAGAAAACAAGGCTGTGAACACACCCTGGGGTGCTTCAGTGTCGTAGGCTTCAGCCAGTGACATGCTATGTCACAGATCTCACCTCCTGCGTGACCAGAAGGAACCTGACCATCAGAAACACCATCACCTCAATCACGGCTTTCAGCCAGAACTCTTATCTGTGTTTTTCACACAAAAGAAGCCGTTTTCCCAGTTAAAAGGAATTTCTGATGTAACACTTTGTAGCTGGAGAGGATCTGTTGAGACGCACACTGTACTCAAAGGCAGTGTCATTTTTCTCCTTTACCCTTCCTGATCGTATCAGAGAAAGCCATTCTGGTTTATTCTACACTGATTTTTATGCTGCCTTACAACTGCAATGTCAGCCAGTGCCATATCAAGCAATGCCACCAACATTCGTCATTTGAGACTCATTGTTTCATTCTTCCCCTAAAAACAAGGGAATCAAACCCCAGTAAGTGTTGAGTGTACGATCGTGTTTCTCTCTGTAAGATTTTGATTTGGCTCAAGAAATGAGCCTAAAAGAACCTGGTAAAAAAAAAAAAAGGAGCTGATAGCAGAAGGGAGACCTTTGATTTTAATGCCACAGTTCACTGATTAGCGGTGCATAATCGATGACAGGATAGATGCCACAGTGGGATACTCTCTGTCATGGTGTGCCACCTCTAATGAGCACACTGCTCCTTTCAGTAACACTATATTATTGACTTGGACTATAGTTTAAGAAAGATCAAATCAGCTCAATTAGGATGCTCATTTGTATTCAGGCCGCACCATCCAGAGTTCAGTTGGTAACACTTTGCTCCTGAAGATAACAAAATGTTTGTGCATAATGTATCCTTTCATCCTTTAAATTGTAAAGGTCATTGCACGGGAAGGTATTGCTTTTCTGACTGCTATTCCCCTACAACCATTTCATTTTAATCTCCCTACATCTATCATAAGCTATTGACACAGGAAAGCAAAGGAAGAGCAGCTTGTGATTTGAAATTCTCCCCTCCTGCTACTTGTATCCAAAAGTCTCAGCAACAGACATATTGTTCCCAATTGGGAATAAATATGGACTCATTTACAGACTTGCTAGAAGTTTTCCACCAATAAAGTAATTTCCTCTGGGAGAAGTGACTTAATAGGCCTTTAAATTCAGCAGGAGTAATTTTCTTCAGTTCTCTTTTGCCTGATCATAAAGGCCAATGAACGTCTTTACCTGCTCTGTATACAAACATATTCCTGCACATTCACACAGCATTTGTCAGGATCAAGTTAAAATCCCCAATGACTAAACATTAGTTGGGTTTTTCAGAGGACTGTTCATTCACTGTTCAGTTGAGGTGTGTAAATATCTGGGAGGAGAGCATAGTTTCATCAGCTGAAGTAAGATTATGAGCATTTAAATGGCTCCAAAGCATTAATTGGAAAGTGTGTTCATGTCACCTTTACACAAGTACAATGTTCTGCTTGCTACAAAATAAAGACAACGGCTATTTTGGGTTGGCAGCCCTGACACTCACAAGCACACGCTGTCTGTGCATCTGTGCTAGCTGAAGGAGTCTCTTGTTCTCCATCAAGGGGCTGGAAGCATGAGACCAAATAGCCTTGCTGCCCATTTCAAGGCCAGGATTCAAGCTTTGGTACACTAACCTAATTGCATTTGCTTCCCTATCACAACAAAGCATGTAAGCCTCTTACAGAGCTTCTTGTGAGCTCCATTCACATTCCCTCTGCTTTCCCAGGGTGGGATTGCTTATGTATATCCAGTCCCACAACTAACGCATCCCTGTTGCTCATCAGATGGATGCACAGGAGAAGATGATCCAGCTTACCATCTCCTACTCGGGGAAGCTTTCTGGTCCCTGTAGTCCTGGAAGTAGCTCCAAGAAGGCCAAGGGAAGCTTGCTGGTGGAATATACCTGGCCTCAGCAGCATGATTTTAGCCAGCCATCAGCCCACGTGATTACTCAAAGCAGTAAAACCACAAGGAAATAAAGTATTCAGAAATATGTTCTTGAAGTAGCACTACTACACACATGCAAAGTGAGATGTTTCCAGAGTGAACAAAAAGCTCATCTTCCCATTTGCAACATTTTCTTGCAGTCAGTGTTGCTGGACACAGCATGCTGCTGTTTATTGCCCAGCATCTCGTCTTCACCTAAGTCATTCCTTGCAAAGGAGTCCAAGATTTTTTGTAGCAGTGTCTCAATATTATGGTCTGTAGCACCCTGATTCTTCAACAGGCAGCCCCTAAGTTTCATTCTAAATAACTTCTTGCACAAGTGTCTCAAATAGTTGGCTGTTACACTGAAACTGCAAGTAAGCAAAAGAAGAGTTCACCTCTGTAAAGACCAAGACTTGAAAGGATGGGTTCATATGCCCATCTTTGGGAAAGAGTCATCCCTTTAAATAGAAAGTTACCACTGCCTTTTATAATTAAGCAGATCTCTACTGACACTTCACATTTAGGTCTATAGTTATTCTGAGTAATCACCCGAGACGATTCCTGTTCTGAAACCATCATGTATTATGTAATAGTGCTTGCACCATGGCAGCACGTTACACAGCACAGAGCATGACAACATAATGAGGCTAATTATGAAGTTCAGCAATGTCTGTCATAAAGAAATAATGCCCCTTCTTCTATTTTAAGTGAATTCAGAAAATATAGTATGAATCATAGCAACAAAATCAAGGATGACAGGTATTAGATAAGACAGAAACACTGGAAGCACAGAAGCAGTTGGAGACTCCAGAACTAGCTCTTCATGTTTCCTGGCACTTAAGTATCTTCTAAGAGACACCAGAGATATTTGGGATCTGAGAACCCTTTACATAAATGAGACTTTCAAGATTCTGTCTGTTATCCTTGGATATTGTTATCAACAGAATACACTTTTATTTACAATGTGTCTGTGTCACAATTTCATCTATTTTATGGTATGCATCATTAATGTATGCACCTATGTTTGACTGATATATCTATTTACAATATTGACTGCATAAAACCCTGCCAAAGCCATCACCTGCCATTGCCACAGAGGAAAATGGACAACAGCCAGACTGACACTTTCCATGCAAATGTAAGTGAATTTCATCAAAGCCATTTAAACTTCCCTGGACTTCTCAGGAGAGCACTACATTTTCACACTGTACCTTCTCTAAATACAACACCTTTCCAAGGTATACAAAAATTAATTTCATGTTTCTAGCAGTTTTTTAATTTGTTCCTAATTAGCAGATTGTTTCACTGGGAACACAGCACAATATCAAATGGAATTTTTTACCACCTGTTATCTTAATTAGATTTGATTTATGAATTAGTTCATTAGCTAAGGCCAAACAAGTGCTCCGACACCCATGCCCATACTCACATTTCATCCAGTTTCTACCACCCTCAATAACTTGGTTTTGGATCCAGCAGATCTTTGCAAAAGCAGCCAATTCTGATGTTTGACTCACTCATAGTCCTTCATTGCTATAGCACGTCACGGCTATTATGAAAAGTGCACTTCAATTCCCTTTTTTCACTTGAATCCACCTTTTCCCAGTTTCAGGCAGGAGGTACACCTTGCACCTTAAAATACTATCCCTAACATCTGCTGGCTCAGATTACAATACTGGGCACTGAAGTGGCTTTTACTCTTAACCACTGGGAGCTCAGCTTCACCCAGCTATACAGTAGGATACACAAAACCTTGCCATGATCATTGTCTTTTCTTCATAATCCCACATCTTGTGGTAACACCACTCTCTTCCTACAGAAACCATTATTTCTTTGCCTACGAGCACACTTTTTCTCTCTCAAACAAAAGTCATGATTTACCATAACACAGGTATTTTGTTTCATTTGCAAGTGTTGCCAACAGTAACTTTCAAACTGTATGTTTTCTGCAGTGATCTGGAAGATGACCCTTTCTGTGGAATGCTACTGGAGATATCCCTGTTCCTCCTCTTATCTCCACATTGTGCAGTGACTGTTCTCCCATGCAAAGCACACCGTAAGATCATGAATAATTTAGTTCTTCAAGCACTGAAAAAATTTTATTACTAACTTAGAACGTTCCACACATTGCTGTTGTATAAAGCATAACATGCTTGCATTTTTTCTTTCTGGTTAGACCACCACAAGCCCTTGCCATCATGAAGAAGCTACTCTAGCAGGATAACAGATAGTGCTGAACAGACTGTACAATATGATTGGACAAGACTGTAATACCAGCAGTGCTCTCCCAGCACCTTGCCTCCAAAATTCCTCTTTAAAACTGTGTCCAAGGTTGGACACAACTTAAGGCTAGTTTAAGTTGCCTTTTCTCTGATCAGCTGCAGTGAAAAATCCAGCTCAATTCTTCCTTTTTGTGTCAAATTGTCAGGGAAGAAACTCCTAACAATAAGAGTTATATTTCTTCTTTCAATCAGTATCTTTGCTTTGGTTTGAAGTACCCAAGTAATGCAAATGTTGAAAAACAACAGGAAAAAAACATAAAGTAGAAAATGTTTCTAGGTAAGCTCTGTAACACACACAAAACTTGCCTGAAAGACATGAGGCGTAAATTTGCCATGAACCTAAAAAAAAATGGTCATTGCAGGAGTAAAATATAATAATCAGAGTAAGCAAGATGTTTCTGTTTGCAGCTACAAAAACAGCCTGTCACTAACAGATTAATGATTAAGCTTTCTATCTGCCACACAGGAGGCTGGTTCTTCTTTAAATAATATTAAAAGTGTGGAGAAAAGTAAATGAAGAAAAGAGATTGTCTTACTCCTTGTTAAGAAGGGAAAGTGAAACCTGTCTGAACAAGAAACAGAACAAATACAACTCTTCCACAGTATAGATATTGCCACAGAAAGCACCTTTCTGGGCAAGGAGCTCGTAGAAGGAAAACAAAAGGAAAATAGATTTCCATGCAGAAAGCATCTATTATTTATTCACTTGTATTCAGATTGTACAGTCCCTGCAGGGACAAATGTTAGCAGGTAATTAACTATCATATAATCAATTAAAGAGAATGCAGAATTATCTGTGAAGACATTTATTCCCAGCAAAGGAAGAACAACTGGGGAACTGAATGATAACGAAAGGCTTGGCATTGTCTTTCCCTAGTGTCAGTCATCATAACTTTGTTGAGGCACATAGTATTACACTTCAATTGGCTACAAGACCAGCTTAAAGCTGCTTTCTCTGTACACATCCATTATTATTTTACTGAAATGCATTCCTATAGCAGAATGATGCCAACACAACACTGGAGCATAGCTTGATACAAACCTAAGTCCCCAAAATTCACACTGGAGGAGCTTATTCTGCCGAGTTCACATTCGTCATGGTTAGTGTTTACAATGAAGAGCTTTAGATAACATTAATTAAATACTGTAATACAGAAAGATATTAGTGCCATGGTGCATTCACATTAACTAAGGAGGAATTAACTCAGCCCTGCTGCCATGTGGTATTAGTGGCTTTCGCTGACACAACTGCTGCTCAGTATTTAACATTCTATGCATTTTGTTGCTGTTGTTGACACCATGTGAATCATTAAATGAACAAGGTGGAACAGAAGAGGTTCCAAAGAAACACAAGGCAAAATTTCTTCCCTGTTGAGGTGAGGGAGCACTGTCAGGGGCTGCCCAGATGGGCTGTGGAGGTTCCTTCTCTGGAGACATTCCACTCCAGCTGGATGAGTTCCTGTGTGATCTACTCTTAAGTGGTGCTGCTCTGGTAGGGGGGGTTGCACTGGATGAGCTTTCGAGATCTCTTCCAGCCTTTAAGATTCTGTGAAGGTAAACTGTTAGGAAAACCTGAGTGCTGTCTCCCAGGCCCCACTAAGTGCTAACTCTGGATCACTTTACATAACGTGCTTTTTTAGAAACAACCAATTCTTTTTTAAAGCTCTTTTTGAAATAGGCAGTGACAGATACTTCTGCTCCTGATGGGTGTTATGAGTCTCTGTTCTGCAAACACATCACTACAGAGGATAACATAAAGACAGGCCTCAGGTATGAGAACCGCAACTTCATTTTTGCCTCATAAACCCATCAGTCCTCGAGCTGAGGTAAACAAGAGCCATAAATCAAAGCTACTGATGCACATATAATCCAAATAGCCTCTTTGTATCACCAGCTGTCAGCATGGGCCACTGGGCAACTACTGTACCTGCATTCAGATGTCTCTTTCATTTAATGAGGCTTCATTTAACCTGGTAGAGTGCATTATCTTTTCTAAGCGTTAATTTTACAACTATTCTTCCATTCTCACCTTCTTTTCAGAGTAATCTACCTCAATGTTACGAGCATTTTACTTTTCTCACTATAAAAGGAATTACCAGAGCTAAAAAATTCACTATGGTAGCTGACCATGCTAAGAAACAACTCACAAAAGGAGCATCCAACCCAGGATGTCAACTGCACCTTTTCCAACCCAGACATATCTCATATACCCTCACAAACCTTCATGCAAGGCAAGGATAGTGTACACAGAGGAAAAAGATGATGCATCGTATCAGTACATGATTGGTACAGTAGCTCCATGCCCAGGTTTGGTTGGGCTTTCTTTGCTGCAAACTTACAGAGTATTTTATAAGAAGAGAGGCAAGAAAAATCTTTCTTATATATAATGTCAGAGAAAAAAAAAGTAAAAGCTAAAGAAAAGAAATGACACTTGCCAGGGTTTCACCCAGACTGGATTACTAGTCCTTACTGGTTGGTAATCTTGATAGTTAACTACAATCAAACCCCCATGCAAAACACCTCCTCCTATCCCTTACTGACAGTCCCAACAGTCTTGCATAAGTAACACTATACAGCTGCTCACTGCCATGTCAGATTTTAGCAATGGTCTAAGTTGCTATTAGAACTTTAGGCTTTTTCAAGGTTATAATGCCAGTGTAACATATTTCTAGGTTAATTCTTCCTTACACAGCTTAACTCAAAGCACATTTACTTGGGAACTAAGATGGCAAAGACCAGATCTGACATCTCGTATTTAAGAAGCTAACTAAGAGAATCATGCTTACTTGTAATTACTTCCATTTTGATATAACATGAGTTGCCAAGTCTTCTACAAGAATGGGTTATTTTTTAGCTGATAACTAAACCCTTCTCATAGGGGTGAAAGCAGTGCCAATAGAAAGAAAACAAGTAATTCATCATTGTTGTCTTCTTTCCCTCTGTCCTTTCAGTCAATTTCCTCTGTGCATCTGCATCATCTTGAAATTTTAGGGGAAAGAAATTAATAGAAAGTTTTTAGTTATAGATGCATTTTTTAATAAACAATAGACCCGTGACCTGATCTAGGTGAAGGTGCTTCTGCAGGGGAGGTGAACTAGATGATCTTCAAAGGTCTCTTCCAACCCCTACCATGGTTCTATGAAAAGGGCTGGGGGAGGAAGCTCCTCTTTTCTTTATGCTGCACAAGGAAGCAAACCAACAAGATTTCCCTGCACTCGTGACCTGGCCTCCTGCCACCCTGCTCTGGATAAAAGAATCTGACCCAAGCAAAGATACTTCTCTAAAGAGCAGCCCAAAAATTATTTCTTCCTAACACTTGCCAGGATAGAAAGGGACAGTCACCAGCTGGGTGTCACAATGTACAAGTACACAATGTTTATGTTCACAAGCTACACCTAGCAGCTCAGTTTTACAGTTGACAGATTGCCTGAGAAATTAAGACACTCATTGTGGCTGGAAGTCTTCTTAGGTTCCAAAGGACATTGAAAAGTTATGTATGTATGTATATTGTAAAAGTCTTAGATGTGCACTACTAGTCCTTTAGAAAACACTAGTCAGCAAATCAAAAATGCATAGCTATGATATGGACAGCAAAGCCACTTGAAGCAATCGTGGTCATAGGATGTCATTACACTCTTATAATTACATTAAAGGGAGTTTGTTCCCTGCCACGCACACACTGTATGACCAGGAAAGCCAGCTGTGATCCAGTTACGGGGACAAGTGACTATCATCCAACTGAAGGCTCATCATTAAATGATGCTAATGTTGCACAACAGCTCAAAGTGAAGTTATTGCTAAAACACGGATCTCAACAAGAGTGTTGTAAAATGCTGCTATAGGTGAAAGAAAACCCATCTTGGATACTGGTAAGAGTTTTCTGCAATTTAAACACCTATCTCTCCAAGAAACTCTCATCATCATCATCATCATCATCATGTCTCCAAAGCTCTGCCTCTTGCTGACTGGACTTTATTGGATTTTGCTGCAATTGCTCCTTTTCATTGCATCTTCTCTGTTACACATCAAGTTTTAGAATTGAAATTTGTGGTCCATATATTGAGTTTTAGAAAAAGAAACCCAAAACTTTAAGTAACAGGGTCTGGAACACAAAGGTGTTTGAATGTACCGACTACATTTACCTGAGAACAAAAATCTTCATGTTTATATCAATCAATTGTTTTTCCTCAAACTTCTCCAGCATGGAAAGTGATTTATAAAGTTACCATTCTACCAGAGCCTTTCGAAAGCCTTCTTCAAACCTCTCTAAAAAGAGAGTTCTTCCAAAGGCCGCTCAACTACCTGGGAAGCAGCTCTCCACTTATGTCACTGCTAAGGTGCTCACTGGCATATCGCTTCAATCTTTATACAGCCACATTCTTGCAAATAAAGTATTTCTACTTCTTGCTGAAGAAAATGCATTTCTGCATCTTGCATGCTTTCCCTCTTGCACTGACACTGCAACAAAACACTCCCAACATTCCAACAGCTAACTTGCTCCATTGTCTTCATTAAGTCATGTTTGGCACCACCTTAACTCTCTCTTACTCTTTCCTGGCTTTCATCATGTCACTTAAGAAAAAACAGAAGAGAGACCCTGCTTTTCTGGAGTGACACCACTTGTACTTAACGATGGTTTCTACTTTAAGGAAAATGACATGACATCTTTTGTTTTGTTGGGTTTGTGTTTGTGTTTTGGGTTTTGTTTTCCTTTTTTTTGTTATTTTTTAAGGGATGAAACTTACTCCCAATACTGGAGAAGGTGAAGTAGAATTATTTCAATAAAAAACCACATTTTTTTAACCTAGTATTTTCCCCCCCATATTGAAAACATATTGTCATCCCTCCTACCATCTCATCACCTTCTAATCTGATTCCAAGCAGAGCACTGCAGTTTGATTCCCACACAAACTAACCTGCCACAAAAAAAAAAGTTAATTATCTTTTTCTAACCTTCTAGAAGAGCACTATACAAGACCTTATCACTAAAAAGAATGAATATTTAAAGGCATTAAAATTACAAAAGGAACACTGCCAAAATTCTTCCAAAGGGCACACCTGTAAAAATCCATTACAAGGGTAGTCTAATTACTTAATTTACAACGATAATATCTTAATTCATCATTACAATGTTTATAATTTAAGAGACATTGCAGACACAATAATCATTAATATCACATCTGTAAATAAGAACAGTCTGACTAAGATTAATTCCTTCTCCCAGGCTATATTGTAAGTCCACGCTATGAATTTAATAATGTATGGATGTACCTGCTGTCCAGAACTGTGCTATTTTTAATATTTCCCTGGATGCTCGACGAGGAGGTGCTTTGACATGAAAGGCTGAAGCAAACAAACAAGGACAGCTACTGAGAATTCAGAGCAGAAACCCTATGAAAAAAAAATCAAGTACTCCAAACATAATAAAATGCGCATCACTGCCAGATGAATTCATCCCAATAAACGCCAAGAGCCTGCAGAATACCAGCATGGTTTTCAGGAGTCTTTATCAACACTACTGGTAGCCAAGGGACCACCTAACCTTGTCTGAAAATGTCCACGTTTCACCTTGTGTCCTGTCCTGCTATTGTTCAGTGCCTAGACAGGAGGAATAACAAGAGCTCAGGCATATAAATCCTTGTTGTCTTACAGAAATTGTAATTTTATGGATATAAGAAGAAAGATTTTAATTAGGCCTTAGCAACAGGACAGAGCTGCCTTCCAACGACGTCTGCCAGCGCTCAGCAACACCGGCCAAGCTCGGGGAGCTTCCCAGGGTAACGCACGAGCTGTGCACCAGGCAGATCTGCCAAGCCGCTCCTCAAGGCTGCAGCACCGCAAACACACCGGAGGCTTCTGGAATACCACATCCTTCACACAGTGGGTTCATTTGCAGGAGCCAGGTCTGGAGTTTGCATATCTACTCCCCTCAACTCAGGAACGGCTGCCTGATTCTCAAGGGATCAAATTAGTTTTAATGGCAAGCTTTCGTATAGGATAAGGAAGGAGTATTTCATCCCACCCACAGAGAAATAACATATGGCAAATATCACATTATGTGAGTCTCCCACAAGATCTACTGCACAGATTTTAAATGGCAGGTAAGTGATACAGAAACCTTACAACACTACTCTACAAATGTAACCTTTAATGTTAATGATTTAAGCCCATATTCACACATGGTTTCATTTCTAAGAATAATTAGGCAATTGATATCTCCATCTGGCTCAAAATGCCTGTTGACACTTCTGTAATAAAACATTCTCATCAGCCTGGATGAGATCTTAAAACATTAAAAACATTCCACAGTCACCTATCAGTTGTGCCAATTCACTAGTAGGTGAGGTCCAGGGACACTCCTGGTAGCTGAAGGAAGCTGTGAATGTGCAGAGTGACTGACAGCGAGACACCAGCAAACTTCATTGCACTGGGAGAACGTGAAGTTTAAGTCATTCCACGGAAAGGGCCACACTTCCAGTTTCACCGGGCTTCTTTGTACAGAAATCCCATGTTTCAAACCTCATACCAAAGCAGTTAACCATACTGCTGTACGGATTGGTTTTGTCAGAGATTTCTTTAGAGGTCTTTGATCAGTCCCACCATAGAACAAATAAACCCTTGAGAACTTTTGTAGGATGACAAAGCGGCCTCAGCATTAAACACCAGCACTGTCCTGTGCAGGTCAAAGGTATAAACTGAACAAACCACCTATCAGCTTCGCCAGGAGAAGAAAACAAGATTAAAGGAAGAGAGAGCAATTTCATATCAGAAATGACATGTAGCAGATATAGCTCTGGATGCTAACAGAATGATTCCTGTTTAGTTTTATCTAACACTGACATACTTCATAACAGAAATCCTAGCAGAAGCATGAAAAGTGTTTGTCACCAGCCCTGGCACAGCCTTCTGTGGAAGAAAGTGTGTTGAGGGTGATGTTTTGTCACTTGTGCAGGAGTATCTGTTCCCCTCTGAGTCAAGGAATTGCCCCAGTCTGCCAGGGCACTCTGGGACTCTGTGCATCAGCTACAGCACAAACCCATCACTTCCCACTCTCAGAAGCTCCTTTCCTCCAAATCAGAAGTTTTGATTCTACCTGCTTACTAATCAGCACACACCATCCCCTCCATCACTCCAGACACCATCTGGATTTTAGTGTCATTATTCAGGCTCTTTCAAACACAGGTTCTTTGGGACCTGGCCAAAACTGTACTCCCATCCCTTACGCAAAGCAGGTGTCAGATGCAGAACAGGAAAAAACAGAAACCCATTTTGAAACACTGTCATCTTTCCCTGCATAAATGAATGCTGCTAATCGGATGGATTGCAAGCCCTGTAGACAATTCAGCAAATACATTAAAAGAGAGAAAGGTGTGAATCTCAGCTATGAATGTCAGGCTGATCACTCCATCACTCTTTTCACTAAAGAGGATCTCACCATTCTGCAGTCTCTCTCCCCCCACTCTCCATAAATATATATATATAACCTCTCAATAAAAATGAAGAGACAGAAAGCATGAATAACTGGTAAACATCTCAGAACTTTTACACAAATATAGTACATCATTTACTATCTGCAGTGGCAAAGGAAAAAACAAGGAGAGGTGTAGCATAAGGAAGCAATATTCATTTATGAGAGAAAGTGAACATGGAAGAAAGAAACATTAACTGAAATACTCCTCATACAACACTTCCTTTTCCAGCAGAGGATATCTTTATAGCTCTTAGACACACTAAACCACAGCTCTGGTTGCATGAGAGATTGTTTATTGCATCCGAAATGCTCTCTGTTCCTTGGACTGCACGACAGATTAAAATAATGCAACCCCCATACTGCTACAGTGTGGCAGTCTGCAGAGCATTTTTCTTTCAGCATGTCAGCTTAAGACCTGGTTTTCCCCTATCATTTCCACTTACAATAGCTCCTTTTTGCTTTGATGTAATTAGAGGTAAAAGGATAACGTTAAAAACAACACTGATACAGAGATGGTGTTTTTGCAGAAATACTCAAGTGGATGGAAGTTAAAGATGGGAAGCGGTGGCATGAAGAGCAAAATAGAAGGGATGACGTACTTCTTGTTATCAACAGAGAGCCGTGGCACTATGACAGTAAGAGAATAGAGGAGCATTATTGCTCGTAGTTATGGGAATAAAAAAGTAACAGTTACCGTTCATCCTAGTTAAATTCTGAGTAAACAACTTCTGCAAGCAGTCAAACAAATATTGATGGAGAAGAGATCTTTCTGTGACACAAAGAAATCATTCAACCTGGTATTAGCAACACAATCTAAATCCCATAACAGAAAGCTTTTTTGTTCCTCAAATATAGTTAGAAACTCACAGCAAAGATTAATCTGCTTCATTTGTCAGAGATTTGATTATGAAGTTAAAGTTCCTGCATACAAAAACACACTCCGATGCTAGAAAGCTTTTAAACTGAGCAAGGGGAGAAAAGTAGCATGGAAATGGAGACTAGCCATACAGCTGAAAGGTTTACAAGAGGAGACCTAAACCATCCTACACGTCGTCTCTCAAAGCCTGCGGGCTCACAAGAGTGTCAAAACAAAAGAATGCTCAGTGAACTTCCATGGGTTTCACTGTACAAGAGGTCAGAATGCTGTTACAGCATCTTCCTGGCTTAAAGTAACGCCTGTATGTGTAGCAAGCATTTAGCATCATTTTAAGGTGGCAAGCAGTGTATTTCTGTGCTGTTAGTTATCTTCCTTCACCTTTTTCAGAAACGCAATCAGGCACTTACCAAGTGCCAGTAGCTACATTTCAGTCATCTTAAAGAGAGATTTACTTACAGGGTTAAGGAGACCTCATATAAAAGCCACCCTTCTCAGTACAGCTCCCCTAACCTACCCTACTTGTACTCAGCGTGCTGACACAGCTGTTTTCTGCCAGCTTTTCTTGACTAAAGGGCATCAATTTACTCCTTCAGTAGAACTATCTGCATAACAAGAAGTAGGCAGCAGGATGAGATCACGAAGCAGACTTTCACGTGAATGCACCTCTCACGGAGAGAGAGATTTTGTCTTAACACATTATCTCTGCCTTTTACCAAACATGCACCTCATGTATTTGAGATGGGCTCATCCATCAGTAGTCCTTCAAAGCCCAAATTGGAACTCTTGTTCTAGAAAACTAATGCATTATATACATGAAAGATTTTATTCAGTGAAGTGAGGTACATTTAAAAACCACTGTTCAATTCCAAACTGAGCTCCCACAAGAGAAGACATGTCCAGTCTTCCTCACACTACTTTCCTCAATTGCTTTGCTTCCCTTTACCAAACCATGTAATTTCTAGAATCTCCGACTTACCTATTCATAGAATCACAGAATGGCAGGGTTGGAAGGGATCTCCAGAGATCATCCATTCCAGCCTCCCTGAAGAAGCAGGTCGACCTAGATCAGGTCACACAGGAATGTGTCCAGGTGGCTCTTGAAGCCCTCCAAGGAAGGAGCCTCTACACCTTCCCTGGGCAACCTGGGCCAGGGCTCTCTCACCTCAACACTGACATAGTTTTTCTTTATGTTTAAATGGAGCTTTTTGTGTTCCAGCCTCTTTCCATTACCCCTTGTCCTGACACTGGATACTGCAGACAACAAAAAGTGATGTCCCAGCCTCCTGACACCCACCATTTAGGTATTTGTAAATATTAATGAGATACCTCTGCAGTCTCCTGCAGGCTGAACAGCCCCAGGTCCTGCAGCCTTTCCTCATAAGGAAGATGCTCCAGCCCCTGATCATCTTGGTGGCCCTGCACTGGCCTCTCTCCAGCAGTTCCCTGTCCCTCTTGAGCTGGGGAGCCCAAAACTGAGCACAGTACTCCAGTCACTTGGATGTAGGACATATTCTCAGAGTTTTGATAGTTAATCATGGGTTCTATTCTCAGATTCCTGTAAGAGTCCCTCATCTTTTTAACTTTCATCTCCACATTGCCCACTCAAGTTCTGTTTTGTCTGTGCACTCGTCTGCCCACCAGCACTGATTCAACACCACTCACAGCGTTTGTGCTCTCTATTACCCAGCCGTTCATACTTCAGGCAGATTTGAAAGCTTGCTCTTTGCTTTTGTTGGCTCCTTTTCAAGTCACACTTAAGACTGTGCAAGCACCAAAGTTACCTCTAGGCTTTAACTCAGGTAGTGGAAAAATAGCAGATTCTGTAAAGGGTTTCCCTTGATCCAGTTGTTTGACTGTTTCAAACACAAGGTGGGGGAAAATTAAGTCACTCATGAAAACTGAAATATTTTAAGATGAGCTCGTTAGACTGTGATCTCATATCCTGTTGCTTTATTTAATTAGACAACATTGTTTTTCCGAAAGATGTGCCTTTGCCCATTACACTGAGAATACTATTTCTGAGGATAAAGCCAATGCCTTGTCTTAGACTTCAGATCTTTGGGAGCAGCATCTGAACTTCTATTTGGAAGTGGTACTTGTGGGCTTCCAGTTCTACGTATGACAGCAGCCTGCATTAATATTCTGCTGCTGCCAAAGGACTCTCCCCAGAACAGGGTGTCCACAGTCTGGCTCCTAATGACCCAGCAAACCCTCACACAGAGATCCATTCATTGTAAAGGAACAAATATTTATCTCTTTATTCCGACAAAGAAGTCTTAGGTCATACCCGAGCATGCGCTCCTCGGATCAAAAAGTGCCTAGATCGGCTTTCTAAAACTCACATCCAAATCAATATTTTTCAATTTCCCACCACAAAGGCTAGGGTACTGTCATTTTGGGAACTATCACAGGGAATGCTTTTGCTTGTGGGTTTTACCGCTTTCAAAAGATTCGTACAAAGACCAAAACCCCTTCCCTGCACCTCCCAACAGTTCACTGCTAACCACAGCTAAGTATATTACTTAGTTGTCAACCAAGACCATGTAGAAGCTGTTTCTACCCAAAGACATAAGCACAGGCAAGATATGATTGTATTTTCCCCTGTCATTTTACCTTGTAGCTCTCTCAGTGCAAATGAACCTTCCACCTCCTTATTTTAATTTTCTTCTTAAAAACAAGTAACCAAAAACTTGAAATGTGTTCAGTAGTTAATCCAATTAAAGTTTTCTTTTTAAATGGCTAAAACTCCTTGCACTCTAAAGTCTTTTAATTAATACCAAGCAAGAGCTTTGTTTGCCCTTCTGGATTACAGCCTCCAGCATGTCTCTGCGCTGTCTTTGTCACTGGAAATGAAGAACAAGTCGATGCACTTTCTTTTGGCATGATGCCTTTCCTTTTCTCAGGAATTAAGGTTATTTATAGTCAGCTTGCACTCATTTTGAGAGGCATTGCAAGTTTACAGTAGGTGGGACTGTTTCATACCTAAGTAAGTTCATTACCATTTATCCCTGTGAAATCCAGATCATTAAGTATTGTTGTTCTTCCTGTTTGTGTGACGTGGAGGGTGAAAGATGTTTCCCCTCCTCCTAATCCTCTTCTTTCTGTTATCTTTTCCTATTTAAAATTGAGAAGGCTTGAAAGGTGTCTGGTTTCAATTATATGTGCATTTGTGGATTTCTTGGGTCTTGTCTTGCAGCTTTCACAGCCTTGATAAACCGAAGAGGTATCTGCAGACCGCAAAGAAATAACTCCTGGCTGAGAGCGGTTTTTCTGTGGTATATTAGTTCATCAGTAGTGAAACAATTCCAATACTACCTGTGGTACTTGTTATTAGAGAGAAATAGAATCAATTGTTAAAAAGATTTTTTTCAATCCATATAAAAAAAAAAAAAAGAAAGAAAAAAGGCTCCTCTTAATTCCATTTTCCCTACTGTAGGAGAAATTTCTGTCCTCGCTGTTGCCCTGCAACACACATTCCCCTCGTAGCAGAAGCATGCTGGCTTGCAGTAGGAGTTCATGCACTATTTATACCAAGGCTTTCTGTTGGTGAGAGACAGCAAGTGAAGCCCTGAGACAGTCTCAACTAACAACAGCAGATTCTAAATTCAAACAGAAAAACAATTCTTAGACTGGTAAATTGCTTTGCACAGCAGGGTCTTTCTGAGTCTTTGTAGGGCCATAGGTATTGTCAAATAAAACAAAAGCAGAACTAGCAAAACACAAATCTAACTGAAGTCCTTTCTCTTCAGTGAAGTTCTGCTGCTTCCAGAAAGCAGGGTGCTCCACGTGTATCTCTGCTAGAACAGGAAAACAGTCAGGTTGGGTTTTTTTCGGTGTCTTTACTAAATTTAAGAACACAGGGTAGATATGGTTATGATCTATCCCTGTTTAGCAAGGACCTGGATACTCTCTCACCACCTGGCCAAGGGAGAAAATACTTATAGGCAAGAATAAGTTCCTCCATCATCAAAATAAGCAGAAGTAACCAGTTGGGTCCAAGGTTTCACATACATGAAGCTACCAGGTGTCTCGTATCCTGCTCTTCAGATACTTCAATACACAATCAGGTTTCCAAGGGAGCAATGAGGAAGACTCTGCGTAGCTGCAAAGCAAAAGTTGCTACAAGAGAGGGACAGGGCAAAATTTATAAGCCAAATGCAACAACCTGAACGTCTTCTCAGCAACTGTCAGACTCGGTGGCATTGGCACCGGTTTCAGTTGTGTGGGGAGAACAGCAGCCAAGCTACGGAGATTACACATTGAACTAAGTTCTATTTCCCCAACAGAAAACAGAAATAATAGTACCACAGTACTGGTGAAAAGCTGGAGACACACAGCCAGAACACGGGAAAGACAAAAATGTTAGCTGCAATGTCTTTTAGTAAGATGATAACAATATGAAGAGAGGTATTCACCAAACTAAGTTAAAACATTGTCTGGATACAAACCGTACTGGAAATAACTGTAGTACAGTAAGAAGACAATTCTACTATGACAGCCTTGAAAAACTCATTTAAGAGTAACTAGATTGTAGATAAAACAGTCATCTTTGCTGAAAGACTTGAGTCTTCCACGAATTCAACCCTATCTGAAGTATCAAATGAGTTGGCAGCTTCTGTTCAAGAGGCCGCCAGCTCCACCATCATCTTTTCATCACTGCAGCTTCCATGAGCATTCAATCCAATTGTCCCAGTTAGACTCTTCAGAGTAAATTACCAAGTGTCGTGGTTTCGGCCCATCAGGGAACAAAAGACCACGATTAGCTTCAAGTATCGAAGACTAAAGGATTGCTAAAGGGCAGGGAGAGCTTAATTGCCGCTTAAGGTGCAGGACAAAACAGACCAGGCTACTCGGCTTGGGGAAGAAAAACCAGAAAACAATTTAATANCACTCTTACACCTCCTGCCTGGCACCTCAAATTCCTGTCCCTAAATAGTGATCGCAGAGGCGCCAGATTGGCCCAGCCGGGCCGGGGGTGGGTCTGAACCCAGGAGTCGGGGGAGAGTCTAAAAAACTTTTACCAGGTCTTCACTGCAACCCGCTCCCCCTGTTACTAAGCAAAAGCAACTCCTTGCTAAACCATGACACCAAGTCAGTCATCTATTTCATGTCAGAACAGGTTAAAAAGATAACACTTTGGAACACAAATCTCTCTGGGTATATATACTCCAGTTACAACTCCATATGGGGAGAGATTGACACATACAAACCAGCAACATCCTTGTTCCTATGGCACAGATGCTGGGTTTTAAGGACCATAAAGGGAAATAGTGCATTCTGTATAAACAGCTGGAGGAACCAAGGTCCCTCATCAGGGCTTACAAACCTTTGGGTGGAGATTTAGTCATCTGTGAGATTCAAAATAGCACATTGATCACAGAGGCTAGGAATTCCTTTGAATGAACATGGAATACTATCTTTTGTAGAGTGGCAAGATCACGTCAAGAACTAGAGGACAAGTTAGTCTGAAACTTCTATAGAAAGATGGATAAGAACTGCAAAAGTGCTGGAAAATTAAGCGTGGAAGGCACAATATAGTTCTGCAATGTCAGATTTTATAAACCACAATGAATAAGAGGTGAAGGAAATGGTATTCTGCTTCTCCATGCAATGACAAATTGCAGAATAATAAAGGCCACAATTATGGTTTCTAATGACAATCATCTCCTGCAGCAGCCATCTGACTCCATAAACCAAATTCTACGTGCTTCTGTCCCTCAGATTATAACCTGTTAGCTACAGCCCAGCAGAGAAATCTCATGCATATTGCACATACATAAACACACAAACTGTAAGTAAAGTATTCCGAGTAAATCAGAAGTGACCTTGCTGTCATTTAAAAAATACTGGCAAATACAATGCACATTTACATTCCTGGCCTTGACTAGCAAGATTATCCTTATAATTCATCCCTCCTCTATCAGGAAACAACTCCTGATATCTTCTCTTAAAGGCAGGCTTTCTTACGGTAGTCCTTCAGTAAAGTCAAATTGATAGCTGTGCATTTAGACTTTAATTGTTTAGAATACTTCTAAATTCATGGCTACATTTTATGTTAGCAGTAGAAATCTATTATTTATTAGCACAAAGCAGGCTGTGGATAAAGCTGAAGGTTAAAGATGATCAACACAAACAAGAAAAAAAAAAGAGAAAGAGTTAAATCACAACAACAGACAACATGAATATTGATGAGAAAAACACTCTGCCAAAAGGTGGTAATTTTCTTTGATTTAATTAAAGGGCGAGGAGGAAAAAAAGCAACATAATGGACACAACAAATTGTGAAGACTTGAAAAAGCTTCAAGTGTGGTTTCTCATGAGAGCTTATTAAAGTTACAAGGGTTTAGTTTGGAAACGAACGCTGTGACAAGAGTACAAAACTGACTCACACCAGAGGGAAAATGCGCTCAGATGAACTTACCGGGGGTGCAGTGGGAAGCACCACACACCCAGGGAAGTGAAACACTGGGAGCAAACGTCCCAAAGAGGCCTAAAGAAACTCAAAAGGACAATGAAGATGTTCTCATAGGAAAGAAACATGATTTTTGAGAAAGTGTAGCTACTACAAACAACAGACCAACCTTGCAGGGGGAGAATTTAGAGAGATTAAAGATAAATGGGCAAATTTCTTCAGGGGGTGAAGCCCCTTATGCATAAACGATATGTGTCATACCATATGTATGTAATATGTAATACCATAAAGTGAAAGTTGGTATTAGTGTCACATAATGCCTACCAGGAACACAAGGACAAGGTGAGCAAATACTTGGTATAAATAACATCTCAGAGAGTAATGATCTAATTGAACCACAGACAGACTTGTCATAAACAAACCTCTAAGAGCTATGTTCTTGCAGACCAGAAAAGAAGATCTAGTGTCTAATCCAATCTAAGATTTTGGTTTACTGAATTGGAAACACACAGCAAGAAATACCATTTAAGAACTCACTGTCAAAAGAAACACCAGCTTGAGTCATTTTTCTCTCTATGTGAACACAGTAATAACCGTGGTAAAACAATCGTGATTGGTTGGAGATTGGGAAGGAGACACAAAAAACTGTCAGTGTAAGTCTGCAAATGGACTTTCTCCCTCTGAAAAATAAACTAAATGCCCATCCTCCTCTCTCCCTCCTGCTTTGTTTTTCTCCATTTCAATATCTTTCCCAGCACTGCAAGTGGAAGCATTGCATTCAGAGGAAGACAATCTTTCATTTTTCTTGGTGAAAGAAAAGTAGAAAATACTATAAATCTTTTGAGAATGCCTTTTTCTGGCATTTTTATACCCTACTGTCAAAAAAGCTGGAAGAACTACTTAAACATTTCAATCCTTCTCCCAACATAGCTTCAGAACTTGAACTACCCATTCTTTGAAAGGAAGTATTATCTGAGAGACTTCAGAACAAGCTAATATGAATTGAGACGTTGCTGAAACTGTAATCCAGCAAACAACTGGGCATCAGCTGGGGACCTCTAGCCATTATCACCGGTCAAAGATTTATTCACTACACCCAAGAAACCTTGAGAACAATTCAAACCTGTAACTGGGACTTAACACATGAAACAGAAGAGAGAATCCAGCTCCCTAGCCTATGCCTTTATTTATGCTTGAGCTCTAGGATGAATACAAAGCAGCAAAAGCTGCTCTGACACAAGAAAGCAAATGGGCATTTGCCCTTGTTTTGTCCTTTAACAAAAATGGAAAAGCAGACGGGTTTAATAGGGATGTGACATTTTTATCTACCTTGTTTTTAGACTCAACAGCATGCATTCAGAAATAGCCTCATTTTGTTTTCTTTAAATATAATTTATCTATTAGTTTAATAAGGCATATAAATTAATATTAATGATAATAATCTAACTCACAAATGAAGTTACTGAGCAGTAATTTTCTGAATAAAGCACCATTACGTTAAAAAAAAAACCTGTAAAACGCACAGGAGGTTTCTGTTAAACTATTCCCCAACCTACTTCAGGGTGTGTAAGTAAATTAAAATCAATTCTTTCTAATGACATTTGTTATTATGAAAGGCATTTTTAAAGGGCCTTGAACCACCTCCAGCAGCAGGGAGAGGGCAAGAGGTATTTATATGTGTGTGTTCACGTGTTGGTCTGCATGTGTACAATTTGATGAGATGTTACCTGCACTCAGGGAAGTTTCTTTAGACACAGTACGTTAAAAGAATAAAACCAGCACTTTAAAAACACAAAACTATACAACATAAAAACAAAAGCCAGCTGTAGAATATAGCTCAAGAACAGAAGTACTTCTACAAATCAGGATAAAACTCAGAAGAGACAGTAAGCAAGGACAGCGCCCACATGGGATTCCTTTTTTTGATCCCCCACTGGAGAGGGATTGTGGAAAAGAAAGGCAGGAGTTAGGGAATACATTTCCACTAAAAAGGATAAAGATAACGAGGGGAAGGACAAAGGAAAAAAAAAAAAAAAAGGAGGACAAATAATATCAAAGCTCAACATGATAAAAAATGAAAAGCCGCTGGAAGGACTCATGCAGCCCACATGGCCAATTAGAGTCCATTTCTCCTCTAGTCACTGTTAGGGGAAATAAAAGCAGGAAGAGTGGGGAAGCGAGTAGGAGAGTGCTTTCCAGATTGGTTCTTTAGAGTCTGACAGAATTGTTTTAGAGGCAAACATGACAATTTGCTTTCCTTGAAAGCATTCCAGACCTCACTGCGCTTCGGAAGATTCGGAAGAAGAGCTATTGAAGTGCTATTTTCATTTTCTGCCAGTCCAAGAGTTAGGCAAGTTCTGTTCTAAAGGTATTTTACTCGGCACAAGATGAAAACTGAATCTTTTTTTTTTCACAAAACCAGGTTGAGCTTCCTGTGATCAGCATCTAAGAGCGAGGTATGTTCCTACTAGTACCACTTCTGATAGTTTATATCAAATGACAGTCTCTGGTGCTTACCTTCCCCTGCTGTCAGCTCTCCAGGAGAGCCGGGCTGCAGCCCAGCACAGGATCCATGTGAAGTTACATTTCACAGGACATAGATCTCATTTTCTCAAGGGCTACCGTTTACTTCGTACATTTGGAAAGCCACCAAACACAAGCTGAGCCAAAATGAACCTCTCAAAAGCATCTCATCTAGAAGACCTTCTAAAGAAGAGCACAAACTACGGAAAGGTATTTGAATGGAAAACTTCTGATCTTTTGATGTCTTGTCATAAAGAGACATTCATTCACCTTACATAAACAAATACTAATTATTGACTAAAGTATTCCTGGTTCATATTTAATGGAGATCAATTTTTATTACCAAGGCCTAAACAAATGAAATGCTTGAGGAGGAATTTAATCTATAAACACTGAAAGCAGCATTTTTATTTATGTAAGTGTTCCTCCTCATCCTTCAGAATCAGGATCTGAGTATTAAAATGGCCACACTGTTTTGGGCTTGTTTTTTTTTTTTTAAAAAAGGCAACCAGCTCCCAAAAAACCCCAAGCCTTTGACCACGTTATGTTTAACAATGACAAGTGGGGGTTTTGTTTGGTATTTCCCCACTCCTTGACCTCCACGTAACAATTTTCCAAGATAACATGCAATTAGTAAAGTCAATGTAACTCCTACTTATCCTGTTCTAACCTCATAGGAGGGTCATAAAAGAGATCTCACAAGGCTGAAGGGATTTGTCTTTTCATATAGCCAAGAAAATGTGAGAAATTCTGGAGTAACTCAAGTCATATTTAATTCAGCAGATTCTGTTTACAAGAAAAGCAAAGAAACAACTGGTTTTACTTCTACTATTCCTTTGAGTCGAGTAAAGAAAGATGCTTCTTCAGTGAAGTAATTTTATGTTTAAAGATCCTAACAAGCCTTCTAACAGACGAACAAATTACCCTATTGATCATGAATAATATTCCTTACTTTAAAAGAGAAATCAAATGCTTTGAAAATTCCCCAACATAATGTTAACAAAAATATTTCTTCAGCATTTTTCTTGTCAAGTTAGTGTCACTCTTCTACACTGTCAAAGCCATAAGACCAAGTTCCCTGTTTAAAAATACACTAGTTCACACGTTTTATTCTATAGATTTGTGTATCGAAGCTACCAAGTCTTACTCGCTCTCTTCCAAGTTGACATATTTAGTCAGATGACTTTTCAATCTCTTTGACCCTAAAGGGAAAGCAGAGCACAGGCTTTGCTGCTGTCCTTTGCAAACTGTGAAGTTATTACCAACTCAAAAGTGACAGATTTCCATCCCAGTGATCTCAAGTTGTTTTGTTTTTTTTCCAGAAGGTTCATTATGCCACAGTTCTAAACAAAAGTAATCCCTACTTTATGGTGTCCTGCATGCTAGTTTTGCTTTCCATATAGGCAATCTAAATTCTATACAACATGCAAGCAAAATTCCCAGGAAAACAATAAAAACTTCACCAAAATAAAACCCCTATTCAAGACACAAACCTACATTATATAATTCACAAACCCACCATTCAGATTAGAAAACTCCTACTGAATTTCTCACCTTGAATTGCTAAGGAATGCTTTTCCCAGCTTCAAGACTACACTTACTGAAAACCAATATATTAGTTCTCATCCTCGCCTGAAGCTGAATCAACAGCTCAAGCACAACTCGGTTATAGCATTCATAACTATCATCAGTCAATGAAAAACCATCCCTGATTAGAGTAGGATACAAGCAGCTCTTTAGTCTCTGATCGTGCCACTTCAAGACAGTTCAATATAGTTGATAACAACCAAAAAAAAGTCACAACTACACAGTTACAACTCCTCTACTGCCCTTCCATTGAAGTCCAACCCGGTCATTATCCCAGGAGGCTACTCACATTCATCCCTCAGTACAATAAAGAACTCTGATTTAAGGCATAATTTGGGAGTGTTTCTGTTTTAGGAGTTTATTTGAAGGGAAAACAAAATGGAAAAGGAATTTGAGCAAACTTAAACGATGCAGAGCTAGAGGCACACCACCAGGATGGACATTGGAAAGAAGGGTTAATAGAAAAGCATTATCTACTGTAAAGAAAATACTAATAGCATGATTCTAGTGAAAAATTGATCTGCTTTTCCTACGTGCAGTGTTGTTTTATTATTCTCCAGGCTCCTAATCCTCTCGTTCTAGCCTTGTAATCAGTTTAGGCACGATAACTTTAGTGGTGAGCCAGTGAAGTCAATGAGGCAGATCTGGAATTTGATACAGACCACCACCAACCACATTAACATCTGTAGTCACGTTGTCTAAGATATGAGAGCTAGGAGGATGGTCTGTAACTATTGTATATTGGTAGGAAATGGTTTTGTTGCTGTTTCTTTCTTACTACTGTAAGGATAAAGTTTCTGTGAGCAATCAGAAGCACTGGGTTTCTATTGCAGTGATCCCAGTGCGTAACCCTGTGCTTTCCAGACTTAGACAAATTTTATCAGAAGAGACTGGAAGAAATACAAAAAACAGCCTTTATTTACCAAAATGGATCATAGCTTTCACAAGCTATGTTGCAAAACTGCATGGAAACACAGGTGTGAAACTATGTGAAATGGATCATAGCTTTCTAGTATTTTATATGACATTGCTTCTTTATTATTTTCTGCATTTTAGGAGGAAAGCAATCAAGAAAACCTGACTAGAACAACTTGGAGCTTAGTAGGAAGACTGCTCAGCCCAAGACATGAAGTCTTCTGTCCTCAACCCTCATTTCTTTTCCTTTTCCTTCCCTGCTTAGAGCAACACTTTTTCAAACAGTGCACAGAGGAGGCAGAAAGTAGAAGTTGTGTGCTTGAATACCCCGAGGCTGATAACTGTACCAAGCCTTGTGTCTCTAGTTTCACAAACAAGATTCCTAGCCATGTGAGACACGAGCAACATGCCTACAGCACACCTCTCAGTAATCATCACCAAGGTAAAAGGTTTAAATAACACTCCTGGACAAAAAAAAAAAAAACCCATATAAAGAAGATGAGGAGTATTTCTGTACAATTAAGAACACATGTCAATCATTCTCTTCACTCTCGTGGTATAAGATGGGAGTTGATGAAGAGGAAGCAGAAGAATTTCTTATTCCTACATTGTCTTTGCCATCCTAATGGTCAACACTCTCTGTGTTGCATTCTGCTCCCTTTCCTTTCCCTCCTTCAGCCAGGAGCCATCACACAGGCAACGTGAACACTAGAGAATCAAGAAACTTCAAATTCCCAGTTTAGCAAAGCCTACACAGAGTTGCAAAAAACTCCTCACACTCTTAAATGCACAATATTGAGCCACTAACAAAGCCAGGTAGTAATCGAGTCCCCCTCAGTTTCACATTTGGATGATTATCCCTGCAACCACTAGGCTTTACTTTCCTCAAAGCTGAAACTCTGGAGGCAGGAGATGAGTGTAAATCACACTGAGGAGTACATGAAATTAGAGCAATGTGGACATTCAGAGACTAAGAATTTGTATGTGTGACCACAAAATACAAAGGCAAAAAACCTGCTTCACATTTATTTCTCCACACCTTCAGAATGGCTCTTTAGTTAAGAGCATTATCTGGTTTCTCGGAGATTAAGCTCTCCTCAGCTCTGGCTGCTTTTGCAGCCATAGCAATGTTCAGAAAGAAAACAAGAAATGTAAGCTTCATTTGCTGGTTTCCCAAGTCTTTTGCAAACAAGCTTTAGGATTAAAATATTAATTTCCTTCTTTCTGCTACCTTTTATTAAGAAAGGAACAAAATACATCTGGTTTTGTCTCCTATTCCTGTTGGAACACTGTTATGTATAATCTGACAACAAGCAGTTAAAAAATAGGAAGGCGGATGTCTCCTCTCTCGTCTGCTCTAAATTAACTTCACTTCTTCCACTCTGAATCCTTACAAAAGTCCAGCAACAGTTTTCATCATTTTTTAATGTAATGACAACATGTTGCATTGTCTTTAATTTAATTATTTATTGTTGCTGTGGAGTGTTTGTGTCCTTACGGAAAGGCTGGAGGCAGGAGGATTTCACTCGTCTCACAGCTGAACGCAGACAACATTTCAACTAGTTTAATCATCTCAAATGAAAGCAAGGCAAGCAGCTGGCACTGTTTTCCACACCCCACAGGACTGAGGCAGTATGATTAGCTTTCTTCTGTTCCAGTGATAGTTATAATACCCAGAGAATGATAGTTATACAAAGCCACTTCCTTTGAAAAAGGAGGCAAGGTAACTACTTTTTATTTCAGAGTCAACATCCAGCGTGAGTCCAATTCCACAAGTTGTTATCTTTTAGGGAAGATGAGAAACATGACACTGTATTCCCAGCACGTTTCCATACCAAGATTTACACACATCATACCAAGAATGTAGCTGGCATGTAGCATCCCGTGCAGATAACAGCAGGAGTGGTATTTGTAATTAATGACAGATATGAATGACGGTCAAGAAAAACGGCCCATGGTTTGCCTCAGGCTGACAGAAAAGGCATATGGTCCCCATGCTATTCACTGAAAATCATGTGTCTCTCACTTGGTTCATTTTCAAAATCAGAACGAAGCTTTTTCTAAAGCTTTAAACATATACTTAAATGTTCTTTGTCCACAATTTGAAGATCCCTTCCAATTTAAGAGAAGAGCAGGTTTGGAGAAGCTGCTTGTGAAATGAACGTATGAGTAAAATGGGAAGATTAGTTAATTTGGGGTACAGGATTTTCTTTATGAGCACCTTTGATCCAGGAACACCCAGGATCTCTATTCCTGGAGATACTGCAAAGATGTGTAACTGGGTTGCTGAGGGCCATGGGTTAGTGATGGGCTTGGCAGTGTGAGGTGATGGCTCAGACTCAAGCTTAAAGGGCTTTTCCATCCAAAATGATTCTGTGTTTCTATGAAATGGAACTCACTGTTAAAACAGTGCCAGATCTAGGTCAGAGATGCAGAGGAGGCCCAGGTATCTAAGAGGACATAGGAACTCATGTAACCATCTTGCCAATTTGAAGGAATTATTAAAACTGCCCCTTGGCACACCACATTGCTTTTGGGTGCTGCTTGCAACTTGCTGCTGTGCAGGGCAGATCAGAGGCACCGTGTAACTCAGAACACATAAAGGAACTGCCCAGAAAATGCCTCATAGAGCAGCTGTTCCATTGCCTAAGAAAAGAAGGAAATGAAGCCATAAATTCAACAACTTTTCTTTCAACACTCTGAAGAATTAGCCCCCAATATTCTGAATGACAAGACAATAACTGGCATAAAGGTGTACTTTCTAGTAATAGGAACATTTACGTCTACAATGTCAAAGACTAAGAATGATCACGTAGGGACAAAATTCAAAGCTCGTGGCATTTCCATTTAATTAGTCTGGTTTACATGAGCATGATCAGCGGAAGGATAGCCACCCTTCAGTCCCTGGGAAGGTGATGGAGCAACTCATCCTCCTGGAAAGCATTTCCAAATGCAAGAAGGACAAGGAGGTGACTGGGAGTAGTCAGCATGGATTTACAAAGGGATATACTTAGAGGAGGCAGGGGAAGTCTTCCATGTGTCTGGAGTTACTTAGGATTTTTAAAAAATGAGATAAACATAAAAGTCCTTTCTGTGAAGGCAATTTGTGTTTACACACACAAACACACCGAACTGTGAGAACTTGCAGCACTCGGTTCTCACATCCTATTACTTTACTAACAGCCTCTGTTAGTGCACTTCAAAATAGGTACATGTAAAAAACCAGACAAACTGATATTTTACACCATACCAAAAGGGTGGCTATAAAGGACAAGCATGTTTTCTGGCAGTGCTTTTAAAACTTGTCCAAAAGAATCATGCCATCAAACTATTGCAATTTCTCTTTGAAGAAAAATCAGGTAATAACTGCACAACCCCCAAATTCACGACAGAAATTAAAATTAATAAAAAGCAATAGAAGAGCACAATAACCACAGGACAACCACTCTGGTCAATCCTTTTCCTTCTCATGCAACAGCATAACCTTTCAGTTCACAGTAGCATAACCTCTGCGTTTCAACGCAGGGTACTCTGCTAGGAAGTTGAGGGAGAAACATGAAAATAACAGTGCTGATGCCTCCTATGTCCAATTACTTGGCTGTTATTTTCTCTGTTAATGGTGAAAAACAATGTTTTTTTCCATTTGTCTCGGGTAGTACAGCATCTCCTCACTCACTGTAATAATACAGACCAAAGAAACTACACACATTCGTCAACATAAACACGGGTGACCCGAGTGTGTAAGGCCATCCGCCTGCTGCAAGTTTCCACCCTGCTGTGGTCAAGACGGCCACCTGACAGTAAATCTTTAGCACATTACTTATTCCCACTATTGACAAGACATTTCCTGCTGAGAGCAGCTGAATGTTTGTGCATTAGCACACTGTCCCTTATCATCGCTACCGGATTTCCAAGGCCCTTCTGTGGCTGAAGGCGAGCGCTGCAGACAGAGTGAACAGGGAGACAAACTCTTTTTTCAGTGGAGCTCTCTCTGAAGATAAACACAGCCACAGCAAAAGGCAGAAATGTTTTCATTCTCAGAGAAATAACAAGTCAAGATGTTTTCCACCAGATTGTGAATATAAGTCATGCAAGCAGCATAGTCAGCCATATCTGGGCAAGGGTTCTCTCTGACTTGAGAGATTTCTCCAGGAGGCCACCACATATCAGCAGTGCTTCTGCTCACACTGGGTAAAAGCTGATGTCTCTTACAAGCCTTGAAGGTTGTCTCAGATTTCTGGTGTAACTCACAGTTAAGGTTTTGGACGTTGTCAGCACTATCTCACAGGATATTATGAATTAAAAGTAGAAAGTATAAAATGTTTTTCTCTGCATCGAATGGATTCTCCACGTATCATCCTCTGGGCGACTCCAGACAGCTCACAGCTGATTACACAAGTCCCAGCTGAAAACCCGGCAGAACAAAATACCCCAAACTCCCCACGTCTGGGGAAAAAGCATGAATTAGCAAAAAGTTCAAAAAAAGAGCAAGAGCAAACTGTAACATATCATATTGTGCACTTGGAAGATAACAGCTCGAAAGAGAGGAAGCGTGAAATACATTTACATAGAGTTAATTTGATGCCTTTCTCCCGTTGTGATTTAGGTTTTGGTTTGTAGTCCTTTTCATATCAAATTTAGTTTACCTGTACCAATACCTGACATGCTATTTTCTCAGTGGTTCTTTTCCATCAATGCTTTATCAGCACAGTTAAATCTACTACCATGCAAAACTCAAAGCACTCATTTTTCTCATTCAGAAAAGCATCCAGAGCATCACTGAAATTCCTGTCTACTCTCCGGCCTGCCAGCTTGCTACAAGAATCAGATTCTCATCAATCTGCAGGTCCTGACAGATATTTCTTTAAATGAACAAAACAGGAAAAACTAATATTACGAATAAAACAGAAAAGGTGAAGGTGATCACTTTTTTACATCCCTAGTAGTCTCTCAAGTACACTTAAAAGATGTAGCTTCTGACCTCAGCCCTCATGCTGAGATGACTCCTTTGCACTACAGTTTGCTGCAGGAAATGTAAATATTTGACCATTGTTGCACCACAAAGACAATCTGTCTCTCTCCTTCTGCTCTGTTTATTCTGTAGTGACATACTGTACTAGTAACACTGTTATTCATTCTCCGGTTTATCCTCCAAAGCCACTAAGTGAGGATTAATTACCAAGGATGAACTGCACGGAGATTCAGAAGTAGGTAGGCTATATATAGTCTGGAAATGTACTAGAGAAAATATAACAGAGAAATTAAATTTCACTGAAACAGGTCAGGTATCAGAGATAACAGCTGGTCCTTTACACTAGGAACCTCTCAATCATAACGAGTAACAGTGTCATTAGTAACTTTGATGTGTGCATACCTCCTATATGCTGCTACATTTTCCTTCTACTCATTCCTTTTTCAGCTTTAATTCTGGTCCACCACACGGACAGAAACCTCAGGCACATCCCATGTAAAGGCTGACAGCAGATGCTGTTCATCCACGTTTTCATCCCTGAATTGAAAGCACTGGAGTCCCAAAGGGCGCTGGGTCCAGAGCCAGCAGTGGTCTCGGCATACAGGTCTCCCTGCTCTCCTGACAAGGTGGCTTACAAGTTGTGGCCTTCAAGATCTGTCACAGTCATGTGAAAACAGTAAACATCTGCTAACACAAACCTCCCTGGGCATGCCAAATCCTCCCATGTCTACTCTATGCCACTTTGCACCCACACACGTGCTCCCATCTATTTACTGCTTGTGAATTTAAGGGAGCTGATAATTGCTGCAACGAGTGAAGCTGACAGATGACACTCTACAAGTTTGCTTTTGGCTGACTATACTGACAAATGCTCTGATGGTGCCAAAATGAGTTATAAAACATATTTCCAACACAACTGAACCTAAAACATACTGTAAATGTCGCTCCAACCTCAGCATAATGTATAGTGCCTGCTAAGCACTTCCCAGCTGTGTCACCGAAGTGCAGATTTTGTACAGTCCATGTTGACTAAGTTTTGCCTTAGGAAGCACTGACTTGAGGCGATGCTAAGGATGGGCCAAATCAATGCCAAACAGTTAGAACAGCCAAACAGTCCCCAAAGGAAGTGAAATGTTTCAGAATACCAAAAGCAATTATAGCACTATCAGGTAATTTGGAAAAGGGACCACTGGTTCTGCTGAGGGCTGGGACCTGTTGTGTACTCTTTCTTCTTAAATTCATACCCCACAGCAGAATCAGACTGGTGCTCTCCAGTGCATTTCACCTGTGACCAAAGCCATACAATGTCTCCCAGCATGTCTGTGCAAAGGTCTGCAGAGGGAAGGCAGAGAAGACACCCTCCCTGCTTCCTGCTGCTCCTCCACAGAGGGCAAGTCTCAGAGGACTGAGCTTAGGGCTGTGCTCATAGGTGCTGCAACCACCTGTTGTGATACCCTGGGCACAATTAGAATAGCAATACAGCCCTCATACCAAATTGCTGCTCAGGTGTGAGCTGCAGGATGCTGTCCTAATGAATCATTATTTATTAATTTTATAGCACAATACAGAAAGCCCTCTGCTTCCTTCCCTCACGAATCAATAGCATAAATATGCAGCCTTTACTGGCAGGAGCTGATCCCTATTGAATTCATGATGAGCATGAGAAAAAGCAACAAGCAGTCAGCAGCAGGAAGGATAAAGAGGGCAAAGATATCAATTCTGATAAAAGAATGCAGATGACATTAAAACTCCATAGAACTTTAATTAACTACATGCCTTAGTATTTCTTTTAAAAATAAAATGCACACCTATTGATTCACCCCTTTGAGATGGATGTTCTACAAACCAGACAGCACAAAAACACAGGGACAATGGCCTGGTACACACTCAGAAAGAAAAAAGCTGCACAACTCAGTTGTGACTCATCACAATACCCATCTGGCATTTCAACTGAAGACATCTTATTTCTATTCCACTGCTAATCTACAGAACAGCCAGTGATTTCCCAAGCAACACTGGGATTAAACTAGCAATTTTTATGAGTAGAAATCATCAAGGCACAAGACAAACTTTCAAAAGAACTAAAAGAATCATTTTAATAAGAGGCAAAAATGAACATATACACCAAGGAATTCACAAACAACTGGTCAACTAATTAGAACTGTTTAGGGGTTTGGTTTTTTTTAGTTGTCTTCATATGTGTGAGCACTTAGCAACCTGCAAAATCTCCACTGAAAAAGCAAGGGTTCAACCCAAAAAAGCCAACCCAAAAATACAGCAGCATCGTCCTGGGGAACTTTTCAGATTGCAATGCTCAACATAACCTTTTCTCCTAACTTAACTTCTTGGTTCAGAGTTGTTCTCATCCCTGTGAATAGGACATCAAATAGAATTTAAACAGTAATTTTAACTTCTCAGTCCAATTTTCAATTCCCTCGTGTGTCTGTGGAAAAGCACCACTTCCCGCACTCGTTTGCATGCTCAAGTGGAATTCATCTACATCAAATTAGCAAAAGACTTTCTCTGACACAGACTTTGGGTGACATTAGAAGAGATAAGCATGAAGTGGTTGAACTCTGAACTTAATTTGTCAGAAATCAAAACCTCTGACAGTGCTGCTTTGTTTTAGTGGCAAAGGTAGTTTTAAGCCATGGAAGAAATTCCAGGAGAGGCTTTAAAGACTTTGCTAGCTGAGGACTTTCTAGTTCTCAATGTGAAGGAATTTACGAATCCTGCCTAGGTTTTGAGCTAGTCATTAAACCTTTTGCAAATTGAGGCAGTTTTTCCCCAGATCATAAGTTTGTGTACAGAAATATTTGATGAACTTAATAACTGACGAATCGATTCACCAAACACAAATATTTATCTTCAAGGATTTAGTCTCCAAGCCTTGTTTGGAACTTGTCCTCGGGCTCATCTCCAAAAGGAGGACGAATTTGGGATTAGGATTTCTGTTCCCAGAAATCTAGGTGAGTGCCCTATTCAAAGCTTCATCATCTCTGGTCCACAGCAAGACACGGCAAGTATTCTAGAGAAAATGCTTCTCAAAGATCAACTGCACCTTTTTTTCTGAGGATGTAGACTCTCAGGACTCTGAAATTCATGGAAAACTTCCACCTAGTCATAACGACATGTTTCAAAGGAAAAACAGAAGAAACAAAAACAAAGAGAGGAGGAGAGGAAAAATAAAAGGAAAACAATTTGGAGTTACTTGCACTCTGTTTATAAAGCTTAAAATACACAGTCAAGATCTTTTCTTAGGTACATTGAACTCTTAGTTCTACAAATACAGTCACTTCACATGGCCTTCATTTGGATTGTATGACCTCATTTACTTCTATTTCCCTTCTTACCAGCTTACCTGCTGCTACAAAACAGAAAACAGTTCCATCACCAGTCTAACAACAGTTATGATTAATGTAATTAAAGGGTGAATCATCCCACAAATTTCAGAAGTCATCTGCTTTCTTGTCTTCTGTCGGCATGTTTCAGTCATGTATTTCACTTCCACTTCAATAATTATTTTATTACTTCATGTTAATTTGCTTTCAATAAATTAAATTCAACACACCAAGAGACCTCAAAGCAAATTAGCTCTTAGCTGCATCAGGCTTTAAAGATCCAAAACAAGATACTGCTTTTTTCCCCAGTGGCCTCCATAAATATACATTAGGCATGTTGTGGAAGGGCTGAAACTACCAGCCTCAAAGTTAGCTTCCTGTAACCACAAATCTTGAGCCACAAATACTTGTTTCATTTTCTGGTTCTGACCTTCCCCTCTCCTGAAGATATTCAGATGACTTTCAGGAATAAGAAACTCAGAATCCAATATGCAGTTATGCACCATGTAAATTCAATTGGTATGTTCTGTGTGTTTTCAGATTACATTAAAAACTGTCACATGAGTTTCTTACCTACTAGTTACATACTCCATAAAGAAGTCAAGGCTTAAGCTCAAGCAGGGAATATAAAAGAGCTTCAAAAGTGAAGTTTCCACCAAAACAAGATAAACACCCCACATCATTTGACTGTAGATTGATGTCACCACACCTTCCTTTCCATTGTCCTCCTGTCCTTGGTTAAAAGGCATGAATATTCTTTTCAGCAAGGCAAAATACAGGGCTTTTCCCTCACAGGGAAGAGTTTTAATGTCCAAGGTACTTAGGATTTTATATGCTTGCCCCTTCGCTGCAGTCTCACATTGTTGGCTGCCTAACATCATAGTTCAGTTCAAGTCATGACCACATAAGCCTCATGCTCATTTGCGAAACAGGGTAGGGACTAAAAACCCTTTCCTTAGAGCTGGGAGTCACATTTTTAAGAGCCTGAGGTTCAGAAAGGTGTGAGGAACAAAAAAAAAAAAAAGGAAAAATATAAAATAGAAGCTTTTCTATTTCTTAGACAAGTCTATCAGTCTGTATATCAACAAGAGATATTTACCTCTCCCTTTCCACTGCTAAAAAAGAAAAAATAATTGAATCACCTTAAAGAGAGGATTTCAATCAGCATCCAGGTTCCTGACACAGGGCAGCAAATGCCATGATTGGAAAGGAGAGGCACAACTTCAGGCACGTCTCTTCCTTCAGCATTTCCTATCCTCCTGCTTTTAGGTCAAGTCTAACGTGGGCATCTCAGTTCAGATTAGGTGTTGATTTTCAAGTGAACCCCAGGATTACCTCACTTGTATCATGTTCTTGTAGCCCACAAACTTACTGACTTTCAGATTAAGCTACAGTGAAAGATGCGCCACCAAGAGTGACCGGTTCATTCACAGTGTCATATATAACATCGCTTCAGCTTTCTGTACATAAGTTAATCACATATGTTTGTGAGAAACACTGCTGCTGTCACAAGACTCTTCTATCTACCTGGATGCCATCAAGATTAAAATACTAGCATGTGAATAAAGGTCCTCACAGTAAGTTACCAATCACTGATCTGAAGGTAGCTACAGGCTTTTTGTAGTTTAACTTTTAGTTAGCTTTTAATTTGCTGGTTATGGATAACTATACAAATATATTAAATATGTGGCAAAGCTATGCCATTACCAGATAATCCCTTTCTTCACTGACTTTGAGGGATATGCATTAAGTTCTGGAAGAAAAATATGCCACTTGGCATGTGTGCAGAGAAGCATCTGACAAATATGCGAAAGATGACCTTATGGCTCCAAAGAGCTCTTGAGATAATTGATCTACAAACATACAGATTATCAGACAGCAAAGCAAATTATAAGCAGCCACTAAAGGCACCAGTGGCTCAATAAATGATTTCCTGACATTTCAGTATATTACAGAGGCAGCATATTTATCCTTTGGGGTTCACATCACAGCAGGTCTATTTTCTTTGTAAGCTCTAGATGGAGATGCACAAAAAGAAAAAAAAGAATCTAAACAAAGCCATAAATATAATGGCAGGTTTGACTTCTGAGAATGAAAATGTCTTGCTAGGCTATTTGCTCAAAATCTAGACTATGGCAAGTTTTCTGCAGGTTTTCCTGTCTGGTACTTACATGATTGTGTGGTACAGAACTGTATATATTTTCCCAGAAAAATAGGAAATAAAAAGCCCTATATTTAAACTGACAGGATATGATTAAAGCAGCCTTTTCTCTCCTTGATATCTACACATACAACAGCAGTAGATGTAACCTTTGACTGTTCAGATTGTTAGTCTTCTTCCCTCTCCAAATAACTACAGAAGCTCCCCCAAATCCACTTCCATGGCTCAGAGCACCAGCAATTCTGCACATAAATTTTTGACACACATCCTCCAGTCCCCGACTCGAATTCCTGCCAAGCTAATAGTAACTAGAAAGTCCAACAGATGCACATGAAAAACTGCTGATTTCAGGAGCAGTTCTGGTATCCATCTGGCCATATAATCAAAGCTGTCACCTTCTCTGGCAGTTTCCAAACAGGTAAGAATGAACAGGCCGGGGAAACAGAGATTTTCTTACTTCTCGAGACACACTGATGCGCCAGCGTACAGATGTCTGAATGAATAGATACCACAACAACATTAAAGACTTGCATAGCTCTTTATGTTAAGGCTGTTGGAGGGGTAGAGTTCTTTCCTAACCTGTGTAATTTCAGAAATTAGTATGAAAATAAAGTTTTCCGTTGTATTTTCAACTTATCACTAAACACTGTTTCTGTGACCATGAGAGTACCTTAAAGCTTTCCAGATTATGTCTAAGAAGAGGAGATAACCCACTACAGTTTGTTCACACTAAATGAAATGAGGTCTTTCATCTCCAGGCTTTGGAATACTTTTTTTACCAGACAGATTTTGTCTGCATAGTTTCCTCTGACCTGGTTTGAAAGCCACAATTCACAGTGGTTACTCAAGATTGGAAAGCACTGCATATAAAGAATCCAAAACAAAATTGTGCCTGTGCACATTGCTGACCTGTGACTTTCATTCTACATTTCACAGTCACACAGTTGTCAGAGGAAAAATGGTGCCTGCCATTAGTACAGTGGGGCAGATCCAGTCCTGTGTCTAATCATGTACCAAACCTCCACTCAGACTAATGAGACTATGTCTACAATTAATGAATTCTGCATGCTTACCTAGGGTAAAGCAGTGCCAACGAAATGCCACAGAAACGCCCATTTTCTGATCTGTATGAACCAGAGTTCTCACTTTGCATGTATATTCTTCCATTCAAGGGATACATTGAAAATCCTTCCATCCACAGAAGGAAAGAAACAAGCAAAGGTGATGGCAAGAGCAGGATGTGGAACCAAAACACAGGGGACCTGGTCTCATTCATACCAGTAACTTTAAGAAAGTTGCTCTTTGGATTCAGGGATGCTATTTTGTACCTATTTTCCTTCCTCGCTCAGATTTGTTGCAATTTTCTCCTTTTCATCAACTTCTTTCTCTTCAAGCTAAAAAGTTGCATACACACAATGTAATCCTAAGTAAGGAAAAGCAGGATAACAGTAAAGCACACATGGATCTTAGTTGACTCATATTTATTAAATATTTATAAAAAGGAAAGAAAACAGAAACGTGGCAGAAGCCATCCCACTGTTTTGATACTTCTTATGGCATTCATTTCTTGTCTTGCCTTTTGTTGCTCATTTTGTATGAGCCTTTGCAAATTAATTTTTTAAGCAAAGTTGAGTCACTTTTATCTCAGTTCTGTTTCTGAACAAAATAAGGAAGAAAATGGCTTGTTATGTAAAAAACAGTTTGTAAATAGAGAGACAAAAAGTTTCAGAATCGGGTACCTGTAAGTTACCAGCTTAGATTTCCAAGCCACTAGTCCATTGCTTAACCTACTGCTGTCTCATCAAGGAAAAACAGATGAACGTGGGCAGAAAAAAAAGCAGCAGCATAATCAACAGAAATACCAATGTTTTAAATGCATTTGTCTTTTCTTCTACAGACCTTCCATGCAGAAAATAGCTTCAAAATGTTGTAATGCACCGAGTTCTTTTCCACTCCCTTTCTACTACCTTCTGTTATTACTTCCCAAAGTTCCTAACCAGCACAAGAGAAATACTGCTAAAAGTATCACTGCATAAAGAAAACTGAATTACACTGAGCTCTGTCACAACTTTGCCTGTTAGGGTGGGGACACCTCTTTGCACATGCAGTCCTTCACATTTCAGAACCTGCTACCTGCTTAAAAATGTTAATGTACAGCTTTTAAAAGTAGGGGTTTTTTTAAGTACCAACACTAAATAGGGACCATTCTTAAATAAATCTTGGTGACAAGTGAGTGTCACATACGGGCACTCTCCATAAACGGATAATAGAGAGGTGGCTCTTTGAATAAGCTTTCTGACCTTGAGGGTCAGGAAAGGCAAAGCTTCTTCTGAAAGCAGGGAATGAATATAGCTGAGTTACACTGCCAAGAGCTCAGCTGGGCAGTAGATATCATTCTGAACAGGTTTCTATGGATTCCTTTTACAGAAAGCTGGCAGGATGGGTCAGGGAAAGGAAAGAGCAAGATCAAAGTGTACAAACCTGCATTTATGCTTGAAGCAGGGTTGCAAGCCAGTTCCTTATCAAAATGCCTACTTTTCTTCAAATGTGTTTCTGGTCAGCATTTTGCTCTTGCTCATACAGTGAAGCCAATTGAGATGGATTCTTTTCTGCTTTACATGTCAGTAACAGGATGATAAAATAAGGTCTGAGTCATTGCATTGAAAGATTCAAAAAATTGTCTTTGCAGTACATTTCTGAAAATAATCTGAGTCAAGATCAATGATGATGCATTAACCTTTCCTGGGACTGGCACTACGAGTATTTCTGTTTATTTCCAAAATCACTGGGACTGATAAGCAGGCAAAATACCAGCTTAGATGGACAGGGGATAAGGACAATAATGTGCAACTCACATGTAGGTAAAGAATCTGTTTGCTCTGAAAATGGCAAAAGTGCACACCAAAGTGTCTCAAGGATACCTGCTGCAAGGGCTAATTACTTCAGAAAATGAAAGAATTGGAAACAAAACAAATAGAGCATCTCCCTTTTGTAGGACTAGATTACATGTGGCTCCAACACAACTGAAACATTTCCCTTGTTCCTCTCTCTCCAACTTCTTCTCAGTGCTGTTGGTCAGCGTGTGCTTGCTATCAGCAAACCCGGGACAGCTTCCACATTACCTTCAGTAGCAACACTGCTTGCCCTAGGCAAAGTGCAACATTTTAATCAAGTTTACAAAGTGAGATGGAAATATAATGCAGACTTCTGAAACACAACTGAATATCTGTGATCAATGCAGTGAACCTTGGTCACTCCTATCCAAACAGCACTTGCAACAAATGCAGGCACAGAAGGGAAAACCCATGTCAATCTGAAGATGTTCACCCTCTTCACACCTCTGGGGAAGTGGTTTACTCTAGAATGTAAGTTTTTCTATGCACTCACTCAAAATTCAGCATAGCTTTGCATCCATGGACAGCCAGTTGAATAAATATCTCTCACAGAAATCTACCTCTAGAAGTGCCGTGTGTTTGATATGCACATCCACTCCCTCAAATGAAGGATCTAATCACCAGCAGTTTTCTTCCAGCTAAAGTTTAAATAAATATTCATTGTAAAACTAATCAATTTCTGTTTATCTTCTTCCAATCTGACAGCTTTGAGCAGTGACCAAAAAAGAACCTATAGACTGAAAATAAGCCTCTAAGGAATTGAAAGCCATTTGTTCTAATAAAGAGTAGAATACGCTTAAGTCATTATTTTCCTCAAGAGGACAGATTTCCTCAAGCAGCAGAACACCTCTATTCATCCTGAGACAAAAAAAAGCATGTTGGATTCTCCATCTCAGCAGTATTTCCAAAGGAAGGAGCAGAAAAAGTTGAAATGACAGTTTAGCTGAGTTTGTTGGTGTAGGTTGGTTTGGGGTTTTGGCAATTCCTAGTAATTGTTGTGGCTTGGAAGTATTTTTTTACTGTCTTGGAGCCTAAGGCATTCATCATTCTACACAAAGAGATGCAAGGGAACCCCTAGAAGTCTAGAGGTCTATAAAAAGCAATGCGTGACAGGAAGGTAGTTTACCTTGCCTATGTTCAAACACACAGACATTTTCCAACCTATCCTGCACACTTTCCATATTCAAGCAGATTTGGTACTTTATGAAGTCCTGTGTATTTTCAGCTTTTCATCATAGTTTTCCACAGAGAAACAGTGACTGTGAATAGCACATAATACTGCTGGCTTGAGTTTGAAATGGGATTGTCCCTAAGGAGGTCCTAGGAAAACCCTGTCTCTGTCTAACCTGCTGCAGAGAGGCAGCTACCCAGAAGGGCTGAAAATTACACTCTTTATACATTGTATGTTTAACATATTTGTACACATAGTAGGAATCATTGATTTCATAGGTACACTCAAATACCAAAATACATATAACTGAAAGTAATTTTTGGCTCATATCTGTAGGAAGTCTGAGTGTAGTCAAATAAACGGCACTATAAATCCTACCTCTAAATATTTTGGAAGCGCTTTTAGACTGGGAATTATTGCTCAAATAAAGCTGTCTGCAAGTAGTAATTCAACCAACACCTTAAACAGATACAAACCCAACATACAGATTAGTGTGAAGAAAAAAAAACCAAACCCAATTCTGTTTTTGACTTTTAGGATACTAATTGTGTTCCTGTTTGAACTGACAACAGAGAGACAGGAAGAAAGGATGTACTAACTCTGCATTTTAAATAATATAGCTTCTTCATTTCCTCATAAAAATTTTTTTACTATATATATTTAAGATCAAATTATGAACCTCTCAGTATTTGACTGACAACCCACTTGATGCACTGGATGTAGTTGCCAGGATACCGTGATAGCCCCTTGCTTCTCTCAGCAGTTTGTTAGAGCTGCGTACAGTGCCACACACATTCTTCTTTAATCCTGTTGTAACTTTCATCTGACCTTTCACTTAGTACAGTTTAAGTGAAAGAGAAATGTTTGTTCATGAACAAATCTATGTATTTGATGATCTATATTCAGGTCACAAGCTGAACTGTAAAAGCTATGTGATGAAATTTCACGCCAATCTGTAGGAGGGCAGAATCACACTGTAAGAAATTCATTGACCCTTTGAAGAGTTTGCACAGAAGACAGAGATGATGATCATCCATTACAAAAGATATGTCCATAATATCCAACAGTTTTCTACAGATATTCAAACATTGAGGGACAAGAGTAAGAGAAAAGAACAGACAAGTCTGCCATTGAACTGCAATCATACCAACAGCCATGTGGATATCACTTAAAGTTGCTCAAGATGACTTGGAGAAGTGTCACACGTTAAACACAAATTTAATTTACACCTCAGAAGCAGAGCACAGCCCTCAGAGCTTTCTAAGAACTATCATCAGAGTCCCAGCAACAAGAAAGAGAGAACAGAGATAGGGAGGAAAAAGGAATGAAATTAATAATCCTTTGAAATACACATCACTGCTACTGTAGGATTCTGATCTAATTACACACTCAGGATTCACAATTTCCTATAAAAAGTTACTACTATCTATGGCCAGTGGACAGAGTGATAACTAGTATGATAACTAGAATGATAACTAGCTATGATAACTATAATGATGGACTAGTTTGATAAATAACTGGCCAAATCATGTATTTTGTAAAGTTAAAAAACCCCGTAATTCCAGCTCTTCATTTCTAGATATTGAATGCTGAAAATGAGTGAATGTAGACTAAGCTGAAAATGGAAAAACTCCTTTTCCACACGCTTGTAAGAGAAATTATCTCTGGAAAAAAAACGTGTTGAGCTCTTCAGATCAGAGCACTAGAGCTATCCCTAAAGGATCAGCAAAGGCAGTGCAAATGCACCCTCCAAGTACACACACTTCTCAAACTTTGTAAGTATGCTTCATTTACAAAATGACTTATTAAATTTAATTGTTTCATTATTTTCTATACAAAGAGAGACTCTACTTAAGGCTCCCTCAACATCCAATACTGAGCAGGCAAAATTAACTGTCTATATCCAAAGGTCTGGGATGTTAGACATAGGCTTGGTGGCAACACGTTCATCGCAGAGACAAGACAGACTAAAGCTTACAAGGTTGTTCATTCCAGCTACTGCAGTAATGTTTCTTTACCAGTAAGAATGGCTAAGAAGCAATACTGCCTTTGGGAAAACTGTTTAAAACACTTTTTTTTCCTGTCATATATTATTAAGTTCAAGATCCCAAGATTTATATGAAGAAATTAATCCACGATGTTTTGAATCCTCTCCAGTTTCAAATTTCTGTCTCTGTTAATCATGCATCCTGACAATACGTCAATGGAAAGCAGATGTAGCTGGGGTTTAAGACAGAGAGCTTCTACAGATATTACATGCCTATCCTCTGCAAAGCTTTGCAAGCAGAGGAGCATTGCTTAAACCAAAGCAGAGAATGACTAACCAGACTCTTTTCCTGTATTTTCCCTTTTACCACGCTGTTAATGCAGGAGGGAAGCGTAGACCATGAGAACACCAGGAACAAAGCTCACTACTCAAGCTTTCTAAAGAACTGCATGGGATTTTCCCTCTACCTAGATTTGTAACAACCTGAGAAATGCAAGTGCTGTAAACAGAGCATGCCAACTTAAAGTGACACCATTTCCACATGAGGATACTGCTCACAGGTTAAGGAAAGCCACAGTCAGGAAAATTCCTCCTGACAAAGGCATAAGGTTTCACCTTCCTCCCCTGTTCAGTGCTCTTCCCAGGCTCAATTCACATCCTGAATGGTTACTATCTGATCTATTTGGTGGGCAGCTGGGAATTTATAATGTATTTGTTATTCTGAACAGCTGCTTTGATAAGGCACCTTTTGTTTGTTACTGATACTGTTTGTGGATGAAAGAGTGAGGGTAAGTACTTGAAGTTGTAGAACTGCATGAATGAAAAAAAACATCTTTTGAAGAAAACGAAAACCATTTTTGCCATTTTCTACCACTTTATGACTGATAAAAAGTCTCTCATCCTTTAATATCTAACTCCGAGATGCAAGTGCGGCACTCCTACAAATAAGATAGGATTGTTTTCCTGCTCCTAACCTGTGGTATTATCTCAGTGTGTTAAATATTGAGAATAAAGACACTTTTGCAGGTGGAAGTCACTTTTAGGATCTGACAGCACACAATTGAATGACTAATGTGATTCAACTCAATTACTCATTGTTTGAAACTGTCCTTTGTTTAGATCTCTTTAGAAATAAACCCGTTGCTTCCTCTCCATTAATTACTTTGGCTTCTCTTTTCATACACCTGAAATCAAGAACAGAGGACTGACCGCTTTCATTGGGAAGGTACAGAGATCCTCTACTGTTCAGGAAACAAGACTACATGTCTGATTTGAATATCCAAGATGAAACACCCTAACACCAGTATTATCTACCTACCTTTGCATCTGCCACAATATCCTTACAGAGATGGCTCAGGACTCCAGGTGAGATGGCTGCACTTAACAGTGATGTTTACATTTCCCACCTTGCATATCTATGTTGTACATTGCTTCACATTTTATCTGCAAATTGGAATTTGTGTAAATCAGACAGTAGGTTTCACAGATAAAACTTCTTTGAGTCAATTCTACCTACTAACTGTGATCTGTGAAAAAGTGAGTTTTCAGGATCGGGATCCCAAAGACATTTTCCAAAGCCACCGAGACTGTTTATTCTGTTTTACATATTGCTACTCTCAAGAAATGAGACTAAAGCAAATGTCTATATTGGCTTGCTTTCTTAATCTTGATACGATTTACTTGCTAAATATGATTTTCTATTACTTCTGTGAAGGAAGATAAGCAGCATGAGGATAAAACAAACAGCCCTTGCCTCAAGCAACATGGCCAGCGAACAGGTCACGCAATGGCATCAGTTTGATATCATTTACTATAAATAATGGGGTTCTTTTTCTATTACCCTCTCCTGAGTCATTCTCAGGAGAAACAGTTTCTTCTTCTGCTTTAATAAAAAAAAAGCACCAGAGATGAGATTGAAATAGAAAGTTTTAAGAATATGTAGGTATCTGCTACCTGCCTTTGCTGAAAAGCAACAGATTAAGAAGTCTGGATCTCAAAAAAATGCAGGATTTCTGAGAGATGCACCAATGGCAATAACTGATGCTGACAGCAGCTCTTCTGTCGTACCTTGGCAGCTATTATTTCAAGTAGAACCCAAAAGAGAGCCCAAAGAAAGCTTTTGTCTTGATCAAATAAAAAAGTCTTTGACAACTGACTCAAAGTGTTTGGGTGAATAGCACTTTAGAATTTGTTTATTTCTACCCAAAAGTGAAGTGAAAAAAAAAGAAGTATTAAAATAAAAAGAAAGAAAAGACACAATGCAAATTGATAAGGGTATCATTTTGAAACTGATAAAAGAATATTTCAAGCAGTTCCAATCAGAACAGCTCGACTGAAATCATATTTCTCAATCTGAACTGTTTTATTTTGCTGAAGTGATCAAACTGTTTCAGGTTATTTTTCTTTTCTTTTTCTCTAAAGATAATATTGGCTTGCAAAAATAAAAAAAACCACACATATTTTCTGATCCATCTTCTCAGATCTGTTCCTTTATGGGCCAGGCTACCAAGCAGCCTATGTCCTATACAACATGCCTCACAGCTCCCTCAGAGCAAAATGATGATATCTGCACAGAGTCCAGCCCATGGGAGAAAAGAGAAGACTGACTGCTCTGCACATGCACACCATGACTCAGGAGGAGGTTTAAACTGATTTTAGTCTCAGGATTTGGTCAGAGAGCATTTAAGCTGGGTTCAGACTGCCCCCACCATTACCCAATACAACGTATAAGAATTCGTAAGCAAAAAACACAGATCTTTTCCTGCTGGAAACTTCTGTTGCAAAAGCTTTGCTTTTCACTAGAAATCCTTTTCATTTCCTCCAAACAAGCTTAAACAATGATTTCATTTCAACAGAGGGTGGTTTTTTTCATGGCTCATTTCTACCTAAAACAAAACAGCACATTGCTCCATTCAAAAGCATTCATACAGAAATTCATACAAAAACAGAAAAAGGAACCTTCCAAACAGTTAAATATAAGTAAATCCTACACTATCAATAATCCTCCTTCATTTATGCCCTCTCGCTCAATCTGCACTCAAAATTGTACAACAAAAATGTCTCAAAACTGAATTTGAAGACAGACAGCTTCAAATCTGGGAAAGAGCTGCTCTACCCCAACATCTTTTATTTGTCCCTTCTTGCTTTATTATGGCTCTTCCCACTTCTGGTAGCACTAACAGAAAATGGAATTTGAACTAAGAGTAACTGTAAAATATTACCCCTTTACATAGCTCTTTTCATTATAGATTTTCATTCAAATACTTAATAAAAGAGATCTGGACAGTTGTTCCCTGTTTCACAGTGAAAGAACCAGGGGTGAAAGATCAGGTGAAAGTGAACTTTCATGTGCAGACCATGGAAAACAAGGCTGGCTGAGAAATGGGTCAAAGTCCTGGGTCAAAGTCTTAGTATCTTTGAAATTGAATTTTAAACCATTCTAATCTTGCATAATGTCAAGTCAGGATGTTTAGGGCTTTGTTTTGCCTTTTTTTTTTTTTTTTAATCACTCTTCCTGACATCTGACACAGCTCTGTACAACGTTAGCTGCAGATCGTATCATTTTAGATGGAAGTGACTGCAAGTGCTTTCTTCCCTGCTGCACAGGAAATAAGCTCAAATATTTACCCTACCAAATTATATAATCATATTCAAGAGTTGTAATTTTCAATTCATCTATCTGCTGCTAAAGCAACTAGGCAGCTTTGTTGGCTTTCTATCTTATCTTAGATTTGGTTAGCCTAAGATGTTAGCATTTGAAAATATGTCTTTCTTTTCCCCAGGGGAAAATATCACTCTGTTAACAATTAAAAAAGTAATAATTACACAAATGTGCAACACAGGAAACAGAGTTTGATGTAGCGTAATGACAAAGCATAATGAAAAACACTCTGAAGTGCATACCCTCATGTTTAACATCTAATAACTTTGGGAACTTCATACATTGGGAGATTGGAGTGAAAATATGTGATTTTTGAAATCCATTCTTTACCGTTACTTTTGATTGAAGTGTAAACTAATCTAAGAGGAAAATGTTAGATGAAAGGACCTCAGCCACACAGGATAATTTTTCACACAGTTCTTTTCACATCTCGGTTCAATGCATCTTGGATTTGCTTGGTTTCAAAGCAGAGTGTGTGGGTTATCTAATCCCCAGTTTTTCCACCCTAAGCATCTGAGGTTAACAAGCTGTTTATTGATTTTCATGTTTAGGGAATGTGCTCTTATATTAAATGGGCAAATTTTCTATCCTACTGAGCAACTGGAGATGTTTGGTTTTACACAGTCTGCGGGTCTTAGTTCTGGCTAAAACATTTTAAATCCCCATCCACTGCACAAAATCCCTTTGTTAGTACAAAAAACACAGTTAAAGTCATATAATGCCATTTTAATCAAAAAGCAAAACACGGGATTATTTAGAGATCAGGCTTGTAAATGTAGCATTCTACCATCACAGGTACATTGTTGTATTTTACACAAGTCCATAATCCATGCATTACATGTATATGTATATAAGCTGAATTGATTTGGAATTCCACATGGGAACATATGTCTTCACAAGACTACATGGGATTGTGTCATCTGTAAGGCTAATGATAAGGCTTCCTTCACTAGCCTGGGATTTTGGCTCCAAAGCAAAATTTCTCCATGTGTAGAGCATCACTACTGGAGTTCCTACCATCTTGTATAAATTAAGTTTCTAGAAATGAAGTTTCCTCTCAGTTGTCAAGATTGTTACCCTACTCGTACCACGCTTCACTCCCCATTGGAGTAAAATGGCTTTTTATTGCCTGGAGAAACCATGCAACTTTCCAACTTCATAAAAATGTTTCTTGAGGTGAAAAAAAGAGTTCTTCACATACTGATTAAGAAGTAATTGCCCGAGGCCTCGAGTGGAGCAGTAGAGCTGAAATCAGCATTCATTTTGAAGTTTTTAAGAGATGTGAAGAGAAATAAATCCCCATCTCTTACACACTTACTGCTAAGTCCCACAGCGCTACATTGATCTCTCTACGTGCTGCTCTGCCATCACCACAACACCATAAATAAAGGAAACACCATAAATTCAGTGTAGCAACACTAGATGCTTCTCTTAGATAATTAGTCTCAATCTCTTTGCCTCAACAATATCTCACGGGCCTTAATGAAATGAAATCATTTACATGATCCCAAGATTTGGCCCCGAAACGTTGACATTCAAACTTCTAGAAAGATGCAGTGACACAAGTCCCCAGTGGTACAGTCACGTGAAGAGGCAAGTAACTATTTCTCAGCTCCCAGCTGAAGTAAACCACTTCCAGCTTCTTAGCTAATCCATTATTCTAAATGGCCTCAGCAGTGAGTACAAGACAGTGTCTTGTCTCATCTTTGACCCACCAAGGCATTTTTATAGCCCTCTTCTTTCATTTATATTACAGATGAGGATGTACAAACAAAGAGAAGCTTGAAGTGAAACAGAAATGAAGGTTTTCCTCCATACAGGGCTCTATTCACACAAATCATCACATAGACATATTACTTAGACAACATTGAAAACTGAATTCGTCCAAACCATTAAGGATACCAGAACTTGCCAATATGATGACAACTGAGATCAGTTTTGGGTAAATATTCTGACCACCTGGACTCTCTAAATGTCAAAAAGATTAAACACAGAGGGAGAGAAATTAGGAGAAAAAAAGTATTTTCAGAAGCCAAGAGACACCAGTGGCAGACCTGCCTTTGACATCACAAGAGTACCTAAGGATGCACAAAAGCACTGGCACCAGAAACAGGAAGGGTGAGTTTTGATGTTCAGCTACAGACATCCAAATTATGAGATCATTCTGCTCCTAGGACCTCTAGACATGCAAATGGAAACTTCATTTTGGGGCTCCAACTCAGAACTGGAAGATTCTTTGGTCTCCCTCTTCTCATTGACCATGAAAAGATCCTTTTGTCTACAAGAGCTGTATCAAAACCCATAAAGAGACCTCAGCTTCCACCCTCCAGTCAAACTGAGGAGGGCCAATCAACACCAGTAGCTGGAGCTTTTTGCCACTACAGTGACAGAATTTCACACAATTTTAAAGATTCTGTACAGTTTGGGCTACCTCTAATGCGTTGGAACCCTGGGCACATTATGCTGTGACATTGCTGAGTTTTGCCTGGAGAAAAGGACTGTAATTTGGTCTTCCTGCTTGAGAGAGGTGCTGCCATCACTCGTGCAAGCTCTACACCTTCCTAACAAAGACATGTTTGTTGCAGTCCCTTTTGCTCAGTTTGCAAGGGCCTCACCCTCCACCAAGATTTTAACTTACCATGCAAACGGGTGAAATGATGTACAATGTTCAATTACAAAGTCTCTTCATGAGCCAGTGGCAGTCTCTGAAGGTTTCGGTCTGTCTTGCAGGACACCTCTGTGTGATACCCGCCCATGGCTGCATTCTGAGAGACATCTAGCATAACATGGAGGCAAACTCTACAGAGGCAATGTTCTACTTGCTCCAGAGTCACTGGGGGAAAGAAAGTGTGTCTATCGTTCAGCAGTGGCCTGTGGGTGAATAAAAGTGCCAACAGAATACCAAAGAAGGATCATTCGGATAGCCTGGACAGCAGGAATGAGCATGTAAAGTTAAAAGGGTGAAGAAATACAGCAGTTACATCTTGGAGAAAAGGAAAAGGCACTTGTTTTCACCACATGCTTATCACTATGTAAATTCCATTGCAACTCTGAAAAAAATTCCTCTACCTTTTAGGTAGATTAATTCTAATTAATTTTATCGAGAAAGGTTTTGTTTTGGGGTGGAAAGAATTATCCTTTTAAATGTAAATAAGACAACTGACAGTTCAATTTTTACTATAAAAACTGAAAAAATAATCTTCTAGGAAGAAAACCAATCATATTTTAATGGTAAAATCTTGTTTGCTCAGTCTCTGGTGGTATTACAGGTTTGGGCAGGAGATTTTGTGAGGAAGAGGACAGAGAAGCTAGAAAGTGTTTTCTTCTTTTTCATTTTATCTGGGTAACCCGAAGCACTATTATTTACACAGCTCTAGAAAGGGACACTGGCTCCCATGCTAAAACCTAACATGATTAAAGGTCTTCCTTACAAGGTTACCTCCAGCTTCTTCATATACGCTGAAATCAACACTATTTATGGCTGACAGTGTCAGCAAAAAAAAAAAAATCATGTAGCTTTTCCTTTTTTTTTTGCCTTGTAACTGAAACTCTTAGTTTATTTTACCTTTAAGCGAGATAAAAATATGGCTTGGTTTATGATTTCACTGGCTACAAATTAATTCTCTGCAAGATCATTAAAACTTTTATTTGCAAGTCTGCATTCCAGTTTTTATTGCTCTTTTAACTGAATCCAACTTCCAAATAATAATCTCTTCAGTTCTGAGTTTTATATCTGAATTAAATAGATATGATTCTTTCCTAAGTCTAAAGGATACACTCTAAATCAATGTATAAAAATCACAGAAGTGGTTGAGGCTCAAGGAAGGTCAGTCTAGGGATAAAAGATTCGCAAAAAGCATTTTACTCCTATATACAGGAAGAAATTGAATGTTTAATATTATGCCAACAGATGATTAGTACTATTCCTGAATCTCAACTAACTGCTGTAGGATAGTAGATATAAAATAGCCAAAAGTGATTTTTAATACAAAGAAATATGATACAAAGTGGAAAGATTATGAACATACTTTCCCAGCTCAGAGTATTTTGATTTCCTCAAATAATTAAGGTATTATATAATCATGAAATTAGGTGGTATTTTTCACCCTGAGGACTCCCAAAGCAACGTTGTAAATGTGGTAAACCAAAAAACCTAATTATGCAAGATGTTCTTTTTTCCTTGCTACTGAACAGTGCTTTGTCTGGACTAAATAACAGGTGATTGCAGAAGTAATTGTACATAGTGTATCGCTAATAACTTCAGCTACAACTAAAAGGGAGAGTTTTTAAAGCCATTTAATTTATACTTATAAATGTTGGCTATGATTATTAATTCCTCTCTAGAGAAGCTACCAGAGAACCTTCCTTGTTTGCAAGTGATTTCCACCATGCCATCCTATTGTACCTCTGAGTATACACTTTCCCCACTACCTTTTTCCATACAGATCTTAAACCTGGAAATTCTGAATCATATCCCTCATCAATGAACTATGAGAAAACGTCTCGTTTCCTGTAAGGGCTGTTCAGAGGAAGAAATTTTACAGCCATTTACAACACCACCTTCAGTTGGTAGAAAAATGAAGAAAAAGCCCAAACCTTGCCCTGACCAAAACCCACCCCCAACACATTGAAAATAATGACTGTGATTCTGAGCCCTAAAACCATGTGTCATGTAGCGTGGATGTGGCCTATCAATCCTTGGCTGCATTGAATTTCTTTCTACTTGCCTTATTTCTATTCTGGATGGTGTATCAGACTCTCAGCTCAGGCAACTGGAGTTGCACTGGCTCTAGAATCTATTCAAAAAAACAAACACACACCAAAACCCAGAAGAATTATAATTATCCGCAAAAGTTAATTAATGCACCAGATACTTCAAAGGACATTTTGTTGGAAATGACCGGTATTGTGAATGACTTGCTAGGTAAAGTTGCCTGCATGAGAATATGCTTCTTTTTTCATTAATATTCCAGACTTTTTTTCTTAGAACTCAGATGCTTGTCAGTTACCATTCCCTGTTTAATATCCAGGTTATTCTAGGAGCATGCATTACACATTTAAACAGAATCACAGAATCTTAGAATCATTTCAGCTGGAAGAAGAACCTTAAAGAACCTTAAAGCTCATGGAGTGCAGCCTTTGTCCCAGTTCTATCAACCACCAGCCCATTTCCCTCAGTGCAACACCCACCCATCTCTGAAATCTGTCCAGGGACGGGGACTCCAGCGCCTCTCTGGGCAGCCCCTTCCAATGCCTGACAACCTTTGCTGGAAAGAAACTCCTCCTATTTTCCTGAGATACACACATGCTCTAAAAAGATCCAGGCCACAGATTTTCAAGATTTATTTCTGTTTCATTCTTATTCAGGCCATGTAACCGTAACTGCAGATTTGTACTTCTTTAGCAGTTATGGATCTTTTTATGAAAAATTAAAGTTTCTGAGTCTGCTGAAAGCATGAGGCCAGCATTCAGATAACATCAGCAACTGGCAAGCAGCATTATAGCTTACTTCTATAGGTCCTGGAGAACAGTACAAGAAGTACCATGTAACTGACTTTAATGGGCAAAAAATAATCACAAGGTATGAGTCTGAGTTTCACTCTGAGTTACTGGAGTAGCTATTGCATAATATCCCAGATGGCACACTTATGAAATTGTTCCTAATGCCTTCTGGCTTTCTAGAAGTCACTCACAGAAGAATACATTTTGCTAAATACTCCAAGACTATGAGCAAAAAGATTTCTTTGTGAAATGAAATGTTCATGTTCTATTAGTGCAAAATTCCTACACTTAGAATTCTCAATTAGTGAAATACCATCCATAACCTTAACTGAATACTATACAGTCCATAAATATTTGTTCCACGATGCAGTGACAATTTACTTCATTAGTTAATTAATCCTGAGAAATATTGTGTAATCCTGGTGCAATACTCAGCAGGATATCCAAAGATTGGTTTGTCTGTTTTTCTTCAAATCTCAATTGTTAAAAAAAAAGGGAAAAGCAAATAATAATGCTTGAAGAAATGCACTACGTTGGCGGCATCAAATATGAGCAACAGGCAATGTCCCTTATCACAGGAGAAATCTGAACCAAGCTGATGATATTTTTCCCCATCTTTTGCCTGCCGAGACATCGTAGACTGAAAATCTTACTCCAGAATCTATGAGCTTTGTTCCATGTATGTGAGGAGAAAAAAGGCAAAGATGAAAACAGAAATGAGAGTAGGGAAAATTGAAGCACACTGACAGAGTAACAGTCCAGAAACCAAACAAAATAAATACATAAATAAACCCAAAAAACAAAGAAAGAAGGAAGGTGACAGAGAATCATCTTTACCTGCCACTTTTTGTTTTCTGGGTTTATAGACAAGACATGGAGGATCAAGGTTCCCAAAGATCAGCATCTGTAAGTTTACCTCATTTAATTTCAATCCCCTTCTTTTATTTTTACCAACAAATTGACAAAACTAAGTTTCAAAACGTTCATATTTGCAAATTGATAGAAAAATAAAGCCAAGGTCAGGTTTAATTTTTTGAGGAAGGAAACGCTATCAATAATTGAAATCAATATTTGCTACACTGGAGAATGTAGTCAAAGGCTGATGCTCCAGTCTCTGCTTAACTAGTCAATAATTACCAGCTTCCAGAGAACAGCCATGCAATAGATGAGAGTTTTGTCAATTGTTTTCTCTTTTAACGGACACTAATAAAGTCAAAGTACCAAATTTCCACTGAAATGCAGATAATTCTGTAGCTTGCAATCACTTCAATTCTGTTTTCAACATTAGGGACAATCTCTTTTCAGTGTATCAGTTTGTTGCAAGATTCATCTGCCTGGCAGTGAACAGTTATTATGTAAAAATACTCAGTATTCAGTAGCAATATATTAATTAGTCTCCATTTTTGAGATCACCGCTTTCTTCCTGATGCGTGAGATTTAATAATGCTGCTCAATTAAAAACACATGAATTCTGGGGGGAAATAAAACATCTATCTTTTAACAATGGAGGCCAATGCACTGCAGAATATTGTTTACTGAACATATTTGAAGAAAAGCTCAGAAAAATAGTCAGAAATAGATCACCATCTTTGCCAGTTCAGAAGGTGCAGACTATAAACAGTCACTGCAAGGAGAGAAAAGACCCAGACAACTTAAAGCAAAAACTTGTGTTACATGAGGAACGGGCAATATTAGATTTCTCTCATCTTTAACTAAATCACTATATTAGCATCAATAACTACAGTTGAACTGTATATGTTGAAGTACATATGATATGTACACATACACATAGACTCTGGAAAGAGAGTAAATGATGGAATCAAGATGGAAGACAGATCACCTACAAGAAGGTGATTAGTTAATAAACTTCAGAATGTATTTTTTCATCACTGAGGTCACCTCCACTTCAGCTAAAGTTTCCTCAGATACAAGACTGAAGATCAGAGGTGTTCTATTTGGAAACAGTACACAAAGCAGTATATTTATTCCTCTGAGTAGACATTCTAAAATAGAACTATGTGCATGGTATGAGTCAACAGAAAAAAAATCACCCAAATATATTAAAAATTAACTCTCATAAAACAAAAGTCAACACTGAAAACTACATTTTTAAGACAGAATGATACAGTATGAAACACAACTGATTAAATATACTGCAGTTACATTTACACTGAGGATGACCATACTGAAAACAGAGGACACTGAAGCAAAGGGAGGGCATTTTAACGCGAGCTTAAGAAAGAGCAGAAGTGGAGTGTTAATGTTTGGAGTGACCTTTATTCTAGCTGGTCTGTAGTCTATAGACTGTCAGTGTACTTGCTGCCTAAAAACAGAATCATAGAATGGCAGGGTTGGAAGGGACCTTTAGAGATCATCCAGTCCAACCCCCCTGCAGAAGCAGGTTCACCTAGATCAGGTCACACAGGAACGTGTCCAGGCAGGTCTTGAAGCCCTCCAAGGAAGGAGCCTCCACAACCCCCCTGGGCAGCTTGGGCCAGGGCTCCCTCACCCTCATAGTGAAACAGTTTTTTCTTATATTTAAATGGAACTTTTAGTGCTGCAGCTTCATCCCATCACCCCTTGTCCTGTTGATAGCTAAATATTCGAATATTCACTGGAGTAATCAAGAGAGGAAAACAGCAAATTTCAAGTAGAAAAAGAGAACACTTTTCCTCATACTTCCCATAGAAATTTCTTCAAAAAGCATTTTACAGTAAAAAATCATTCAGAGTCATATCCCAAAAGGTTTTATGTACATAGATATTTTTTTCTGAAAACAAAATGTCTAAGCAGCTCAATTAGACACCTTGAGCATTTATCTGGGTTTTCCCTGGTACCCTCTCCGAGAACACAGACGTAACTGCTAAATGTCCTGCTGTCACCAATTTGTCCCAGGTTAATTATTTTCTAGCAGTACATATATTTCCTTTGCTAATAGATGCTGGTGAAACTGATCCTTAGCTTTAATTAGCAGAGAGTTGAAAGTAAAATAATCAGTTTCAACAAAAGAATTCTATATTATTTTAATAGAAAATGTACTTGTTTTTGTGAAGATAGTATCAAATTCAGTTGAATATATTAAACCAAATCAGGGTATAAATGACCTTATATAGTTCCCTTTTCCATGTTCCTAAACTTTTTATGGGCTTTGAATTCTATTGTTTATTCAGTTCCTTTCACAGGTTCTGCAGAAATTCTTGGGTTTCCTGAAACTTGACTAAACAGTTTTGTGGCAAAATAAACGTTCCACTGAAGCTGCTCTTGGCAGTTGCATGTAGGATGCATCTTACCTCTGTTCCCTTTTGCAAAGATGTGCAAGAACTCACATTAGGTAACAAGTTAATAACCAGAACTCAAGACTTACATTAATACAATACCAGCTGTCAGTAACCAGCCAAATATAAAAACTTTACAACACACTAGGATTTCTATTGAAACACTGACACAAAACCACACAATCAAACTCGCTCCAGTTTTCAGTGCTTACTGCACCACTCAGAACAAAACTGCTTTCGCCAAGCTGAGATTAGTATGTTATTGGTGGTTTATTTTCCAAGGTCAGCAATATATCACTGCTTATTTCATCAACAACAACAACAAAGAGCCCAAGTAGCACATTTTCAAAGGCCTGAGGTCAGGGTTTGCATCCACAAAACACTTGTTCAGAGCTTTCTTGAAGTAAGCACTAAATGCTTAAGTATCTTTCTTGCCCAACATCAGGGACTGGTACATTGGAGTAATGTTCCTCTTCCCAGTGCAGAGCGGCATCATCATAAACCTCCTGCTGCTCCATTACTTCAAAAGATGCAGTGCTGAACCTGTGACTACAATATATGCAAGCACACAACACTGGCAACTGAAATATTTCAGCATTTTCATCTACACAATGTATGCGTGAGCACCAAAGGATCCAGATACACTGATCTGGACGGATGAACCTGATTATCTCTCTAAATTATCCCTAACAAACTGCATACATGCTAACTTGACTATCATGCTTAGTAAACTCACAACAGCTTTAATACTTCTATTTTTTTTTCCTGATAAAACCCCTTGAAAGCATCAATATGTTACATTAAGTTTTAGTTTCAGGAAAAAAGTAGGTGAATTAAAGTATTACTAGTAATAGTCCCAGCTGGTAGCACACAACGAAGATACCACTGCCAGAGTTGATACAAAAACGCATCACAATAACTAATTAAGTTTATTCTTTATAATTGATCACCGGTGGAAAATCACCACCTACCAATTAGTGCCTAGTGTGGTATTACCTGAACAAAACTCAGTCTTCGGATTAAAGATTTTTCTGTAGAAATTAGGACCTTGGCTTCCACTCCATTATTAATTTTACCTTCCACAGAGATAATATCAAAACCAAATTATTACTTTATTACTCTGGTTAACATGAAGATAATGGCAACATATTCAACTTTGGAATAGTCTGGTTTTGTTGTTTTTCCAAATTCAAGGCTTCTTTACAATTAAAAAACATCTTTAACAATCAGAGAAGATGTTATACACAGAATGGAATGAATCCAATCATCAACTTCCTTTCTGCTCAAAGCAAGCAATTTTTTGGCAGGCCATTTACATACACCCCATTCCATTTCACTCTCAGGAAACAGTTTAATCTTATGCTTCTGAAGCAACCACGATTTTACCACAGACTTAAAGATGGCATTTCTGTACAAACATCCCAGCATAAGGTGAGTCTAAATTCAGATTCAGTTTTAGCTTTGATTTTGCAATTCAATTGACCTGAAATGAAATTCTAGCAGCACTAAATCAAGCAAATAAATAAATAAATAAATAAATAAATAAACCAGTCCCTGGAACAATTTCTACTTTTCTTATACAGCAATACCAAAGGTACTATTACTTTTAAAGAGAAAGACTACAAGAAGAATTAGGTACTTGCGTTTGTGTTTAAGCATCTGAGATGCTCAGGGCTAGGGGAAATCATTATAGAAGGACCTAACACTTTCTTAGGTTGTCAGGAATGTCAGCAGAGACACACCTAAACATTAAAAAAACCTTACATTTCTGTGGTCAGAGATCTGACACTTGCGTGACTGTATGAATATAGTTCCACTGCTAAAATACTAAAAGGAATGACAAATAAATTTAATATGAAGAGCATAAAATCATTCAAACCAAACACTGGATAGGACCCTCACACAGTCTTCTGCAAAGTAATAGCTGAGCATTTTTTAAACATTAAAGGTTCTTAGATGGCATTTGAAAGCATTTCAGGCCAGTTTTAATTATTGTGTAGCATTATTAGAACTTAGTGTGTATGAGAAGGGCTCACCGAGTAACACCACAGGCAAAGCACATCAGCTATTTGATGCTTCCTCAAGTGTTTTCACTATTAAGCAAAACAAGATGCTGTGGTGCTGCAAACAACGCCACACACTTTTTGAGGTCCAATTGCTGTTTCGAAAATAAGCCACATTTAGGTGAAATATAGCAAGTAATTTAACTATTTTGGTCTTTTCAACAGCATATAACATTTAAAAGCAGCTTGATAAACAGTATCATAGGTGTGCAGGGAGGCATGAAATTCGCAATTGTACCAGTACTTACCTGAATGGCCTTCCAGTGTCCTTTTTCTGACACAGCACATTTTATGACTGCAGAGAAACTGCCTAGAAAAAAAAAAGGTCTCCATTCCTTAATTAAAAAAAGAGAGGAGAAACCACCAAACAAACAAAAACACCTTGCCTGCCTCAGGTAGCAAAGTCAATTGTTTTCATTATGCCATAGTCCAGAGTCTTAAGAGTTATAAGAGGTTTTAATGTGTTTAATAGGGATATGCAAGAGCCAAACAAGAGAGACTTGCATACTGTAGATTTTAAATCCCCTTCTAAACAGAAAGCTATCTGTTATGTTTTTAGTGATGAAAGGCATCAACACTATTTGAGAGCTCTCCAGAAGATGAACAGCTTTTGCATGGCAGTAACGCAAAGGTGCCTTCTGCATCCCATTGCCTCTGCACCCCTCTCAGAAGGCTTCCTCACTGTGTACTAAAGCAAGCAGTAGACCAATTATTTTGACCTCCTGCCTTGAGATATTGGTAACACACTTTTACGATATCAGGACGTCTTACGGTGAATATCAAGTGGAGACTTTCTGTTCCGTCCCTCCAGCAAATGAGAGCTTTCGACTAAGGCAGAGCTTTGGTTTGCCAAGGTACAGGCAGGACGAGATGAGGAAAATAGTGTGGTTTGAGGTAGGCTCTTTTGCCTCAGATGATAGCTATACCTAAGAACTGCAGTTTAAAGAATACAGTGCAAGGCACTTGCCTCAGTCTGTACATCCAGCTTGTTACAAAACCAGCCCCAAAGTGAATAAGGAAGGAGAAAGAAACAATATTAATAGCCTGCCTCACAAGACTCATTTACAAGTGAAGTCAGTCGAAGCACGAGCTTTTTGCTACTTCAGAGATTCTCTCAGGACATTGCTCTCAAAGACACTACGGCCTGAGATCAACAACTTCAAAAGCAGCATATAGAGTTCTCTTGCAGTGTCTCCCCCTCTTGTGAAAGTAGAAAGCCATGCTAATATTTCACATGTACATAACATTTTACAGCCTTAAAAAGCTCATTAGAGATGAACATAGTCTTCCTGAAAGCAGTGTTACACATGCAATATTCTCTATTTTACAGATGAGTGAACAAATATAAAGAGGTTAAGGTTCTGACTTGAGTTGCTCACTCTCTTTAGAAGTTGGGGAGAGAAAAATCAGCCGCACTGGAGAGGAAACTCAGAGACACTAAAGAATGACTCTGGTACTAAGGTGTTTTCTTCTCACTGTCCTTTGGGATTTTTACTTTTCTATATACTCGCCACTTGTGGTTTCCAAGTTGCAGTCACTGGATGTTATCTAAGCATTGTATTTTGAGGAAAGCAGTAACTTTGTCAGCAGTTAAGCCCAGAAGAGGAAAAGAAGGCAAAGAAATCCCCAACTCTAACAGTAGAATTTGCATGAGTGAATTCCCTCATCCTACCAGATATTCTTACGTGAGGAAAAGTTCTCTAAACATTGCTTAGGTTAAGTTTACATGAAGGTCAGTAAAAGTTCTGTCTGATATAAAGGAAACCACCAGAGACTTAGGTTTAGGCCCCAAATGCTCAAGTGTTGCTGTGTCCTTTGTTGTTCTTCCTTCACCTGCAGAAGTAATACCGACTGAAACACCTTCACAATCTCAGGGGAAATCAATATGCCGATAGAAAGACATATACAATTAACCCACTATAAATATTACCATAATCCACAGGAGTAGACAGGGAATGCCTGGAACTGTTACCTATTCAAGTAAACTCTTCTGCTTCCTATATATAACACATACAGAAACATGCATGTACAATACACAGCCTTTCCATGCTGGCCATACATCTATTCTGTGCGTGGTGAATTTTTGAAGGGTAGTGATCAAACACACACTTAAGAACAATCCAGCAATTCAGATTTAGGAGATTGAAGAATGAACAGGTCATAGTTACGTTTTGAGTAAAACTGGGTTGAGTATGAATAGTTTGGTTGATCTTTGCTCAAGGCAGAAAGATGGAGTATCTATACAATCATGATTTAAACCCTCCAGCACTATTTCAGAGTTCAAGTTGAATATATGAATGTATGAAAGTAAAAAACATGCAAAGCTGTATCTCACAGACATTTTTTTTTCTGCTTCACATAACCCACACACAGTTTTGCTTACACAGTGTTGAGCTTCATGTCTGAGGAGACACGAGCACTGTGAGTCAGGGTTACACAAGAACACAATCACTGCAATAAATTTATATTTTGTATATACATATTCATAAATATTTACATGGAGCTCGTGCTGGAAGTTTTAATTGTACTATTCAGAAAGTCAGTAAACTTGAACCTTGGCAAAAACAACAATATGAGTCCCTATGTAAATTAGGATTAAGAACCAAAAGAATGTATTACAAAAGGTGAAAAAAGTTCCAATGAAAGACAAAACTATAAACAATCACACAGAAAGTAAGATTTGTAAAAACATGGGATATGTAACCACATAATGTGATGCTGTGAAAATGATCTTCGTTAGTTTAATTGTGGATAAGTTCTACTAGAGTTTAATAGGATTTTTTGCTTTGTTCTGAAGGTCTGGAAGATGAACAGATCTTCAAACTCTATGTTTTGTTTACAAATCTGGTAATTTTTAAGAGCTACACTTGAATGCCAATGACAGAAAGTACAGCCTAGTGCCACTGTATGAAGTACTGCAGAAAAAAATCCTCTCCTGGAGAAATGAAAAATATCGATCTTTGTTAGAAAATCCCATTGCTACAGAAAATATATAGCACCAGCCCACAAGCTGAGCCAAAATTCTGCTCACGCTGTAACTGTCTCAGAGCTGATTATATTACCTACTATTAAGCATATAGTTGGAAAAGGAATAACTGGTAACTACAGTGTACCTGCTCAGTTAATTCATACCGTCAAGGCAGAAAGAAGGAGGAATCCTAATGATGAACCTGGTTTGTGCAACATGGAAGCCAAAACTCCAACAGAATATGACTATAAACTATATGCAAACAACAAGAGTAGAATTGTGAATTTTACCCCCTTTTTTTTTTGCCAACATTGGTAAAGAACAACTATAGTGTAACTGAGTTGGTGGGTTTTGTACCTCTGAAGCTTCAGATGAAACCATGCAGGTTTTGCAAGGAGTGAATATACTTCTAATTACTGTCAAATCCATATGGAACTGAGAAGCCTCACTTGATAGAACATTAAACACGCCCACAAGTTTGCCTAGTTAGCAGTACAACCGTTCAGAAGTACCTTGGCTGGAATTTAAATAATACTGAATTATGGTGACAGCAGAGATTTCGTTTTCTCTTGACCTTTATTTGCATTCTATCAATGTCAAAATGTTGTTTTAAAGTGATTCCCACAACAAATCATATATTTCCTCATGCATTTCACTTTTAATTTCAGGAGGGAGGCAGTGATCTTTTTGCATTCGACCTCACACAGCAAATGCAGCTTCTAGTCTCATTAAGTCTGTAAAACACCATCACAGACCATTTGTGAGGCCAGAGTTTTCTGAACCATTCACAGAATTCGTACTGTGGGTTTCTGAATGAAGACATCAGATCTCAGTTCCACGCCTTTCATACATGTCTGTCACGTTTATTCTACTTCCTTATTTCTGACAGGTACCAAGGTAGATACTGCCAATTTCAGTTATAGGTATCTAAATGCTTTTGTGAATACAGCAGCTTGTACCTTTTCATACCTGTTTTCCTCTAACAAAGCGTCAGCTTCCTTCTTCTATGTCAATTATAGTTATACAAAGCCTCCAGTGTCCATTTGGAAAGGACAAGCTGATTTTTTAACAAGATCCCAGTTGTATAAAACTCCACGCCTCAATGTTTTGGTATAAAGGTTGAGATAACCTATTATCTTCAAACATAAAAGACGGCAGTTGCTTCTCGTGCACATCTGATTGGTGTGAGGGTGTCCAGGGTACTGGACACTGGCTCGTCAATGCCCAGCTCTTTCACAAACATCTCTTTGACATCGTTGAGAACAGAGTAAGGGAAACTGTTTCAGACAAGCCTTGCCTTATGCGTATGTTGTTTGCTGCACTGCTGCCCAGATACCCACACTGACCACAAATAAGTCATTCCCAGCACACCAGTGTAGTGCTGAGGTTAACACTGTCTACTTCAGGCAATCCAGCTGTATCCTAAACTAACAGATCTGAACGGTACTACATGTTGATATGACCTCATACTAGATCACCAGAAATTAGTGCTGCAACATTTAATAGAGCACTTCACAGTGAATATGGCTGAGGGCCAAAAGATCCATTCTCAAAAGGAATCTGCTTTCTAGAAACTGATGCTCCTCAGCATTAAAACTTGAGAATGCCTGAGACACTTGGAAAATGAGATCTGAATTGAACTTTGTAGGTACCTTTGGAAAACAATCTTTGTATCGTTATTCCCCATATAAAATGGAAAAAAATAATGCCTGGATAAAGCAGAGGAGGAAGGAGACTGATAATCTGCTTCCCAAATCAACAGAAAGTATTGCTAGTTTTCTTTTTTATTTTATAAACTTAATTTCAGAGCACATCAGATCAAACTAACTTGAGTGCATCCAACATGGTTCCTGTCTTTTACTTACAAAAGGAAAGGGTGTGACAGGTGGTAGAATTTAAACATGGTTGTGGATGAAGCATTACTGTCTGATATTGAAGTAACCACCCAAAAGCTTACTAAATGGAGTTATTCAGAAACAGTTAAGGAGAAGTTAAGGTACTCAATCTTTTCTCTGTGGGTGTTCATGCATATTGGAATAAATACAAGTGGGGTTTTTTTCATGCTGTACCTCCCAATAGAAGAATAAATGCATTTTAACAGCTTTTATCCAAGATCAGATACTATATTAGGCAGAGACCTAATAGAAGTAAGTAAATTTGAGCAGCACATAAGCAAAAGCAGCATAACAAAGACTTGAGATTGCCAAAAAGCAAACAGTTCACAAAAACATCTGGGTGGCATTTGTAGATGAAATCATTTGAGTTCACACAAAACAGATGACTTTCAAAGTCGTCCGATTTGTAGCAACGCTGCTGAAAAGTATCATTGCCAAAAATACTTTTAACTTACTGTTTTTACAAGCATATTGCAGAGCAAATACTAAGCAGATAAAGAGACGGGAGATGGAAAGAAACTATCTCCTTGGAAAGGAAAAGTCATACCTAGAGCATTGGGTTTTGTCCTTAGATTCTTCTGATTATGCTGCTGGTATTCAATAAATTAAACATTAGATAAATGCAACCAGTTGCTTTGCATCCTAAGCAAGCTATCTAAGCAACTCAGCCCTGAAGAAAGCCAAAGTTTCTTTGTACATTCCTTGAAGTGCATCATTTACATGAATCCTAGCAAGTAAAAATAACAATTCTACTTCAAGAGGGAGAGTTTAAAGCACTGCTTCGAATAATATGCTCTGCAGTTCGATGGCCATTCTTGCTTCTGATAAATTTCACTTGCTGCATCACCTTATTTATGGAATAATTATTGAAACTTCTCACAAATATATTTGTTTGCCACTTTAGGAGATGACTGGGAACAACTTCCCTCTCTTTTATGGCAAAACAGCACGCCGCACAGAGTTGAGGGAGGAAAACTGGGCAATTTGGCCAAAAAATGCTTTTCAAAGGCACCTTTCAAAGTCTGGCAACAAGAACAGAGTTCATGGACACAGACTGTTATAATGAAAACCTAGTTTTTGCTGATTCTGACAAACATTAACAGCCAGGCAACAAATGAAAATAAATAAATAGGCAGAACTTGGTGATCATTAAAACAAAATCAAGCTTTTAAGGTCACTGATCCCTTTTAAAGAAAAGATGCACAAAATACTTTTCTGTGCATGGCAACTAACTCTTTCAAATGGAAAAGTCATACCTTCACATGAAAAAATATCTTAAATGCAGTGGAGATGAACTTGCCTATGCATTTAAAATCATTCTTACTATTTCTCCAGCAGCCTTACAGTCTAACACCCTGGTTTCAAAGCTCCATTTCCATTTTAAGAAAAATCTATTTATGATACACTTTAATGAGATTATAACATACTGCCTACATCAAGCACCCAAGATTTAAAAGAACCCAAACAAACCACAAAACCTTTATAAACAGGCAGTCTGTGAGTTGAGCATCAATCACTGTTAATTCAAAATGAGGGGAACAGCTGTTACACAGAAGCATGTTGCAGAGAAGTCATTTATTTCTTCCCATATACCCTTCATTAGCTCTGTATGCCTTAAGACTGTAGCTCTTGGACTTTGCTCTGCTTCTCTGCCACCAGCAGGAAAAGAAGTTCAACAGTTGTGGCCTTCAGAATGTGATAGGCGAGAAGTTCCTGCTTGGCTACAGACAGAATAAGAATAGGAGAAACAGAAAACGCAGCATCTTTGTGTGTGCCTTCTGCATGACATACTGAGTAGATATCTCCAGCTTCTACCTTCTGGCTTTTTTTTCTTTCCAGTGCTCTGGAATGTGAACACGTGTGGCACAGGAGTCAAGATTAGCTTGTTTTGAAAAAGCCACTTAGAGAGTACCTTCAACCAGGATGCCACTGCTGGCTTCATGTTACCTGGGGTGAGGGAAGAGAGGGAGAAGCAGAAAACTCTTTCCCACTAGTATTTTGTCAATGAATAGTACAAAATGAGACTTAAATCGGGACCCTCGTGCATAAGAGCAGTTACAAGGCTATGGATTTCAGCTGCAGAGCTAAACTTTGCAATAATCCATACACTTTGCTAAATTTGCATCTTTTCCTAGATGGAATCATATTTCCAAGTGACACAGAGAAATAGAATTACAGTAACTACATAAGAAGAATCATTCCTGCAGAAGATATTTTGAAAATAAAAAGTAACCTTGTCACACAATAAATAGAGAAAATTACTTTCAATGTCTGCTAATGGCAGAACAATGTAAGGAAACAGTACATAGAGCTAAAAAAAACCCAAAAAGGCAAGATTTTTAATATCATCTGCCCAGAAATGAGTTAAAAAAGAATAAGGGCAAATAAAACTCTTGTCCTATTCCATTATTTCCTTAAACAAATGCAACTTTTCTCTGCTGGAAAACGTGTTTCCCATCCAAATTCTATATATTTTTGCCATGGCTTTCATAAGTAAAGTGGAAAAAGCTGAAAAAAATGACATAACCTTTATGAAACAACAGCGTTAGAAATACATTTCCTAATGTATTCCTGAAGTGTGAAGTGTAAAACATAGGACATGCTTAAAAATATCTATAAAGATTATTCTCTTTGGAAGTTTGTTCCTATACTTTTTGCATAGCGAATAATTCCTGAGTCCAAAAATGGACAAGAAGGAGGTAGCTAAAGCATCAAGGAGCTGCAGGGATTTACAGAAGAGAGAGATTAAAAGCCATAATGTCCAATAATTAATGGCTAAAGCTGAGAACAGAGATCAAACATTTCTTGAAAAGATGAAGACGAAGACGTGTACAAAACTTCCAGAAGCAATAACAAAGCAATGAAAGTAAAAGGATGACTGCATAAGGATGCACTATGGACTAGTTTGTGACCTAAAAAATGTAATTCAAAGGAACAATGGAGGACTGCTGAGGAGAAAGAGGAAGATTAATTATAGGTCTTTAAGGAATAATTGTTTTCTGATTCTAAGCCCTTGCCTTCAGAATAGAAGCTTCGATAGTTTTAATTGGATCTTTTAAGCCCACACAAGCTTCCACCACAGATTAATTTAGATCACTTTTAACTCAGGTGACATACCAATGACCCAATGTCTAACCTAATTTAAGCAGTGGTCAAACTTTCTTAAACGCTTTTGTACTGGGAGTGACTACTAATTTAACGAAGGGTTCTTTGAATTTCAGACAGAGATGGTTTTCCACATTTAGCTCGCATAGTTCCACAATAGTGAATGCTAGTGATGCATTTAAACCGCGCTTATAGTCATAAACATGACTTGCAGAAATGACTGCAGTTGTTACTCCAGAAAGTTCCTTCTGCATACAGAGAATCATAAAACCATTTTGTTCGGAAAAGACCTTTAAGTTCATCAAGTCCAACAACTGACCTCACACTGCCAAGGCTACTGCCACTAACCTATGGCCCTCTGCATCTCAGCTCCACAGCTTCAGCTCCAGGGATGGGGACTCCCCCACCTCCCTGGGCAGTCTGGGACTGGAGCTTATAATCCTATTGGTGAAATGATTCATATCCATTGCCTTTGCAGAGGAAGAAAGATTTCACTACTTAACAAAACAGGCAAGGAAGTTAAGACAGACAAAATAGCTGGATAGTTTTTTTCCAGCAAATTTCATGGTAAAATTGACAAATCATTCCAAGTGAACATATAATTGTTCTCTCGTATAACTACACATCATTAATGAAGACAAGTGGGTTGCAAGATATCTGCAAAAGTGTCTTGTAGATCTGATGATCTTCCATTAGCCAAAAGGAACTCAGTGTTGTTAAGGTATCAGATTCTATTTCTGCCCATAAAACATGCATGCTCCACATCAAACGTACACAACGGTGGAATCATACTTGGCATTGTTTTAGCCATGTTTCAGAGAAAAAAGTCTCTTAGAAAAACAAATTACACATAAGCAAACAAACAAACTTAATTGGATTTTTTCCAGGAAATACCTTTGAAGTACTGTGTTTCGGAGCTTTGCCATGACAGTTTATCAAGCACAGTCCTTTAGCAAACTTGACTCTCTGAATTTATATGCACTCAGCAGAGGCTGGGAAGAGACCTAGGGTATATCTAGGGTATATCTTTCAATGCAAGGCTGCTGCTTGGCAGTAAGAGGTGAAAACAGGAGCCAAATCCCTCCTGGAATAAACTGCAGTCTCCTGATGTTTTATTAGAATCCCATCATAATCCCATGGGTAGGTGAAAAGGCAAATGTACAAAAGACAACATCTATTAGACAGCCTAAGAGAAGTTAAAATCTAATTGATTAACATACAAAGTGATCATCAAAGACAAATCTAAGACTCTGCTTTGTGACTAGCAGAAATGGCACATCAGTACAGTACTGTAGCCAAGAACCTCCGTGCACTATAATGTTACTTCACAGAAGAGGCATCTCCTGCCCAGTCACAGCTCCAATCCTTTTCCAGCTGTCTGGCACACAGAGCAGTGAGGTCAGTTTTCAATTAAACTGTTCATTGGCAACCCAGGAACACAGAATCATTCGCACAGCCTAATAGCAGGGCACTGCACAAAAGCTTCTGTTCCATACCGGTCTGTTGCGTTACTGTGAGAAAGATGCCTTTTTGGAAGCTGTGCTCGTTTCCCTGCTCAGGCCTATTCCACTGCCACAAGAGTACAGTTTCTTTGTTGCTTCTGCTGTTTTAATAAAAGTACTGATTTTGTCTTAATAAACAACTTCAGTGTTGAAGTTGTAATGGAAAAGTTTAGGGCAATGTAAAGTTGTAATGTTACAATTATCAACTGAATGTTAATTTACTGAAAAGGATGACACAAGTGGTTATTAATTTGGTGGTGATAAAAGCATCAAATTGTTGTAAGAAATCGTCATCAATGTGCTTTCCTTTTCTGTCCAGAAAAATAACTCTCACTACCCATTGTGCTTTGATTCTTTCATTTAGAATATGAACCTCAAAGCATTCCATGAAGTTCTAAACACATCTATGACACTATCTGACAAATCCACCATGCTGGGTTAGACTGTAGAGATCCACATGCACACTCCTACCTATCTCACGATGTTGCTGGAGGTCTAGTGGCTTTAACCAACATCACTGTGCCCCGAATGCCACTTACAAAACACACCTAACATAACCACCACAACCAATAGCTGCTGGACTTGATTCCTACCAGTGTTACTGAAGACTGGCAGTTGTTAGAAATTTGTAGAGATACTTGACCACAGTGCATCAGAGACATTTACTGACTTGCATAAAGTGATGCTGCTGCAACGTGTTTGCTATTTATTATCCCTTGGAACTCCTGCTCATCTCTCCTCTTATGCTCAAGCCAGCACCAATGCCTAACACCGACTAAATGCTTCTCTGTGGCTACTCTGATTTATCGGAGCAATGTCCAAGAGCCAAGGACCTTCCAGAAATATGGGGGAAAGACACTCAAAAGCATCTAGTTCCAGACTTATGTTTTACCATTCCTTTTTGTGTATTACATGAATGACAAGTGTTTTGGTTTACACGCTGAGCTCAAACACATTCCTTCTGCTTTCCCGTAATCTCTAGCTATGCAGAATGCCTCTTTCAAACTGCATCTCCCATTTTTTTTTTACAATCATTGTATTTGTCTAATAAATTCAATTATTTCACTAGTAGTTCAGATTTTGGATGCCTTCCAAACCCAGTTAACACATACTATTGTGAACTAACCATAACTGTTACCTCTGAAGTACTCACCTTCACTCTAATGAGTTATCTAATCTGTTCTGCCATGTTCTCTACGCGTTAAGCCAGGCAACTGACAGATGGGCAAAGCAGGGAATTTTGAAAAGCACAAATTCTCTGAAAGAATACCCAGGTACTTCTTAAATTCCTGCCAAGACTGTTTGACAAAACAAAGTTATTTTACTGGCACCAAACAAGAAACCTGAAGGTTCTGACGAACAGAAATCTGGACTGACATATTAATTTAGAAAAGACTCTTGATGCCACCTTTCATCTGGGTAAATGTCTTTAAGGGGTTTGGAATGACATTAAGATCATAGCAGTAAATAACTAATTTAATGTAACATCAGTCTGACTGCTCAGACTAGTTTCTGGTTATTTAATCACGGAACAGCAGTCAATTACGTCTGAAACACTGAGGTGAAGTGAAAACCAAAACAACCCAGTTTTGGCTAGATAACACAGCCTGCACCATGAGTCTTCTTTAATTAACAGATAATATTGCTAGAGTAGAATATCATAAGGCAACAGCCTTCTGTTGTGCATAAGTACTGAGGAATGCCTACATTAAAGCTTTATTACAATCACCTTGTATTATACCAAGTAGTATTAGAACTCTTCATTTTATCTTGCAGATGACAGTACAGTAGAGGATAGGAAAAGAAGAAATAGGATGGAAAGATGCCAGGAGGTGGAGATAGAGTATGCTTCCCCCAATCAGGGACTAATTAATTCCTGTAAGCAGAGTGTCTATAAATATGCAGCAGCTACATGAAACAGCTGATTTCCTTTAATGATGCTTCAGTTTTTTCTAAATGTTTATTGCAAAGTAATAGCAATCTGGCAAGCTGACTGCCTCACACTAATGTCACTGTCACACGTACAGCAAAGCCATTTCATGTGAGACAAGGATCACATTTGTAGCAAAGCCATTTCATGTGGAGCATAAATTACGCTCCTCAGTACGAGTTTGCAGGATGAAAGGGCTACCTGCTCTGTAGAACAACGCTGATCATTAACAAAAGGCAACAAAACACAAACCCAAAGTAACTGCAGAGAGGTTTTTAAGCACACACACACACAAAAAATCAAAATAACTTCTGCACACAATAATGACAATCAAAAGCTCCATTGCCATTCCCATTTCACATAGCTGACACAGAGGAAGACATTTACCTATTCACCCAAAGTCCAGGGAATAGTTTGAAAAATTAAACCTCATTTTCAGTCAAAGCAACTCCTCTTCCTTCAGTGACACTTCCTCAGCAGTTTTTGAAGTAACCTGCTTCTAGATTTACATTTCTACAATATTTTTTTATCACTCAGGTATATTTCTTAAAGAGCTTTTGGTAAAATACTACTTGGCTTTTTTTTTTTTAATACACTACAATAAATTAAACTCAAAATGGTCCCACATGTGCTCTCAGTCTAACCTTCTCTTTCCTGAGGAATTAACTGTTCTGGAAACTAATCTATTGGTCTGGGGCATTCACACTTAGAAATCTGTACTGCTTGCCAAAGGTCAGCTCCGATCATCTCTCTTCACTCCAGTACTGCCCTCTTTCTGTGTAAATGTTATGCTTTATTCCCTGAATAAATCTTGCGGGCCATGTTTACTGATGGTGTTTGTTTCAAGCAAACATCAATCTGAAAGCCATGATTAGAATTTTTCAGGAGCTCTGATTCCATTTAGAGGAGCTAAAATTGGACTTATCAAAACTCTATAGACGTGTAGAAGCAAGTCATCTGATACCTTTCCTACCACAGAAAGCCCAAGCACACAAAGAATTAATAATTCCTTCAAAAAGAAACTGTTCATTAGAATCCATATGCCCACACAATTTCCATGAGCACAAATAACAGACTCTAAGGGACTGATTTGGTGTTTGCATAGGACAGCAGAATCATTAAATGCAAGTACAAAACCATCACAGGAATCAGCATCTATTACCAAAACAGCATTACCAGAACCTTCGATACTCAGAATTATTTTCACCTTTGTTAGCTTCATCACCATGCACAGCAACAGGACTCACAAGACTACACCTCTCGCAAAAACTGACTTATTAGACAGGAACATGGACAACAAAGTCTTAAGTACTTTCATTCTGCACATTCCAGCCATGCAGAAACAAATATTTTCTGTTCTATGTCACGACCATGTAGATGTACAAATATCAGGCCAAGTCTTTGTAGACAGAGTTGCGTGAAACATTTTCTACTCGAGATTTACATTCGAAGGTGAGATTCTGCCTTAGATAAACCTGTTATGAACAGAGCTCAGGAAAGACTGAAACTTAATAGTGGAAGAATTTTGATATTATGTGCTTAGCTGTGTCCAACATTTACTTTCAGGGCACACATGCCCTGCTATTTTTAATTGCTTATCTCAAAAAAGGAAGAGACAAAACAAGGAAACACTGAGAGAAACCTTTCCTCACATTGTTTCAGCCATATTTTGTTCCTCATACGGAAGGAATATTTTTGGATGTGAATCTAGCAAAAAGTTCCTTCCCTCACAAATGTAGATGGGATGCTTTACTACCACCAGCTTATGAGTTATTTGTGCTTCTATTTCTGCGGCTTTAGTAGCTCTTCCTTCCATCGTTCATTAAATATTCTCAGAAACAGGAAAATCATAGAGTCTGATAGTCAGGTATTCAGCAGAGCTGTGGGTGATGTAAAGACCGCATTGTTTGCATGTGAAAACAGAACAATTTTTAGTGGAAAGTCATCAATCATGAAGGTTGGACTGTCACAGAATTTATGAGTGCTGGTATGGAGCATGCTCTTTGTATTACACATACGTGAAAGGTTGTGGCTCAATATGCCATTGTGTTTTGGGACATATAAAAAACTAGAGTTCTTAAGTATGTGAACATAAACTTCTATACATATCAAGTTTTGATCATAATATATGCATAAAAGTAATTATATGGAGAACTGCTCTTGTGCATATTTGTACACTAGTTGAAGCTGATTAATTTAGATAATATAGTTTCTTGAGGTGCTATAAACCTTATTTGTGTTTTCATTAAATTATTATCAGTGCAACTACAAGTGCCATATTAGCATCTGTATGCATATTGCTGTAACCTAGAAAAGTCCTTAGCTGTGTATGAACAGTCTCAGAGGAACCAAATATTCCATATTCATGTCTATGTGTCATCCTAATGAAGCCAAATATATTCTGAAGGGGAAACATTTACCCAAGCACAGCAAATGTATTGTTTTCTTGAATATAGACTTTGCTCAATATTCCTTCAAGAAACCCAGGATCAAGCTTATTTATGCCTTAAAACTGGAGAAGTTGCACATATTATTTTCAGAATCAAGGAGACTACAAAACACAGAAAACTGGAAGCTTAATTAGCTGAGTTTGAAATTCACAGTTTGACAGTGTAAAAAAAAAGAAATAGCCACTTCCTAGAATGGAAAGACACTCAAGTTGAATTATTCTGCTTGAATAGCTTTATAGCCTTCATCACCTTCATTCTGATCTGTAAGAATACTCGTTCTAGTAAGACTTTAGCCTAGGAAAACAGATTCATGGTTTACTTTTTAAAGGGCTGACCTTGTTTACAGTCAGTGCTTTTTTTTCACTTTAACCTTGCTGTTGTGGATAGCTGTAAAACAAATGCTGGACTTGTAAGAGAAAGAGTGAGTTACTAATGTTAACACTCTTTTCCCGTCAATGAAAAAACATTATTAACATTAATCTTGTCTCCTTCCAAAATCTTATTAAACAGTATTCTAACTTATACTGAGATAAATTGCTCCCTTTACTGTCTGAATCCTGAAATATTAATGAAGGGCATAATACATAAGTAGTTTTTTATTACAGTCTGTGATCTGTACCGTTGCGGTATGTGTACCAGCTGATCATCCTGCCAAAAAAACTTTGCATCATTCATTATTGAGTTTTCAACCTATAATTCAGTGGAAAACATGAATTTAGCTAGTCAAAAAGCAAAAGTACTATCTTAAACAACGATCTTGTTAATCCTGCCCCCCTCCGAGTAGAAGCACACAGTGATGTCAAATCACCTCGTGTCCAAAAGAACAAAAAACCACCAGCAACAAAGTGATTAATAAAGACTTGTTTCAGCAGATCTTGTGTCCCAGTTTACCATTACATTTAGATCCTTTTCCACTTCTTTGGTACCATAATGCAACTTACTATGAGACAAAATCATTTCTACTGAGTTAACTGCCATTACGGGCATATAATTTGTGTAACAGAAAGATGGCAAAACCAAAAGCTTCCTTAAATCACCCAAGTGTTTGAAAAGATCTGAGCGATTTACCCTCAATATGTCAACAAGTCACAAGCAAGAGGTCAAAGATACGTACCAGCTTCTGTTGATGCTTGTGAGAACTTCATGCCTTGGACATCAGCCACTATTGAGTAAACCACAACTGAATTGATGAAAAGCATAGATGCACCAGAGGTATCATTAGAGAGTAAGGAAATCAAGGCAAATAGTGGAGTCAGATTTCCAAGGCAAACACCAGTCTGTTAGGTGTTTCTTGTACAAACCTGTACCTGTGCTGAATTAATTTAAAAAAACCCAAACCACTGCTTGTTATTAATCGCAGTAGAGAAAAAACAGATCATGGCCCACAAACCCATCTAGACTTTGACAAATCCTCACTTGGAAGGTCAAACTGGAGCTCAAGCCATACCCATGTGCCAAGATAGCTCCTATGACCTTGCCATTTGAGCTTCCCAGGGGACTCAGGTCCAATCTCAGAACTGGCTCACTACTTAGTAGCTCAGGCTGTACTAATTAGTTGGTAGGATGGCTCCTCCAGGATACCTCTCTCTGCACCTCAGGCTGACAAAACCAAGCACATACCTCTGCCTAAACAACCAAGCATGACCCTACACACATGGCTTACTCCAGATCTCTCTCCTCCACTGTTGTCCTTGCAACACAATCTTGATCATAAGGCAATGTTGCACCTCTACCCCCATGAAGGTGATGCAAGGCTGAAGAAAGAACAAGTCTTCAAGAAGACTATTTTCCCTGCCACTTTCTGTACACCTTTCCCCACACCTGCTGTGTGGAGAAGCAGAAGCACAGTAGCTGGAGCAAGACTGCACAAGGAAGGGTGTGGAGTTTCCTTCTCTGGAGGTTTCAATACCCACCTGGACACACTGCTGTGTGACTTGGGGTCTAGGTGGACCTGCTTTAGCAGGTGATTTGGATTAGATAATCTCTAAATGTCCCTTCCAAACCCCTACCATTCTAGGATTCTAAGACAGGCAGTCAAGAACAAGGGCTACCTGTGGTGTGTAACCAAGGAACTTTTTTGTGATGCTTATTTGCTCAGTGTCATCAGTTACTTGGAGAAAATGTTTCGAGCGGTGTCTAGCCCTACTTACAGGGATGCACTGGAGATTCGATATTCTGGTTCCCCAAGCAGAATGCCAGAAATACTTGTGTCTTCATCTGAGCCTGCACATCTAGGTATTTTTTTAATGGATAAGGATGGAGAGCCTACTCAGACTGGGTCAAGATGTGTCCTGGGCATCAGCTCAGGCTCAAGAATTGGGAAAAGCATCTCGGCCCACTAATGTAAATGCCATCTGGAATTCTCATGGTGCTGTTTCTACAGAGGCTGGGCACAAAAATATCACAAGAGTCTTCCTAAAGGTCAGCCCCATCAATATGCCACTATAGGTAACTGTCTGGTTTTGATTACATCTTTAACCAACTCTGTTAATAGTGGTCTTAACTCAGAACTCTCTTTATTAGCTGTTACAAGTAAATAATATTTTCAGTTCAGGAGGTTCCAGTTCAATACCTGTTCCTGGCAAATATTCCATGTAGAATTTGTGCTGATTCTCCCACAGAACTAGCATTTTGTTTGCAGTGTGCTTTTGCCCAAGGAGAAAATAGGATTTCTGACTATGAACATAGCTTTAACCACCATTCACAGAATCATAGAAGGGTTGGAAGAGACCTTGAAAGATAACCAGTCCAATCCTTCTGCCAGAGCAGGACCATCTGAGTAGGTCCCATAGGAACACATCCAGCTGGGTTTGAATGTCTCCAGAGAAAGAGCCTCCACAGCCCATCTGGGCAGCCCCTGCCAGTGCTCCCTCACCCTCACACTGAAGAAGTTTTTCCTTGTGCTTCTTTTGAACCTCTTCTGTTCCAGCTTGTACCCATTGCCCCTTGTCCTACCATTGGCCAGCACTGAGAACAGTCTGGCTCCAGCCTCCTGACACCCATGCTTTACTTATTTGTAAACATTAATGAGACCAATTCAACATTACTTCGACTCCTTGCACCTCAGAAAATAACTACAGATACACATACAGACTAACACATGCCTTCAGTATCAAGTATGTCCATGACAGTGGGCGTATCACTGAACAATGCAAACACCATTAGTCCTTAGTTCTTCATTTCTACAATGAGGCTGAAGATAATGTGAATACTTCTGTCATGGGACACTTCCCATGGCAAATTGATATTCACTGCTTTAAGTAATGTTTCATCTAATATTTCATACTGCTGTATTTCATCCTGTAGCATAAAGAACCTATATGATGTTACACAATACCTTTACTATGAGGTTATGTTCCTGAGTTGTGCTTGATTAGCACTTTCCTCCCTTTAATTAAAAATGTATTTCAGTGCTTTAGCTTAGTTCATTTTATGAATTTTCCTTAAGGTAAAGATGTAAATTAGATTTTAGCTCCTCAAATTGTATGGGAAGACAGATTTCTAATTTAAAAACCCTCTAATTACGAACTATTAAATTCTAATATTTGAGCACTTAATTATAAAACACATTTACTGATTCCCCTAAGAACCACACTGAAACAAATTCATAAGTAGAACTTAATTGGAAATGTAATATGATTAATAGAAAAACTAGAGATGAAATATGAAGTGGAAGTTTGGCTACTGACACGGTTACATGCTCATGAGAAAAAAAAAACATGTTATAAACAAGAAAAATCTAAGTAAAAAATCATCTAACAGTGAGTAAAGTCAGAGTCAGTTCTTGCCCCAACAGTTCAGCCAGTCTTGCTGAATCTAAGAATACTCTGCACAAAATGATGACAGGACTGTGCTTCTGGGCAGATGAAAATCATGGTGGACCAAGGCAGAACCTTACAGTCCATGAACAAAAGTAGCATCCTTCGAGATGGTAAGAATAATCAATGTCAATACTTAAAATATCATTTGTAAGTACTTTCTCTTCACATGCCAGCACTTCCCCTGCTACAACCTATATATTTTCTAAGACTCCAAATGAAAACCTCTCCATGGAGCTGGGAATAAATTGGACACCTGTGGCCACTACAAAGAGGCAAAGCAATCTATAAGAAATTAAAGGAGTAAAATTAGCCTTCCACTTTTGGCATCGGGAATGTTAAATGTGATAACGGTTTAATGATGTTCATCTATCTCCCAGGATATTTAATTCACAAAAAATTACCATACAAATTATTTTCCAAGTGTTTGTAATAGAATGGAAAAAGTGAAGAAGGTTAGCCATAGGTAGTTAGCCATAAGGTAGAGAACATAACAAAGGGAAAGCATGTGGTACTCTGAAAGTCCTCACAGCCTTTGCCTAGATGGGAACTCACTAAACTGCCAAATATATACTCTACTGTGTCCCCACAGGCTCACGTAATACCACCACCTGCAGCTTGCAGGGTTTGTGCTACAGCACACATTCCTGTCTTGGCTACTTGTGGTGGTTTAGCCCAAAATCCACCCAGTTATAATATTACTTCCCCTCCTAAGCTGGATAGGAGAGAGAGAGAGAGAGAGAGAGGAATATAACAAACTACTTGTGAGAGAGAGGACGATAACAAACTGCTTGAGAGTTAAGGATGGAGAGATCAAACTCGGCAATTAGTGTCACCAGCAAAACAGACTCAACTTAGGGAGAAGAAGGTTTGATTTATTAAAGAGACAATAAAAGCAGGGAGATGAGAAATGAAACCATTTTAAAACACTTCCACCCCCACCCCTCCACTTACCGGGACTGTGGTGGTTTATCCCTAATTGAACAATAACCAAATCACCCAGTTCCTCACTCCTCCCCAACTCAGCAGGATGGGGAGGAGAATCCAGAGATTCTAGAACTTTCTGGGTTGAGATAAGGACAGTTTAATAGAACACCACAAAGAGCAGGCAGTTACAGTGATGGCCAAAGGACAAAGAGAAACGAGCAATGCCCAGTCTAAGTGCTCCCCGCGCTCAGCCCAGCAGCACACCCGCAGCTCCCGCACTGGCCGCAGCACCGCCCCGGCCCGGCTGCTGCCCTTATATCCCGAGCATGATGTCACATGGGATTTAACAGCCTGGCCCCGGTCCCTCGCGGCAGCTGGGGAGAGTTCACTCTATCCCGGCCAAACCCAGGACATGACTCAAACTTCTTTGATGTAGGCTATCTATTGCTCTGAGATTTCCTACTTGGGATTAACAAAAGCAAGGAGATGCACAAGTCTGGTAAGAGGAAAGAAATTAGTCTGTATTGGAGCTAGTACTAGAAATACACAGAGAAATATGTTGTCTGTTCAACCCACATACTCTTTAGTCTAAAACAGAATTCTCACATGCTCTTTCTTCCCTTTCGCCACCCTTCACTTGGTTTCTTCAGCTGAACATAAATCATCTCTCTTTCCCCCTTTCATCTGGACTTTTTACCAACAGTTTAATGAAAGTCTTAGGTGTCATACCCAACCAAAATTATAATGGAATCCTGTTTTAAACCTTTCAGCCAGAGTTTTTCCACTGTATGCTTTCGTGACTACAACATTTCAGACAGGCTAGGGGCTGTCACAAGTCCCTCTACGCCTTTCAGAGTACATACTGTCACAAATCTGCTTCTGGGAAATGGGCAGTCTCTTTCCTGACATGAGCAGAATGCCATTGGTTGAAGAAGCAGCATGCTGTTCTTTTCCCCATGCCTCACAATGACACTTGCTTGAAATGGCCAGTCACCCTGACAGAAAACTATTGGCCTTTTCCCTTTTTTTCCTCTCCATATTTCCTCGAGCATCTGAAGAACTTGCGTGGAGTTTCTTTCCCCTCTGTGGCAGGTATAGCAACTTAGGTAAGACTCTTTATAAACACTGGCCATCCTTCTGCTTGTAAAGTATACAACCACTTAAGCTACATCTCAGCATTCCTTCTCCCAACAAGATTTGAATACAGACTGTCAGCGGTGATGTAATGAAGAACCATCTGCATAACTTACAGCCTCACATTCAGCAGTGAAGCATTAAGCTTGGTGAAGGCAAAGACCCAAGTGTTTACTCAACCCCTTGACCTTTGGATGGAAATTTTGCTCAAAACCAGGAAATGTGTTTCATAATCAGAAAATGCCTTTCTCCTTCTACCTACCACAACTACGCTTCTTAACACCGAGAACCGAGATAATTGCAGTTTGCCAGCTCTACAGTCATTATTACTACAGCTTTCACAAACATACTCTAAACCTCTCTGGACAATGTCTGACAGCAGGATTGCTACTTTAAACATTAAATCAGGTGTTGACAGTACTGCATCTTTTCTGTCTGAGTCTAGCCCTGTGGCATCGTTTAATCATAAGAAATAAATTTACTGGGTTTTTCATGCTGAAAAAGGTTAGATTGAGTTCCGCTGACAGGGCACTTCTTCCTTTAATTTTATGCATGGGTTCTTCTCAGTTTCCAAAAATGTTTGGAGTTCTTTTAAAGAGACCAAAGTTTTGCAAATCTTTGCTAGAAAATAGATTAATTTTTCCTCAGAAACTGATGCACTAGCAGGCTCAGACAATTTTTGGGGACAAACTGCTGGTGTGTACCAATTACCTCATGCATCTTTCACACTACTAGTTCCATTATGATGAATATTAAAATGATACAAATGGCTCAGGTAATAAACAATCCATTGATGCTCATTTTCACAGGGTGTTGCTAAAGTGTGATCTCTGTAAGCTCAGAATTCTAAAGTTCTTGCTCTGGAGAGTCATTACCAGAGACAGAAGCTCTTGGGAATGACGTGCAGCGACAGCATTTACTCAGAAAAATCTAGTGTTAGAATTATACCTTAACTGTGTAAGAGTGCTACTTCACACCAAATTCTAATAGGGAGTAATAATTATATTACATACAACTGTAATTATTACAGAGGAGCAATCCATCTTCTCGTAACTGTTCAATGGATTTGTGCAGACCATATAAATCTGTTACATTAATCTTTTTTTGAAAGAAGCTCCACTTCAATATGCACACCTGTGTCTGAGGAGGCATCTGTTAGTAAAGCAAAAGTGCTGCAGTAGGTCTAAGTGTAAAATTGCTAATACACAAAAAAGCACCATTAAGAACAAACACTGGAAGGTCCAGATCTAGTTCTGTTGTTCATTTTTAAACCTCTCTCCCACACTGCATTATCAAGAATGCTTGTTAAACTGACCAAAACACAACACAGTATTCATGGTGTCATCTCAGTGACTAGACCAGACAGCCCCAAGCGAAAGCTGGATTACACAGCACAACCATCAGAAATGCTCTAAATGCAGTGGTGAAACACTTGGCCCATTCACAAAAAAAAAAAAACTGCCTGAGGAAGCATAGTCTCTATGAATTAAAAGGAATTTTGCTATATAGTTATGGTACAGATGTGCTATCTTCAGCCCTCTTGCAATTAATGAGCAAGAGATGTGGGCTCCATTCAGTTTGAGAAAAAAAGAGCAAAAAGAGATTACTGAAAAGTAGGCAGCTATGATCACATAAAAGTTTATATGGATGACAGGAATTATCATGTTCCATCTTTAAGGTACTCTAAATGACTTGGTATTCAACATTCACCAGGTTTGTCCACATGGACAATTGTAACAGAAACACAAGTGGATTCTATTAGCATTTAAGGCACAGGCATTTCCTCAAGAAGAGAAGGAATTTAATATATATTGACAATAAAATGTATACATTATTATTCAAAACCACCTTCCAATTATTAATATCTTCAGTCTAATACTAGCAACACTGCTGATTAATAGCATGATTTGGTAAGTTTGAAGTTGTGTGCAAACAGATACACTTTAAAGAAAGACTAGATTCATTACAAACAGTGTTGTAATGGTAACACTCTTCTGAACAAAGGAAAATGATGAGAAATCTGAAACAAAAGTGTAGAAAAAAGTTCTGAGTCTCTCTACAGCATTTTTATAAACACAAACTGCAGTGGGAAAAACCTATCTACATATATGTGTACAAGGACTACAAAGAATGGCACTGCCTTCTAATGACTGAACAGAAAACACTAGTCACATTAAATCAATGATGACGGAGTTTTCCTCTGTAAAATGCAACGTGCTTTAAAAAAAACAAACAAACCAAATTCTACTCAAAAAAAGTGTGCTCCATTTTATAAATCTCCTATGCCTAACCACAATGTGCTATTGATTTATCCAGTAGTATACATCAAATAAACAAACAGGAACCTCTAAACATAAATTCCCACTATTTTATAGTGGTTCTTCCTCTGCTCTCTGGCCCACTAATTCAGAGATTTTACAAAGAAACATCAAAATTCTCATGTCTAGGACCCCAGCCACACCTACCACCAAAATACTTGCACGTATGATATATAAGTTTTGTTTAACACTACTTCACTTAGTCTTTACCATCCTGTTCCTGAATGCTATACAACAACATGTTTAGCAACAAGTGTAGAGCAAGCTCTGCCATTTCTGAGCTAGGTCTTTCCATTGGTGGGGGGAAAAAAAAAGGCATGAAATTCCAAAACAGGCAAACAAAAAAACTCCACTAACTTGAAAGAATATTCAGGCCTTATGAATAAAAATCTTATTACAATATTTATGCCTCCAAGAACATGTTTCATCTTAAAGATCCTGCAGCACTTTTAGTCAAAATATATCTTTCTTTTTGCAAAAGAATTTCTGGTATTTCGTAAAATAACAACGACATGAAGAAATCATCAACTTCTCTAAAACTCAGCTTTAAGAATAAATAAATAGAAAATGCATCCAAAAGTAGCTGTAAAGGAAAGAACACTGCCAGTTCGCTGCTTCAGTTTCTGCAGCCAGAGTTTTCTGAGGGACATTCTTATTTTTCCATATAACTTGCTCAGATTTCGACTTATATGAGACCTCCAGGAAAGCGAGTTCTCTAATTTGGAAATGCATCTAATCACGTCTGTGTGCTAGCTACGCTTAAAAGGCTTAATCCTATCACACAGTCTCCTCCAAGAATGAACTCATTGATAACATCAGAAATATGACAGACTACTATGCTACAGCTATTGAGGGCTAACAGCCAGAACCACATAGGCAATTTCCTTCTCATATTAATCTGTGCTCCTTATCGACACTTAGCAATTCAACATTATAAAATGCTACAAATAATCAACTGCAGATGTGGTTAACTTTGACATCATTGTGATGGCAACCAGTCAACACAAGTCTCAAATGACCAGATTTACCTTTGCCTAAAACTCCTGTGCTACAGATCTATGACTGGAAAAACGTAAGGATACACCAGACGAAGCAGCACATTCAATTTTCACTTCAACTCGTATGTTTTTGTTTTCATAGTTTTTCTTTCTTCCTCTGACAGTAGCTATACAAAAACAAGGACTGGTGGATGAGAGAAAAAGAAATCAACAGAAGGAAAGTAAGGGAGAAAGAGTCTGCATATTTTAATTGTAATTTGACTTAAATACTTAAAACTTAAATTGATGAAATAAACAAAGTGATTCTTCCGTGGAAAAAATCAACAACTCACAGGCAAGATGCATTATTCTAGCACAGCAAGTCCCAACTAGGCTGGGACTTGTAATATATACATGATCTGACATCTTACTGACTCTTTGTGCTCTTCTGAAAAAGACAGACAATAATTTAAACCAAACAAACAAACCCCAAAGCAACTTCCAGGCAGATGGAAGTAAAGCAATTCCTTCTGTCTATAGTTGATTTGCTTACATACACTAACCATTCCCTGGTTGGTGCTTGTTTTATGGGCTTGACGATAAAGAGAAAATTCTATAGAAGTTCGATATGTAGCTGAGAACTGGGGCCCCAGCAGATGGCCCTAAAATTGATTTGTAACTTGATTTAACTTTTTCTAAGCTCAACAGTAAAACTGACACTGGGACTCTGCCCACTTACCTCCCATGAAATAAAAATTACACGTAAGAGTGCAATTCCTACAGTGATCTGACTTTTGTTTTACTTTTGCTCACATAACGGTGCTTGTTGAAAAGATCTTCTGTATTGAAACCCCTAACGAGGATTAGCTCCACAAAAGCTGTAGCTCCCCAAAGTCAATGCATACAAGAAGTCATAAAGGCACCTTTGGGTTTCAGAAGAATGAAAGACAGGAAGATCAGGAAGGCTACATGGAGCAATGACCAGTCAACTTCATAGTTCAAAGCAGACGAACTCAGCAAGCTGCATGGTAGCTCTTAGCTTCTTCAGCTTCCTCTTAACTGAAGTTTGTCAAAATTTTCTCATTTTTTATAGGCTGGAAAACCATGTTGAAAACTTACACAGTGCCCTAAATACTGATACTGCACCAGGTCTAGATTCTGTCCCCTTATACACACACAGTAGCAATTCCACTGAAACCCATGGGATAATTTGGGATTACAAAACCAATTGTTTAGCCTAAACAAAAAGACTAAGGAGGGACCTCATTGACACTAACAAGTGCCAGAAGAATGAGTGTCAGAAGGATGGGGCAACATTTTTTCCTGTTGTCTTCAGTGACAGGACTTGAGCTAATGGACAGAAGCTGGAACACTAAAAATTTCCACTTAAACACAAGAAGAAACTTGTTTGGTGTTGAGGTGAGGAAGCCCTGGCCGAGGTTGCCCAGGGAGGGTGTGGAGGCTCCTTCTTGGGAGGTTTCCAAACCCATCTGGACACATTCCTGTGCCCCCTGAGTGAGGGGAACCTCCTTTAGTAGGAGGTTGGGCTGGATGAGTTCTAGAGGGCCCGTCCAATCCCCACCATTCCATTATTCTATGCATTCAAAATATATGCCATGACTTTCAGGAGGTAAGTGCTTCCACAGCAACTACCCTGAGCTTCTGCCTGATCTCTCATAGATCTTTTCTGCAGTGTACAGTATCTAAGATCCAGTTAGCTCTGATATTCCCGCTTTGAGCGACTAGAGTCATCTCCCAAACACCAAAGCAGTTTCCTGTCATAAACTGAACATTCAAAGTCAAGTCATTGTATAGGATGAGATAGCATTTTTGCAAGTAAATGGTAAGTTACTGCATAGCTGTTACTCAGTGAAGCAAATCCCAGTTCTTGTAAGACTTGATGAGGGAAAAGTTAGAAAAACCCCACAACTGTTTTATGTTTCTCAGCACTCTGTGAAAAATGCTGTTTCTTACCTCTGTTGTACACCTAATGTCCAACTGTAACAGCCTAAATGAAACATCATTTTACAGTGTGGAAGTTACAACAGTGAGAACAGCAGGCAAGGCCAATTAATTAACTAGGGATAAACTAAGGTTATAGTTTGGATGTTCACAGGTTATCTGCAATGTGTGAGGTTTTTTATTTTAGCATGAAAAAATATCAGAAATGTTTTTTTTCCTTGTCAACCAGAGAAAGACATATTTGATTTATTGCCTACTTCAGCCTTTTCACATAAATTTTCTCTGCTCTGCCATTGTCATTTGACCAAAGCCCTATGGAAACTAAAACACGATTTCTTTTACAGAGTGTGAACAATAGGACTAACTGTAACAAAGACTAGCAGAGATAAAGCTCCTAATCATGTCAATGCATTAGAAAAAACACTATTTTAATACTAAAAGTAATGTTAGTTCAAAATAAGCACAAAACTCTCAGTTCTTACACAGAAATTTCCCATCATCCTCTTAGTGTTTCCATTCCCATTGAAACAGAAAATTATAGAATAGTCTACTTCTTTAAAAAGGGTAAATAAAATACTTGTGGTCTTTCACTAGAACCCTGTATAATCACAGCTCCAGCTATTCAAAGCATTTTTCAACCTTAGCCCTGAAGTTATGTGCAAAACTGACACATTTGTTCACCTCCCTTTCTGTACCCTTGTATACATCCTTTGTTGTATGTCCCTGTAAAGTTCAGGCTGTTCAATTAGTTAGATTAATTTTTTGACAATAATATTGTACTTAAGAAGAACTACTCATCTAATTAAGAAGAATGTGCCGATTTGAAAAGATTATGACTGAAACCAGTGGAAACCTGCCATGGTTTCCTGGTTTTGGCTGAGACAGAGTTAATTTCCTTCCCAGTAGCTGGTACAGGCCTGTGTTTCCATAAGGTAGGGTTGCAGTTATTGCAACATTATTGTTCTGCACTGTGTAACAGTCTTCTACACAGTTTTTGTCATGATTCTCATCCTAAAAACTGCCGCTCCTTATGTCTATTGCACTTATTTCTTTCTCTTTCTAATTGGTTTAAGTTGAAGAATTTCTGGTTTGGTTGGGGGGTTGTTGTTTGTTGTTGTTGTTGTTAATTTGCTAAAGACAAAAACAAAAGAGCTGAAGCAAAAGGAAAAATTGGCAATAAATCTGTCTTGTATTGTGTTTACCTGGGTAGACACACAGACTTATAAATCCATGAAGCTGGATCCTCTTGGCATTTAACCTAATCTTAAAACACTGACTTTGGAAACATTTCTTTTTATTTCAGTCCATGTAAGCGAGAAGAAATTCAGACAGCATTCACAGACAGCATGTAACCTAACAAGAAATTAATTCATTAATTTTTCCACAGCTGTATCTTAGCAAGTATCCTGATACTTAACCATTTTGTGACAAGAGATATGTAACAAATTGAATGTACCAATTTAAGCAGCAATGGAGAAAAATAATCATTTCATCACTTTGGCGTTAGAAAACAACCTCTAATGATCTGTAAGTGTGGACATTGCTCATTTCTAAATAAGTACTTCATGCAAAATGCAGTGGGTAATTTTCATCAAGTAACAAAATAGTGGGGGATCTGGGAGGAACTTAAATATTTGTTTTCCACTGTCACCTGCATGTCATTTTCCAATGCAACGAAAACTAGAAATAGTATGAGCTCAACATCTTTTCTTTATAAGAGACTGAAAATGAAGTCCTCATAAATCTTGCCTGACACTTGAATAGGAACAAGGGAAAATATTTCTGCAGACGAGGAATTATTTCTTAAGAAACCATCCCTGAATCTTACTTCTTCATTCATATAGAGAAAAAAATAACCCTGGTGAATTACACAAAGCTAACTTTAAAAGTTCACTGTAGTCCTTCCCTCACAGTCTACCCTTCCACCTTGGTTTGGATCATAAAGAAGCATTTTCCCTTCAATTTCCAGGAAAGTGAATTACAACTTTGAGTCTGCTTTCAGTTGTCAGGAGCTCCAAATGCCACAAGCAAGAGAGGTGAAAGTCTACTGACTCAGTAATGCCTTGAAGGATGTGGCTCGTGGGCTGTGGTGCTGATGGCAGCTCATCATATATCCATGAGCAGGACCATTACTGTCCTTATCTTTGGCTCCCCTTTGTAAAATAAGACTGTACTAAAATTCATTGTATGCCCATGCAGGATATTGAGGGGAAATGCAAATAAAAGCTACGGGGTCAGAATGAAAATTTGAATTAAACCAATGCCAATACAACTGGTTGATGTGAAACACTTTTGTACATGCCTAATTCACATTGAGTACATCCTTCAATGGTTGATAAGGATTGAGCCTGTGTAGGAAGGGGCTTTGGACCATATTTTCTGAGCAGAACAGAGAAAAGATGCTTCATATACAGACTGTATTTATAGATCTCTAGAGGAGCAGGCTGCTTTAGAATTGCGTAGTCTGAGAGTTTTAGAAGTCGATAACAATGTGTGCACTTGTGAGAATAGTTATCTTAATTTACAGCGAGTATTCACAGAACGACGCTTCCAACGTGCAACATTCTTAAAGAAAGAAAGAAGAAGTGACATATCACACAGCGTTTCCAAGATACTGCAGTTCAGTTGAGCACATCTTACTTGGCAAACGTAACCCATCACTAGCCCTGACAAGAAATTAATGCCAGAGGATTACTTTTTTTTTTTTTGTGAAGTGGTGCTGCTGCTTGGAACTGTGGTTCTGTGGCAGCTTTCCTCCTTCTTTAAATTGATATATGAGCCTGCTGCAGACAAAGTCAGTTCTCCCACTCGGCCGAGCAGACAATATGATTCACAATGCCAGCATCGCTCTAAATGAACTCTGATCCAGCAGCGCTACTGTTGGGTCATAGAGTGTATATTTGTCTCTCATACATGTGGTTTGCACTATAATGTAAATGAATGAAACAGTAGATCTGTTCCTCAGACGGAAAAAAATTAAGCTAGCTCTGAGCAGCATTTTAAGAAACAGAAATCCTCTCTGACCTTTCTCTTTAGGATGAGAAGCAATTTTAAATACAAAGCTACAAACCAAACCTTTAGACCTTTACAAAAACCAGAGAGAGCACTTAAGATCGTGACTTTAACAGAGAAGCTGGACTCCATTATCTTCCAGTCTCATAAATTTCACAAGTAACTACAAATTGAGTCCAAAAGCACTGTGAACAGCTCTTGTCATTTCATCTTAAACAGTAAAGTACCAAGAACAAACAGAAGCTTAGAACAAACAAAATTATAGGGGTGTCAATCATGCATCTTATCAACATTCAGAGAATTGTTGGTCTTGCTGACAGCTTCTTGCCAAACTTACTCTGAAAACAGTGTACTTTATTAAAACCTGCAACCACTAAAAAGTCCTGTCAAAATTCCAGACCTTGTTAACCAAAGATTGCAAATGGACGTAATTTCAATATCTCCAGTAAAAATACTGTCTCTGACAACAAAATCCAACTTGCTGGTATTACACAACTAATGGACAATTGGAAGTTCAAACACAAAAACCTCAATCTATATTTTTTCACAAAGCACTGTAAACTAGAAAAACATTTCTGCAATCTAAATCAGATGAACAATGAACATTCTTAGGTTTCTCATCCTCTAAATAGTTTTTTAATCCTAAACCGATAGTGAACATAATTTAGTGTTGCTGACTTCTGTGTGAGAATCAAATCAAGTTTCTAACACTCATACCTCATATGACTTAAATTCAAGCTGTATTTGCCATAATGCTCTCGGGCATTTCTATGGCAGTGTTGTTTGCATTCTAAATAGCTAAAATTGTTTCTTCACCATTCTATAAGGTATGAATCAAAGCATTCGTTAGGACTCTGAGGCAGAAATAAATGGGTAACAGAGGAAGGTGTGGAGAGGTTAAGGCCTTGCTGAACACCCACTTCTCTTCCAGGAAGCCCACAGGGTAACAAAGAAGGACCACATGCCAAAGCTGAGAACTTCACGAACTGCACAGTTAAATTTGATGTTGCTGAGCACCAACCACCTATAAACCTATGGCTACTTCCCATTAGTCAAGGAAGGCTGGAGTGCGAGTGCAAGCTGACATCTCAATCCGTGCTAAATTTCCACAAATCATGAGCTGTTATCAAAGCCAGCAGGAACCCAACACTGAGCCAACAGCCGGCTACAGATTAGCATCTTTCCTTGCAAAGATTAACATTTATTTTATGCTGCAAAATCTTGTTTAAGCTGCAAAAGGGAATGAAGCTGAGAATTATGAACCTGTTCTGCCACTCACTAAATCAGTCCTAATAGGATTTCACCACCTGTGCAACAGAGAAAACGAAAGGGAGGGGCAGAGGTTGGAATCAGAGTATCTGTCAAACCACAGCAGTGACACACGTTATCTCTGCTTTCCAGCTTGGTGCTCCGTGTCAACAGCAACCCCAGCAGAAAAATTCTGGTCAAAAAGATGAACTCTCATAAGGGGAAACAGAAAGATGCAATGGAGTACCGGCTACTTTTGCTCTTTTCTGACTGCATGATTTGGGAATTGGAGAGCATTCAGGCTCTCAGGCTCAACTTTCAGAGCACAGCTGGAAATTAATCCAAGAGTAATTCATGTAGAAAGGTTAAATGCTGAGGGGAAGAAAGAACAACAGCATGTTTTGTAAAGCAGACATTCCCTTTGGATTCACAGTTATTTCCCTCCATTTCAAAGTATCCAGACTTTGGACTGAAGGCTTTGTCTATCGTGACACTACATTCTCTATGAAATATCTCAAAAGAAGAAGTATCTCAGTTCAGGTGTTTGATAGATTTAACCACAGGAGAGCTCTCATTGTATTCGTTGTGTTGGGATCATAAGCAATAAGCAACTGTTTTCACTGTTATTACTTTGCTTCCAGGCATCTGTTTGAGATCATTCTCAGATCCTTACTGGTATGAATAAGAACAGCAGCTCCAAGTCTCCCAGGCCAGCATCAACCTCTATCTGTCCTCTCCACAAGGAGGAAAATAACAGAAAATACAAGCACACTTGTTTAAATAATCTGCCATGCACCTATGTAGCTCAACACTGCTAGCCTACATAATGAAGTGAATCTGAATCTCCTGTTTAGAATTAGCACAACATGAAACAGTTCAGGCTGAAGGAAAGGGACCTAATTAACAAGGAACAAGAAACAACTCATTACACTGGTATAGCCTAACACATGAAATTAAATTCACTGCCTTGTATCCTGGCTTCTGTTAGAAACAGCATGGCCAGCAGGACCAAAGCAGTGATTGTGCTCCTGTGCTGGGTCCTGGGCAGGCTGCAGCTCCAAGGCTGTGTTCAATGTTGGACCCCTCACTCACTGCCACAGGGACACTGAAGGGCTGCAGCGTGGCAAGAGCCGGGCGCAGAGCTGGGGAAGGGGCTGGAGCACAAATGTGGTGGTGAGCAGCTGAGGGCCCTGGAGGTGTTCAGCCTGGAGAAAATGAGGCTGAAGAGAGACAGGAGCACTCTCTGCAACTTCTTGACAGCTTGTAGTAAGGTTGAGGGTTGGTCTCTTCTCCAGTAATGGGTAACAGGACAAGAGCAAATGGCCTCAAGTTGCACCAGGGGAGATTTAGATGGGACTTGAGGGAGAACTTTTTTTTCCTGAAAGGGTTGTCAGTCCCTGTCCCACTGCCCAGTGGAAGTATAGGAGAGCATTACCACAGATTGAGCTTTAAAACATACTCTGGCAAAAAGAAACCCCAAAAATACTAAGAAGATTGGGCACAAACACATAACTGGCCTTAGCAACAACAGAAAAAAAGAGACTGTCCCTCAGGGACTACAGCAGCTGTAGTGAGTTTGTTGCAAGCTAAAAAACTTCTGGCAGTTTTGTAGTCTCTAGCTCCCCCATAGACTTACTTATTTGTGTTTCTTGCTGTTTAACCTTAGATACTAAATTAAAAGCACTGAATATATCATAAGTTACAAACAAAGCACGCCAGATTGTTGAAGGCAAGTGAGTAGAAACTAGGTAAAGGATGAAGTATAAGCAAACTAAGTATTGGCATGCAAAAAAGCAGAACTCCTCATGGTCAAGTCTTATATAACGCTTCTATTAAATGGCTTTGGCACCTATAGTAGACTTGTCATGATGAAAATAGATGATGGCATGAAGTTGGGAGACATCAATACAAAGGAGGAACAGAGCATTATCCAGGAAAAATTAGGTGGCTTTGAGGTTTGTAATTGAAATGGAATGAAGTGTAATAGAACAAAGGCAAGGGGCTATTAACATGAATCCCTGATACAGAATGAGAGTAAATCAGCTAAAAATGATTAAAAGGCTTGACTGTATTTATTGATCACAGGTTGACTATAAATCACCAGCATGATGCAGCTGTGAAAAAGGCAAATGAAATTTGAAGATGTGTTAAGAGAAGTGTTTTGATACAAGTGGACAGCTATCAAAGCCTTTTTACAAAATCCCTTGTGTGGGAAAAGACTTCATTTGACACATGTCATCTGACTCCAGACATCTACATTAAAATAATATAATAAAATGAACTCACATCGGAATACATGCGGATGCAAGCTCCAAGGATGACCAGAGAAACAAACCACTAATGTCATAAGAGATGGGAAGAAAATGGGCTCGCTTTGCTCAACAGAACAAGATTGGAAATGTAGCATGGTTATTCATTAGAAGTGCATGGTTAGATAATGCCAAAGAAGGGAAAGAAACCAGGAGACAAATGCTGCCATGAAAACAGAAGCTTGTAAAGTGGGCATGAGTAAACTGAGGCTGAGAAACATACAGCAATTGTTAATGAACAGTGATATAGGGCTCTGAAACAGGCAGCACGACCAGTTTCCTAATGTAAAATGCCCAATCCATACATATCATTTTGGTGCATACTTCCCTGTGTGGCTCCCACTTCCAGCTGCTCTAGNTCCTAATGTAAAATGCCCAATCCACACATATCTTTTTGGTGTATACTTCCCTGTGACAATAGATGACTGATTGACTGTCGCTTATATCTTCTACACCCCGTCTTCTAAGTAGTGTGTGGCTCCCACTTCCAGCTGGTCTACTAGGGTAAGTCATGATCTGAAATATCATTACCAATCTGAATGTATAGAGTTACACAGGAAGTTAAAATTTGTGCACGTCCCTAATGTTTTCAGGGAAAATAAATCTGTTATTTTCTTATCTGCAAGTCACCATCAAATCTGTTACAGAAGTCAACATAAAAGAATGTGTGAGATTAAGAATATATAACAAATAGTGTACAACTACCCAATAAATTTAGCAGCGTGCTTCTTTGAAGCAGGGAGAGGGCTGAGGAAGGGGAATTATTAAGGAAAATCATTTAAGGCAAACCATTATTGACTGAAAAATATCCATAAGCTACTGTGAACTGTTTTGCTAAGAAAGACCTAGTAGACACACCATTCCACTCGGGCAGACTCATGGAGCTCCCTTCAATAGTTTGAGTTGCACGACAAGCAAGTTGCACACGAGCTTTCTAACGTGTTAAAATGAAAAACAACATCAGTAGAGCAAATCTCTCAGCTTGACTTTGTTCATGTTGATCTGATTAAACATCCCTATCTCAGACAAAATATTGTCTGCATTTGACAGATTTGATGCAAAAGATGAGAGCCTGAAGCATGTAATTAAGTTTAGCACTACATATTTCCAGTTCCTATTATCAGCTTAGAAGACAGCTGTTAGTACTAACCAAATTTTTATTTAAAGGTATCAGAAGGGATAACCTAGAAAAAAAGCCCATGTGCACTTTATGTTGACCTCAATAAGCACTGAATAATGTTATTGCACCAGAATATTTGCAAAAATACAAGTCCTCGAACTACACACACACCCACCATGATCAGCCATCCCAAATTCTAGTCCATGATGTAAAGGAGTAACTGATCTGCTGAAATACTGAAATTGTGGGTTTGCACTCTTCAGGAAAAATACAATGCATTTGCTCTAGACTACTCTCATCATCTTCCTCAGAGCATTCCAGTGCAGTCTACCCAAACTGTTCAATTTATAATCAGTAGATACAATATAGACGACACAGTAAAATCTTATAGTGGGCAACGCATTAATTGAGCAGTAATTTCAGCAGTTGACTACAAAGTATGTATGAGATCTATTCTTAGTCCTCATTAATTCCAATTCAACAGACTGGTGGTAAAAGTGACTTGAAATTAATAAATCACAGAAAACATGGAGCCAAACTCTGATCCTTAATGCTGCTGAACTGCAAAGCACCATCATAATAATGTGTTGGAAATTTAATACAGAAATGCCTACATTGTTTACCAGCTCTTAGAGGCACCAAAGCTTTAGAGTTACACACAAAATTAAAAATACAATCCTGCTGGTGATAACCAACCCACGAGAATGAAACATGTTGCAAGAAGGTGTCACCAGACAAGAAACAAAGACCGCAGATCTCTTTTCTGAACTTCAGAAGAGCAAGATGTGATGCACAACATAATTTATGCACTACAAAAGAAGAGCTAAAAAGAGCTGCTGCCTGACAGCTAGAGCTAAACTGTCATGGTGTTCAAGTATTTGAGGTAGGTAAGGTTGACCATGTAAAACAAACTACCTGCCAGTGGTCTCTGAACACCATGCTGACTTGTGTCACCAATATAGTCCTTGAAGCTGAAATACGACATGGCAGTGTTTCCTCATTTTTAAACTAGAAAGTAAATCCAGTTCTCAGGATTTTGTGAGGGCTTATCCCTGACAAATTTCCATTTTTAAGTGACAGTTGTTGGTCGGAGCTTGGTAAGACATTAGACAAAATCTGCACAAATTTTTGATTGAGTTTGTCCCTCTTGCAAACACTGTCATAAATTCCCACTGAAAATCACGCAGACAAAAAGTACAGCTTTTCTCTGACCAACTGCATGGAAAAATCGAGTCAAGCAACACAACTGCAGTAACCCTCTGTCAGCTGCTAGTTGCAGCTCCAAACTGGGTATGTAAATGTATGTCAACTGGTTTCTATAACTTCCAGCTTTTGGAGTAAAACAAGAGAAACAGATGGTGCATCTACATTATAATATGCTGTTTGACCAGGAGAGTGCTTCTGTAGCCAATCTCCTCTCCTTCCTCCTGGTGTAGCTTACCCTGTGAGGACTCTCAGAGAGCGTGAACAAGATCTCTTTGGAGTGCAGCAGCACTGGAAGCTGTGCTCTCTGAATAGGTCGGATGCATTCCACCCTGTAACTGGGACCAATCCATGGTTTCAGGCCAGAGCTAACCTGAAGTACAACTCTCAAAATACAGTCAAATGCTGTGTCCTGACAGCCTAGTGATTTGCTCTACAAATCCACTCCACTTAGAGAGGACTGTTCACTAATGTAAATATAGACAAAGAGAGATAGAGTAATACCAGTGAGAAATAAAACCTTAGGTTATAAAACTTTGCACAGTGAAGCGCTGCAGAGTTGGAAATATTTGTGACAGAGAATATGTGAAGACCTCAGTGGGTCTGTGTTTAATCACTGTCCTAGAAGCAGAGAGAATACAATTATAACACACAAAAAGCAGGCAGAACTTTGCCATTTGTAAAAACAATTATTTGTTTTAGACAGACTAGATGTTCTCTAAAGGTCCCTTCCAACCCCTACCATTCTATGATTCTATGCTGAAGGAGAATGGGTCCAAAGCACAGTTCAGTATAAACTGAAATCACATTCTTGATTTATGGTCTCGAAAGTATGTCTGAAAATATAAAAATCTGTCAAGCCTGAATTGTAGTTTTATTGTACAGTTAACTGTTTCAAAAATACTCTCTCAATCAACAAAAATAGCTATGAATATTTACACTTGAGGGAAAAAAAGTCGAGCTAACAGCAGCCTAAATGCCTTTTGACTACTCAGTACTTCAGCATGAAATAAGCAGAACTGAACGTGAACCGTGTGCTACAGCCACGGTTAAGAAATGACACTGTACTGGGTTGTGCCTCTACATTTCCTGAACAAAAACAATGAGATAATTTAGCTGGTTTCCCACAGGTGGGAAAAAAGCCAGTCAGCCAACCCTTAGAAGAAAGTGAAACTAAATTCTAATCTGTATAGAACTATAGAGAACAAGGAGAATCTGATAGATCTATCATTCTCTATTTCCTCTAATTTATAACCACCTAATCTTCTAAACGAGTTTCAGACTTAATATTGTGCCTAAAAAGTGAATTTATTACACAGGACTCCACTTTCAGCAGTGAAATGCAAACATTTGCAGCTCAGATAGAGACGAGACACAAACTTGCCAAAAAGAGACACTTAGGACAAATGACGAGACTGGTTTATGAAAACCTGTCTCTTTCCTCTCTTTTCTATGCTTGTACTTGGAAACCAAAGGCCAAATTTCTGACTGTTCCCTCAAATCTTTGCCATATTCAACTCAAAGTCATTCAGAGGTAACAGATAGCCAAAAGTGATCTTTCTTTACCTGTGTCTGCAGCACATGAGTAGAGATTTTATTTTATATGCAACTTCAATCATCATTTAACGTGTGAAAGAATTTTCCTAGAGTACAAAGAGTCTGACATTCAGTGCAAGAAACCACTCTCTTAGGTTACTAGATGTTTCATGCAGCAATTGTTCTTACTGCCATGTAATCCTGAGTACCTGAGTGTTGACAGAATAAGGGGGAAAAAAAATCACTACAGTCTGATAACACACTTCTTCAAGTCTATTATACAAAGCTGGCAGTTGGAATCACTAATATGCAACTTTTTTACAGTTCATTTCTAGAGTACACTTCAGGTTTGTTTGTCACTCAGGCTGTAACTAATTTGTAGTTACTGGCTGTTGCATAGTTGCAAAAGAGATCATCTACTTTAAAGTTCTTTTTCTTCCCATCATTCTTCATTCACATTTTCTGCCATTTGATTTTTGTTATCCTATACTACGTAGCAGAAATAAATCTCAACGTAAAAATATGCCAAATTACTCAGCTAAAACTGTCCTTGCACTTCTTTTTCCTGCTATAATCATGAAAACGGAGAGAAACCACAAACACAGAGGACTAGTCATCTATTCAAATCAAAGCTCTTAGTATGCAAACACATCCTTGGGCAAAGCACAGCACAAACAATTCAAAGACAGGGATTCTCTAAAGAGGAAATAAAAAAAAGGATTCTGATAAGTTTAAAAATCCAGAGTTGTTTGTTCCAAATAGTTCAGTCATCATGCATTCTGCTCAGCGTTCTGAAGCTGACGCTAAGCATACATTGTAAATGGACTTGAAGACATTTTTCTAGTACCTTGCTTGAGAAACAGATGTAAATCTGACAAAAATCAAGGGAGGGAAGAATGGGCCTGGAGAGGGGCAGAATAACCTGCTAAGGAAAGTTATGGAAAACATCCAGCCTATCAAACTATCAGCAGGGAGACTGTCAGCCTCCTGAAAAATGAAAGGAAAACCTTGTAACACTTAAGATTTCTGAGTAGCTTTTCAATGCTGCAATAGTATTTTTAGGCTTAACTGTAATAGGAACAGATAAATCACCTCATGTTTCATGCTGTTGCCCATACGTGGACTAAGAGTGCATGACCCACAGCCAAGATTTGTAGACTCGGTCATCTATCCGTTTTGCAGGGTTTTTCAGTTCTCTTCAGGATCTTTTCTTCAATTCATGCCAAGATTAATTAATCAGGGCTAGAGTCTTGTTTGCAGGTAATGCTGACAGTTTGGAGGAACAAAGACAGCAGATTATGCTGTCTTGATTCCCAGTTTCCTAGAAATGTTTGCTTAGTTCATACTTTTCTTCTTTTACTCCTCTAAATGACTGAGATTCAGACATACATAATGCAATCTCAGCTTTCTGCGTCTACAGAATCTGCAAAGAGGTTTAGACATATCACATCCTCCAAGCACTTCCTGCCCCAATAACCAAAGCAATTCATCTCTGGTCCTCTGTAGCACTCCTCAGCCTTCCAGCACTCCTCAGCCTTCCAGCACAAGCTCAATGGTAGTCAATCAGCTTGCAATTTACTTTTCCAAAAAATGCAGTTTTACCCTTCCTCTTTTTATAAAACTAATAATAAACCTGTTGGCAATCAGTTTGTGTTGTTGAACTACAAACATCAGAACAAAACACAGGCTGAAATTGCTGCATGCCCATAATAGAGGTACACGTGGCAAACTAAAACATCTCACTTTCTGCCTTAAAATTCAAAGCACTATTAAGCAATCAGGTAACAGAAAATACTTTTTATAACCTATTTGGATTTTCCCAGTGAAAGTTATTATCTTAGAAGCTCACTGTTCCACCAACAGTGATAAAACAGCTTCCCGGGTAGATAAAGCTGAAGAGATGCAAGTTAACGAATATTCTCTGCAGATGGAAATCTGAACAGATAACACTGTTCAGCACTAACTAAACACTGTTCAGCACCATCAGATAATGTCTTCTTTCCATTTTTATTCACTTTCATCACTAGTTTCTATAACCTGTTTGATAATTGTACATGATTTTTTCACTAAAAAGTATTTAGCGACACAACAGACTCCACCCCAATATTGGATAGTAACAACAAAATTCATATTTAAAAGATGAAGTGATCTGATTTTGAAATAATACTACTCTTCTTACAGTTTAAGTCAATAACAGAATTGTAACACTGAGTGTAGACAATAGAGGAGAACTGTATATTTTTGACAGTTATTAAAAAAGGCAAGGAAGGAAAGCAACAAATTCAATTTGGCCACAACTCAATTTAAGTTGGTGTCAGGCATCAATGAACAAAGTGAGATACAGAGTTTGAAAGAAATTACGCAACGAGGAGAGAAAGAAACTGAAGGCAGATTAAGTCAAGAAATACATTGTGTTTAGTATACTGAGCTTGCGATAGCTTTCCCCTCAAAGAAAACGTGTAAAAGAGGAGAGAATTAGAATTTATAAAGTGGAATGTATAGCAACCTTCAATGTTCATTACTGACAGCACTGTTATTTATCTAGAGAAATGGCAGACTGTGTGTAATGCTCCCAGTCTGCTTTAAGATGCCAGATGAAATGTAAAACACGTATCACTGATGGGTAATCACAGCAATCTGCCGAATGCCCAGGGAGAGAATTTTTACCACTATTCCAATCACACTAAATGTAACACATCTAGTGCCAAATGCAGTTAATCAGACAAAATGCCAATGTCATCTTTTCTGAGCAGGACCATTGCTGAAGAGCTCCCTGTCACTTAAGCGCATTCCAGGGGAGTGGAATAACGAGTAACAGTAGGAACTTCAAAAGGACATCGCGATCACACATAAAGGTTCCGTTCAGCGAACTACCACAACCTGAATGCCACATGAGAACAGCCAGAGCATGACTTTTCAGTGAAGGAATAAAGCAGCAAGCTTTCCCACTTCTAAGCTGACATTCAAGCTAGTCATGCACATATTCATATATAATTTCGTTCATCGCAGATGAGTGAAAAGTTGGAGGAAAAGATCACAGATGATGAAAATGTCTCAGTCCCCTTCAATAAGGCCATCTAAAAAAGTACATGATTCTACAACTGCATTTTGAATACAGGTTTAGACTTACAAAGCCAAAAGAACTTGAAAAGAACCTGATTTTAAAGCTGCACAAAGTCATATGAAGTCAAAGCCCATCACTGTTAGGAAATTCTTCTCACATGGATTCACCTCACTTGTACACAAACATTACGCAGTTTCAAAATGACTGCATTTTCCCTTCTTCTCAAAAACACTGTACCACTAAGTAAAGGTGATAAATGAAACATTATTAATGATCAGCTGACCAATATTTGCTGCAAACTGTTAAAACCTATGGTGAAACTGTTAAATCTGTTCATTTGTCTTGCACTTTCTATGGCACTTTTCAGAACAGAGGACTGCTTTACAAAACTTAATCAATCTTTAAAATGGCCAGCAAAATGAAAGATGGTATCATTCCATTTTACAGAGAGTTGACTGAGGCACAGACAGACTGAGGAAAAAAAATCCTATTAATTTTCACACCTAGCTTGATAAGTCTAAGAAACGATTTTTCAGAAGGTGATTGCTATATGGTACTTCATCCATTCAAAGTAGCATTCCCATTGGCTTCAGTTATAAGTGCTCAGCATTTCTGCAAGATATTTCTACAGAAAATCCAAGCTGTTACTTTGAGAAATGAGAACGGCATCTATTAACCATTTCTAACAAGTGTTACAAAGGAGCATAAAGGCAAGAAGAAAATCCTTAGGGCAATAGATAGATCCAGTACTAATCCACTATATGCCATCCACCACATAGTGACTCTCAGAATAGATGCAATTCCTATGACAACAGCCCAGTAGCTCCACGTTGTGGAAGAGTTCCTTCAAATTGTTCAGAACAACAACAGGATAGAAACAAACAGGACAACAAAGAAGAGCCACCCATTTCTAATTTGCAAGGTTTTCTTTGCAAGTTAATTTGCAAGACTTTGTAACCCATATGACAGCCTTGTCTCAAAAGCAACTGTGCAAGCAGCCATGGAATACCAGAGGCACTACGATGTAGCCAGTGAGAGAGACGTTTCATGGCTCAGGAACCTGCCGCAGAGCGATTAGGTAAGAATATTCACAACATGAATGCACTGTGACCCTTGACTAGATTGCTTGATAAAGAGAAGTTTGGAGAAGCCACAAAGAAGGTAAATGAACCTAAACACATTCCAGGCTTCCAAAATTTCACTGAAATACACAAATAAAAATCTGGGGAAAGGATGTTGCTTTTTCCACTATACAATCTTCCATTTTTAAAGATGTATCCACTGAAAATACAGCAGAGGGATCCTAAAATCAAAGACTGGCGGCAATGGAAGTTTCCTGACAACAAAGGAACAGTAAGTCTCTGAAGTCTCCTGGTCCATTCAGAGCTCAGAAATAAAGTAAACTTTAGTGGAAACAACTCTTCCATACAATCACCACAACTCTGTCCTCTTTTTCCTACTCCTGGTTTATCTGAATCTGTCATGAATGCTCCCTCAGCAAGCAGCCTGCACATCCTCAGCCACCTGCTTTCCCAGACAGCTGTCAAACTCCTGCCCCTTATCTTTTAACTTTAGTCCCAGCTGGCTTATCACTCGCCTTAGTCCCAAACTGCCCGCTCTTCACCAATTCTTCACTTAAAACAGTTTACATCTCTAAATCATCTTATCTAGCCAACCTTAGCTCTCCAACTACATCTGCTGCAGACTTGTGGTCCCAAAAGACTCCTTTTCCCTCTTTAAACTCAGCCTTCTGTCTTTTTTTTATGTTATCAACTAACTTGCAGCTCTAGGCACACACCTGTGCACTGTCTGAGCAGTACTGAAAGTGCTGGAAAGTTCTAGTACATCCAAGTGGAAGCAAATATTGACAGGAGTTACTGTAACTCACCTTTATTGTCTTTTTCATATACCTTTATTTTAGCATATTGTAGACCATTTTGATTATCCCTCTGGGACACCTTTCTGATTCAAGGAATACAATTCCTAACTCTTATGCTTCAAAGGCATATGACCAGAACTAATGCAAAATATTTAGAAAAAAGAAATAAAAGAACCTTTTGGGGAACCTGGGTGATCGTGACTTCACATTTGTGCAAATGTTCGAGTGCTTACTTTACTCAAATCAGTTACAACAACTCAAGTTCTGCTTTTTCTAAATTTTAAAGGTCTCTTTAAATAATTGTTCCTAGCTAACAAAGAAAAAGAAAATAAGATGTACAACAGACATTTAGAATACTGAGGGAGAGAGATCTCTTTGAAAAAGCATCTGACATTTCTGATTTATGTTAGTTCTTCCTATCTGTAATAACCCCATTTGTAAGGAGTCTGCATTAAAGCATTACTGGAGCACATAACTGGAGGATGAGTTAATTAGGATGTTCTGTTTTAATAAAATATGCTCTTCAAAGAATCTCGTATTTACCTGCTTAAACAGTGTTAGATAAAAAGAAAAAAGGCTGTCAAAAGAAAAGGCATCAATAAATGAACAAAGTGAGAAAGACAGCACATTCTGAATAGAAACAATAGAAAATTTCTGAGCACCAATGACAGCTGCATCCAGAAGAGTACTGTCTGTCCTTTAATGGCAAAGAATAGAACCAAAAGAGTAGACCAGAGTCTAGAAGTTAGATGTTACAGGACTGTAGTCCCTGACTGTAACCACACAAGTAAGTTTCACTCAATAAAACGCAGAAAGCCCAGTATAATGAAGATATTAATTCAGAAGGGTTAAAGACAGAGTAAGGCCTTTGTTGTTATGTGGATACAATAAATAGGATGCATCATGCTACAGCTGATTTACCTCTGGAAGCTGTAAGGTACGCTAAGGACGTGTTTTCTTCCGAGTCAGGATGAAAAAAAATCTTTAGTCTGTTTCCTGCTCTAGCTTCTCTACCACATAAAACAAGTAACAAGAATAATATCTAAAGGATAACCCAAACGCTATGGGCTTTCCCTGGGCAAAGCATGCCCATTTGCAAAAGGAAGGTATGCTTTAACGCAGCCTTGTGCTATGACAGTCATCAGTGCCTCCCATCAACCTGCCGTTAACACTTCTCCCACTAAACTGAAAGGCAAGCACGAGTGGAGACTGCAGGCAACGTACAGCCCTTTGTACGCATTTCCCGTATTCTACTCAGCACATTGATTGTATACTTTATTTCCCAAGGAAACCTGAAACAGGAAGAAATGAGCTAAGAAACAAAGGAGAAAGAAATGTCTGTAGTACTGATTTTTTTCAGCAGTCTCAGGAGAGAATGAAAAAAAAAACCCACAGCAAGAAACAAAACATTCTACAGCGAGTTAAACCGGGGGAACTCTTTTCTTTAACTTATCCTAATGATTTTGGCATACAATTTATTGAGCAGGCAGCTCAAGTAGATGGATGGATATTTAAGAAAAGATGCATAGTGATCAATTGGAATGACAACCGCATTTAACATTATCAAGAATTACCTGAAAAACCATTTACCACAGTCATCTTTTGCATCTGGCTGTCTAATGGTGCTTTTAATGAAACAGACAAGCATAACTTAACTAATTACTTAGAGATATTGAAATCCGTCATGTCAGTGACTTCTTAGCACACATTTTCTTGGACCTTCAGCTTTTTTTCCTTTAAAGTGGAAAAAAAAAATTGAATTAGGCAGCTTTTGAAGTTATGAAATATGAGGTCATATTGTGACAAATTATACCACTCAAAAGTGAAAGTAATTCTAATTAAAAATCCATCTCAATTGGAAGAGCAGCTTTTCATCTTGTTAAAAACCAGAGATCCCAGTGAGCGTTGTTTTGGTTAGTTGAGTTAGAAGGCGTTAGTCAACACATTGATTAGTTTAAACCACAAGATGTGTGCTTCTGTTGTACCACCATTGCTCTCACCAGAACAAGATGAATGGAGTTCACATTCTCGTTTCTTCTCCCAAATATGTAACTCAACACTCCTCTACAGTTCCTTGCCTGCTTGTTGGTAAAGGAAAAGGCGAGTCCTCTGCTTGCTGATACAACCAACACCTTTTCCCCCATTTTATCTGGACTTTGCTCTCAGATGCCAGATCACATATACTTATCGAATCACAAAACCAGAAAATACTTGAGGTTGGATGGGGCCTCTGGAAGACTTAGGAATCTACATTCCTCTTTCAATCAGGTTTGTTCATTGCATAGTGTCATGCTCCAATGATGCTGCAGAGATGTTTATCCTTCATCTGACTCTGTGACATTAGATTTCCAACCTTGATCCAGAAAAGAGGTGTCTATATGCTCACAGGAGCTCACTTTAGCTAGTTGTATTCAAAGGATCCAAGCTAAGCCTATAAATGCAATAATATAAGTTTTCCTAGTGACCTAGCTTTATTAAGCTATTAAAAACCCTGCTTTTCTACAATCATTGGGTCATGTTTCTGGCTATGTGTTTTTTTTCTTGCTCAAAGGGCTGGACGTTTGTGCTTCATTTGGGCTGCCGAGATATGACCAAGATTACCATCATTTGGCATCAGTATATGCATGTTGTACATCATACTGTAGTAGTATAAAACTGACTACACCCAAGGAAAGGATCGGATTCTAAGCACAGGTAGACTGTACCACACTTAAAACCTAGATGAATGTAAAGCGTTATTGGGTAGAGAAAACACCTGGCACCCTATATAATAAGAAATAGATCTACCAATATTTATTACTTACAAAGGGAAATAATCCCAAACCATCCATTAAACACCACTATGAAGAAGAAAATCACAGCACCTCAGGTCAATAACAGCTAAGGTCAAAATGTGAAAACCACATTAACTAACACCAGCTGCCACAACAAACAAGACACTTCAAGTCAATGATATCTACCAGCCCTAAACACAAAATGTACCAGTCAGGTACCTCACAGCCAGAATTACAATTATGTATTTTTCCCTGCTGTTATTTGGAATACAGATTCTCAGTACTGACTCTGGCTTTGAGCAAAATAATCAAATTTTTCCATCCTTCGTGCTACTCTTCTTTCTGTCCTCAAAGTCACCCTACCAGACTGTAAACACTCTGGAGCGAGAGCGTGGCTGAGTGTACGTAACTGACTCTGACTGTGCAGTTGCAGAATGAGAGTAAACAACACGAAGCATCTTTGACACTGGCATTGTACTGATGGCTTTAGCTTTGATTTGGTATTCATTTTTCAGAACACCTGCACCCTTGATGTAATGGCAGGTTAACTACCCATGCTTCTTTTTAAATGAAGTATTCAGTCATACAGTACACAAACGTCTTCACACTTAAACAATGGAAAGACAGAAGGGCTTCAATGTAATCAAATCTAAAAACAACAGAGAAGCAGATACATGCAGCATAGGTTATTCATGTTATTCCTCTTTGGGTTTGCATACCTATTTCCCCTTACAAATTAATCACATGAGCACTGTCTTGTCTCCATTTTGTGAACTGCAGTCAGCAGCTTAAGAATCATACTCCTGGGCTCCTTGTGGCAGGCGGTGCCTTGCGCCTTCTAAACCACTGCAGCCTTTGATAGAGGCCTGCTACAAAACGTTCTCTCCCTCCTCATACACATTCTGCGAAGCTCAACATGGCCCAGAATAAAGAATGACGTATGACTCGTGAGTGCACAATGCAAAGCTCAGCACAGAGCTAAGCAATATAAAAAAAACCCTTGGAAATCCTAAAACCTTAGTCAGGGAAACACAACAGCAGGATAATGGTGCCTAAAGAAGTCCCAATCAAGTGTTGTTTAACAAAGCAGATACTCTGAATCTTGCTTAAAGAGGATTTCCTACCCCAAATCACTACAAAGTAAGTGTATCTCTTTTTTTCAGCAGCTAACTGTATTTCAGCAAAATAAACCATGCATATCTCACTATGTATAATGACCCATCAGATAATTAGAGAAAACAAACAAACAAAGAAATTATATGTTGTAGAGAAGAAGCAGTAGATAGCACCGACCACCTATGATGTCCAAGAGCAACAGAAGCATCTTCTACAACAGGAAGAAACCACAGCTTGGGAAAAAAAGGAGCAAATACTGGCTGTGTAAAGGAAGTCTAAATTCCCACAAATAGAGATCACTGAACAGCCATTAGACGTAACGATGACTACATGTTATAATCCTGCTCCCCTGATTTGAGTGGGATGAAAATTTTGCCTTCTGAACCATGAAGTTTTGTAAAGGGAGAATAATGAACTACATCCTTCTAGAGAAGAAAAGGAATAACCCACATTAATATCCTCTCCTGAAAAACGTACTTTTTTCATTTATTCATATTCAACTTTTTTTTGTACCTTCACAACAATTGTGACTAATAAAAGAGAAAGAAAAGTAGAATGTCAAAACACATCCCGCTGTATTTCTGAACAAATTAACTTCAAAGATTTTAATTTTAGAACAATTGCAATACATAAATAAAATTATTTTTATTTATTAACACCAGAAAAGAAACAGATTATTAATGTAAATCTTTAGATAGAAAAAAGATTCTTTACTAATTCTTTTTCCAGACCCCCAGTTTAATCAATCCTTTAACTCCACAGCTCTCATTTTGCTTTGCATCACCTTCAAAGAATACTGGCTTTTTTAATTCCACTAATATATTCATTACTTTATCATCGAGCACAACAGCTTAATAGATAAAAACTTTCTGCGACATTATTTAAATACGTTCATACCTAAAGCTGTCTTTAACATTCTTCTCTACAGTAATGCAAACTTTCTAAATACCTAAAAAGCTTTTTGATGATGGGACTCTGCACTGGTCTAACACTATTTACCAGAGAATTTGATTCTAAAACGTTTTCAGAAAAACTAATTAATTTTCTCTAACTTCTAACACCATGGAAAACTTAGAGTTAAATATCCCATAATGGAAAATTAATTTGCTGGAAAAACAACTGAGTTATTTATGAGCTACTAATACACTTCCTAGTTTACAGACCATGCTTCTTAAGCCTACAGAGGCTTAAGAACATCTCCAGCAGCGCACCCATGGGTGAAACTTGTCACTTCCTTGAAAGATGTCGGTTTTTTTCATTGTTTAGGATGCTGATTTTAGTGACTAACTTTTACTGACCTTTACTGATTCATACAGGATCAAGTCTTTGCACAAATCAAGGCTAGTTACTGGACATGTATATTTAAATTGTAATAACCAACAAAAGAATAATGATGGGGAAGGCACATGGGCATTCAGCTTCTCATGAAACAGGGCAGTGTCAAATTTTTCCCTCTAAGCTCATGGAACCTAGCATGTGTTATACTATTTCCATAATCCAAAAAAGAACTTAAAAATTGAAAGTCTAAATTATTTTTAATAAAACCCTAACAACTATTCCTGTGATTACTGCAAATTAAAATACTGTTTCATCTAAACAATTAGAAGTCATTTTATGATATGGGCTTTAAGGAAGCATTAATTTCTTTCAAATAGTTTTCATGTCTAGTCACTACACATTAAAAGAAAAAAAGAAAACTGTGGAGAAAGAAAACAAATATTGTTTCATATTCTTAAACAGATCTTTAAATCCCTAAATGTTCTAATAATTAATTTAGAAAGGAAGTCTGCCTCCGGAGTAATTGAGAACTATGCCAGAGAGACAGGACACCTCTGTCCATGGCCTCACCAAATCTCCTTGGGCGAACTTGAAGAGCCACCTCAGGAGTGCAGAGGACTTGCCTAATGTTCTCATAAGGGATGTGTTCGTGCTGTGGAATTGCAGCAGCTCACGTCTCCAATTACAGAATGGAAATCAATAATAAGTATTAAAAGAAAAATTGTCGTAAGTAGATTCCTCAGAAATACTTTAAAATGCAGCCATTAATTCCAAAAGCTCGAGAAAAGTCAAATTGATGAGAAAGAAACTGATTTATTCTGGTCATACTCATTAAGAACATGAAGTATTTCTGTCATATTCTTACTCTGTGAATTTCAAACCAAGATCATGTAGAGAATAACAGTCATTAAAACCCCTAATAGGTACTGTGAACTTTAGCTTTCCACTCTATGAATAATGGGTAAGCTTAGAGGCAGACACTGTAAACAAAATAGTACTGGGGAAAATTACAGTCATACTGTACAGCATCTTAGTTGGAAACAGTTTTACAATTCTAATGCTGTCCTCTAGAAGGCACAGATTTACAAATAGATCCACTGAAAAGATGATCCCAACTGCCTTTTAAAAGGGAGTTTTAGGGACTGATTTCTAAGGTAGTTTCAGCTTTGCTGAATGAATTCCTACTTCCTGATACTCCCTTTGAAATTTTGTCTGTTCCTTCTAGTGTAAGATTTTTGTCACTTCACCCCAAGTGTCTGAAACAGCGCTAGTGTGTGTATCTTGTTGCAGAAAATTAACTCTCCTTGCTTTTCATTTTCATCTTATAAACTCCCTCCTGCTCAGTGTGAACACTTTATATTAATACAGTGGTAAACAGAATCTAAAATATTAAAGTGCCCTTGTATATGACAGACACCAACTTGCCATCTTAAGCAGCTTTTCATAAGAAAACTCTCATCTAGCAAAGCAACCAGTCATTCATCTTGCCAATCACAATGTCACTTCTGAACAAATCAGACTTAACGTTTTCATTATCACACTCCCACTATGTTTTCCTCAAGGCTAAGAAGTTATTAAACTGTATCAACATTTTCATCCATGCTCTGACTAAAATAATTCAACTACGCAGTGTCACAACTTCTGTCAAAATGGGAGGAAATTTCATATTCAAGTGTTTAAAGTGGAATCTGTGCTGTACATCACTGAACAAAATTTATTCTCATGTCTCCCTCCTTTTTTTTTAAGTATAATCTTAGCACCTATGTTTGGTGATGTTTTTGGCATATCACTATCTACAGAAGCTCCACCTATTCCGTACCAGCCCCCTCTTACAGAAGTCTGACTCCCTAGTCCAGAAAAAAGGTCTCTTGATTGAAATTTACAGCAGATAACATTAAACAGAGAATTCCTGTTTGCATTTAGGATATTTATCCTCCACTACATTATTTTCCAATGAAAGGCTCCTTAATTAAAAATCATGTGGCTTTAGGAAGGATAATCTTGTCCGTCGTGAAGACCATGCAAGCTCTGTTACTAATTCCCAGTATGATGCCCAACGTGCAGGCCCTTTGGATATACCAGAACATATTGTTTATAAGCTCTGAGATCCATGAAACTTTCTAATATCTGCAATAATGGAAGTACTGACAAATTCTCACTCTGATCTAGAGCTCTTCATCTATATCTCCTCTCTCAAAAATCTTATGCCTTATTTCTGTTTGCACAGCAAATGAGTAAACAATATGAATGCACTGGACATGCTAGAAAACTATACACAACCACTACACCACCCAACAAATTTGACTGGGAAGAGCAAAAGTTAGCTCACTAAGTTGTATTTCCCAGCCACATTTAACATTTTGGGCTGTGAAATCTCCACTGTGATAGATATTTCAATTTATTTGTATGCTTTGAATAGTAAGCAAGAAAATGAATTCTTTTAACTTGACTGCAAAATGATCACAAAGTTCCCTTTCATCTCTGAAGCTTTCAAACATGAGGTAGAAGCACCATCAGATTTAAACAACCTCATTACTTCCAATTGTATTCTTTGAAACAAATCTCTCTTTAGAAAAGGATTACATTAAACATGTAAAATCAATTAATTCAGCAAGCCAGATCTATTACATCTCCTCTCTTTAAGGCAATGCATATTATTGGATTAATTTTGTTACTCACCAGTATATGTAGAACATCAGATGCCTGCAGTTCTAAAATGCCCCCCTTATTTTCGGGACAGCTTCTGATTTCTCTAGGCAAATCTGAAGCATTCGTGCAAGAGCTTTTACTTAGGTCTTTGCTATACAGGCAGTAATTACAGACTTATAAAACCTTAATGAGCAATAAAAATTGTTTCTTGCCTTCTGCCTAAAAAACAATGATTGTACAGTAATTATTTCAAATGCAAGATAAAAGTCTTTCTTTCAAACATTGAAGAGTTGAAGATCCTCTTCCATTTCATGAAATAACTAAAACCAAAAGAGAGTTTATTCACTCAGTTTCTGACTGCAGATATTGCCTGGCACAGAGATTTCAGAGCGTGAACAATGGTTCCTGCCTTCTCTTACTCACATAAATCACCAAGATATCTACTGGGAATCCAATGACTACTCCAGCATATGGTGAAACTCCGATAAAATATAAAAGCCCTAGAGTTCATTTAAATCTAATACTCAGACTTAAAAGGGGCTTAGCTGTAGTCATAGTTATCAGAGGAAATGAAGGATCAGAAAAATAAAATCTCTTCTATAGGGTCTACATAAAAGTGCAGTAGAGATTTCACACAGGAAAATTTCATTTTAGGATGGATTCACCCTAACCCTAATGATCCTAAAGCCTCATCACCACTGTAAGCTGTATCTTAGGTGTAATCATGTAAGTATACAGTCATTCTACCTGGTTTTCTTAAGCATGCCTTGCAGGATTAACACCATGACTGAACTAGAGTTACTCCTAGACCACACTTATAATAAACAAAAGGTGCACCATCAGGGTTACAAAACATTTTACCAAGTCGAGACTCTATCCTCCATTAATGGTATCTAATAAAAACATTATCTCTTATATCGTTCTGGGAGACATTAACAAATGTATTTTTATTAAAGTTGATGATACTGAATGCTATTTTCCACTGGCAACATGGAAGTGATGCTTCTTCATCTGAAAGACTTGCAGATTTATAGAATAAAGTAAAAAGAATGGTTGTTTTGGTTCTCACCAAAGATCGACAGACACAGCCCAAAATCTTGGAGATTAAAGGTGAAGCTTAGGAAGAAAGGACGAAACAGGGGGATGTAATGCAGATTTTCTTCTCTACCTTTTGACTGTCAGCAGTCTAAAAGCTATTCTATCAATCCTAGAACTTATATTACCAAATATTTGAGCTGTTGTATGTGTCGCTCACTTCATGCTTACATTTAGGAAAATAGATCTTCATTCAGAATCAGCAATATTTGGTTTGGTTTTATGTCATAAAAGTTAAGTTTGATTAGAGTCAATTACTGTAAATATGCAAACGGAAATCTAAAAATAGATGAATAGTGCATTTATGAGAGTAGGTAGGATGAACCACTGAAAAAAATGTATTTACTGACAGAACAGGCATTAGAAAACATCCTGCTTTATTACGGTTTTGCAAATGTTTCAATGCTCAAACAGTATCCAAGGCAGCAATTCTATCACAACATATATACCACAGTTCCTTCCTTTAGCTTGGGCTTTATGATTTCTGTATTTCTTCCATGTCACACTGTCTAATTATACAATTAGCCCTTGTAAGACATGGGCTATTACATAATCTCAGGTGTAATATAGACAAAATCATTAACATTTCTATCTGTCCTGAATAACATTTCTTATCAGCAATTACTTTTCAGGGCCTGTAGCCAAATGAGTAGAAGCAATGCAAAGGCGAGCAGACAGAGATGAGAAGTGTGGGCCTGGTATCTGCAATGTTTCATGCCAAAACTCAAACACATGCTTGTTTTGGAAGCCCACGTTGATATTTTCCTTCAGATTTACCTAGCAACCTGCCCTTGGGAAGTTGCTACTGTTGTCAGATAGCACAAACAGCACTGTCAGAGCAGCGAGCGACACTTATTTCCAAGGGTGATGTTAAACAAAATATGTCTTGCTCATAAGCAGCTGCAGCACAAGGCTTGACAACTGACTATCACCACTACAAAAGACAAATGTGACTGCAAGGGTTGGTTCTGCAATATTTTAAGAGGGACGGCACCTTAGTTATTTGTGTACCCATATCATCTGGTTTACTTTCATAGGCTGGATTTTATTACAGTCACCTTCTGTCACTACAGTGGATCACTGCCAAACTAAAGCATCGATCCTGTAGTCAGCAGCCAATTCCTGCTGCAATGCAACTGCTGAAGTTTCCCTATTCAGTCATTGTTTCAGGCTGAGGAAACTGGCCACGCTGGAAGGCAGACATTGCTACTGGAGCTGCAGAGATGCACATCTGCAGTTCTAGTTTATCCAGCCAAACTTCTTGAAGTTTAAAAGTATTAGATCAAATGCAATAAATACTGAGAATATCACTCTGGCATGGTGGCTGTGCAATTTATCAGACCACCTATAATGGCAAGCTACTGTATTCCAGTTTCAATATACTATTTTTCCAGGAGAGATAGTGGATTTGGATAAATGAAAAATGAAGCCTTTCAGTGCAGTTCATTTATCACAGAATGGTGGGTGTTGCAAGAGACCTCTAGAGCTCATCCAGCCCAAGCCTTTGCTAAAGCAAGTTCCACTCAATGAGAGGGCACAGGAACGTGTCCAGGCGGGTTTGGAAAGTTCCAACAGGAGCCTTCACACCCTCCCTGGGCAGCCCGGGCCAGGGCTCCCTCACCTCAGCATCAAACAAGTTTTTTTCTTATGTTTCAGTGGAACTTTTTGTGTTTCATCTTATGTCCATTACCCCTTGTCCTGTCATTAGACACTGTAGAAAGTGTTGCTCCAATCCTGACACCCACCCTTTAGGTACTTAGAAGTATTAACAAGGACCCTTCTCAGCCTGTTTCTCAGATTCTTGTGTCTGAAGAAAATAATGAGAGATATACACATAAGAAGCTATTAGGGTGAAAGTCTGAAAGCAATAGGGTCTGGAAAACAGTTAATTTGATGCATCATTTATAACAAATCAGCTTTGTGTAATATGAACCTCTATGCCATGTAACAACTGATTGCAACTGGTTTATATCATAAAACCTTACAAAGATTGTTAAAGTATCTTACTTTCACACAGTTTGTCTGGGCAACTGACAGAAACATTTTAAGTTTGAAATATTTTGGCCAGTTTTATATGAAGCTGAAACTGATAGGCTCCATTTATCCAAAAATAAAACAAACCCAAGCCACTACATCTATAGAAAGAAAGTGTTCGGCATAGTAAAACTGTACCTCTAGCTCTCTTCCTTGCAAAGAAAATCTTAAAACCATTTGAAATTAAGTCAGAGATTAAAGGTAAGCATCTGACCCATTAATAGTAAACCCAGAAACTAACGAATTAATATCATTAACTAAACCTAAAAACTGTGAAAACCCCCCAAGTTTAAGGCAATGACTGAAGACCCCTGATTTCCTAATGTCTAAAGGTCCAAATAAACTAGGCTGGTTCCAGTTTTCTCCCAGGACTGTCTAAATTATGTAGTATTCACAGTAAAAAAACAACAGCTCGCTGGGGAAAAAAATAAGTAAAAAAAAGAACCCATTGCAATAACGGCAGCAAAGACAGAAATGCATACTGATGCTTTTTGAATTTACATTCATGTTAAGCATCCTATTTACAGGATTAAGGAAAGCTGACAGAATCCACACTCCATTGCCTCAGAGTGTGACAACCACCAAAATCATGGCATGAAGACTTGGGAGTCATATTTTGTGCACCATTCTGCAACATAAATAGCAGCTATTGGAATATATCACAACGTAAATGTGACTTGTAATTGCATCTACTCTGAGTTATGTATTTATTAATAATGGTGTTACTAAAGAGTGCAAAAGGTGACTTGGTTCCAAATTCTCCCCAGCAACTGTAACAATGTTCAAAAAGCTTGGATCTAAGTTCAGTAATGAAATTGCATTGACAGATTTTTTTGCCCAGTGCCTTATCAGTCAGGCAACAAACAAGATTAACACTTTTTAAATATTTATGAGGTGGAAAGAAAAAGGAACTGTGCTCACAGAGAATGTATCATTTCTTTTAAAGAACTTAAACTAACGTGCCTTGATTTCAGCAAGAGGAATTTGACAAGGCTGACAAGGGAGGAAAGCAGGTGGGCAGGGAATCTTGATTCACAGCTCTGTCAATTCATCCTCAACAACCTTGTTATGTGGCTGAATAAGTGACAGTTCGGGACATTTTAAATAAACACCCCCATTGACTGTTGAAAACTATTTTTCTCCTCTGCAGCAAAATCATTAAAACTCCTGTGAAGAAGTTGTCAGATTTTTCCACCTCCTATCAGAAAGAGCAGAAAGTCAAGCTCCAGCAAGTCTTGAAGCAGGTGCAATATTTGGTTTTTTCATAGCACTTACACAGGCTGCAGTGTTAGGCAACAGCACAGTAATGGAGTAATGGGTATCCACCACTGTGTGCAGTCACAGTCCTGCATGTCAAGTGCACTCCAGCAAGTAAGACAAGAAAGAGCAGAGATGCTTATGTCTCAGAAACAGAACTTTCTTCTCACTAAGCTAAATGACAGTCTTCACCGATTGCTACTAATTTTTGTAGGTTGATATTTACATGAAAAGAATTAATCAAGAGAGGAATAAATAAGAGGAAAAACCCCACTTTATCAATACAAAGCCAAACACTTCAGTTTTTTTAACATATGTCCAACTAGCAATGCTGGCTTTAAGTGAAATTTGGTTTAATGAACATCAATATTATTCAAGAGTCTCGACTTGGTGCTATTTTCCTCCTTCTTTCCTCAAATTCCTTGCACCTTCCAAGCCAAATCTTGACAGTGCATTCAAAATGGGTTGAGCCAAGCTAAGTGATAAAACCAAAGGTAGGTAACACCTTAGCACATGTAGCCATATCAGAGCTAATGCAAACACTCCAAACNAGGTAACACCTTAGCACATGTAGCTAATGTAAACACTCCAAAGTGCTTAACAAGATTTCTACTGCCAATGCTGAGCACAGCAACTTCACTACCATCGCATTGACTCCGAGTACCGTCCTGTCATTGTACAAAATGTTGGGATGATAATGGGAGGAAATAGAATGCAATAGAGCAATCTACATTTACCTCAGACCATGGAAACAGATTTTACCAAAATAAATGCACTGGGTAACTTACACAGCAGCGTTACCAGCTTATCTTCCACTTCTACTTGTCTCTATCATCTAATTTCTTTCTTTTTCTTACTCAACAGTGATGTAGCCGATGACTTCCATTAGTAGTTCTCAGCTTTGAAAAGTTAAGTCTATCTGAATAAAAACTGCAAAGAGCCATTAAACAGTCACAGATCAGAATCCACACTTCTGTTCCAGGCCTGTGCTGTAATGCTGCACCCATGCAAGCAAGGATTCTGGTCTTGTTTCCAGTTAAAACAGTGCTGATCTCAGACTGGGTTTTGATCGTCCTATGCCCTTTCTAGTCGCACCTGACTCACCTCCTCCTCTTCCTCCCTCTTCAAAACTTGTAGCTGATTTGGATCTCATTGTTCTGCTTGTAAGGATGTATCTAACTTGACAACGAAATGCAGAAATAGCTTTCTGAACTTTGGTTCAGCACCTGAGAACAAGGTGCAGCTGCCATCCTGGGCCATTTTCCCTGACAAATGATGAGGAATCCTAAGAATTTTAAGTGCTACAGAGGAAGGTTAGATTCGTTGCCATCTCAGCACTTTTCAAGGAGATAGAAGCAATTAGTTTAAAGGCTGAAAGTGCATACAAGCAGACCATTAATTATACAGTACTGATATTCTTAAAACTAATACCATCTTTCTAAACTAGTCCTTCCTGACATCATTTGGATTTAGCGTGCTGCCATGCCAGAATTCAGACTGTACTATATAGAACACTGGTTTAATGTATGTACATACATTAACATATATAATATGGAAAAGCACTAGAAAAAGTTTAGAAAGCTGTTATTATTTCATCTGAACAAAATGTAAATGTGTTTAATGCACACAATGGAATATGTGTTTCAGATTTTTTTTGAGGTTATATATTCTGAAGTCATAATTTTGAATGCCAGTAACAGATCAAAAAAAGTGACTGAAGATACCTTATACTAAAAGCTCAAAATCCTCTCCTCTAAGATTAAAGGAATAAACAATATTTCTTGTACTACTATCCATTCTATTGAGTATCAGCTCTGCTACTGTCCTAGAGCCATCATTTTAAGAACTTTAATGAACTACTTCGGATTTCACTGGCATATCGAGTATAACGTGGACAAATCAAAATCAAAGAGGAAGTGAATGTAATAAACTCATCCTACTAACAAAGTCTGGGTGCTCAGAATGAAATCTGGCTGCTTGAAAACGTCCCTTTTGCACCTCCATGTTTCTGTTTACTGCTATATAAAATAAGGATGATTAGCAGCACACACATCTTACTGAATGTAACTGTTTCTAATTTCCTTTTACATGGTGATGAGAAACTCATCACATAATTTTGCCCAAATTTACTAATAAAGTAGATTCTGAATCACCTTGGGTAACGGAGAACTGAACTGTCTCGGGCAGTTTACAGAATAAAACATTCTCAGAGTTGGTGGTGTGACTTCATCCAAAGCATTTGAGCAAGCCTAATAAACACTGTCAGGATGACTGTTCCCTTTCTCATTTTGGTGGAACAATGCTGGTAGAAAGTGGCACTGTCTGATAACCCCTTTTTCATCACCAAGCAAGAAAAGCTCCTCTAAATTGCCTCTTGGAACAGGCGTGGCTGGCAGAGAGATGTTGCTCATCCCATTCACTTCCTTTTTTCCCCCAGTTCATTCTTCATCTTGGCTACCAGACAATGTACACAAATATAAAAGCACATTAGCTCTTTGCTGGTCTGTCTGCCTTGTCAAACAAAACACACAAAAAAAGGTCCAATAAATTACTGAAATAAAAGCCTTATTTTGCTTAAGTTTGTATGAAGCTTTATGTTAGCATTTGAAGGCATAAAGGAAAAGACTGAAATTCCATTGGCCTTCACTTTCAATGGACTGCAATTCCTACACTTTGTAAGCGTTTTGAAAGGTGGACATTATAAATTGGATTATGAAAGCATAACAAAGATTGATAGAGACTGAAAATTCATTGTAGTAAACTTTTTGTCTCCTAACTGACTCAAAGAGGCCTTCCTATGAGCATGTGTCTTGTGCATGTGCCACGCCAAGCTGAACTCACTCATCTCTGAGAAGCGGTACTACTAACAGATGCTACTTCAAATAATTTCCATGTTTCATTTTAAAGTTGTTTTCTTGAAAAAAAATACTGAATAAATGATGGTCTCATATCCCTTTTCATATTTACGGGGGTTTCCAATATTTCTTAGTGTCACCTGACAAATATCAATGTCAAATGTCATCACTCATAATGCGAATTTCTGCTATTGTTCATCTGTTGAATGACTCTCGGTGCAGTTGCCTTCCCTAGTTCTGGAATATCAACTGCAGATTTGAAACTTTCAAAAGAGATCAAAGTGAAAGCAATCATTGTCACAACTATTTAAGCTCAGTGAAATTTTCTTCACTCTTTAAATTCAAGGAGGGAAAAAAAGCAATTAAAACGGCACAGTGTAGGAAGAACTGTGGTAAAGAATCTACAGCAATGTCTATTGGACATCCACAGCAAGTTTCACCTGAAGAGCTCTAAAACAATTAAAACTGTTAATACCTTATTTCTCAATGTACCTCTCAAGTGATGTATATGTTATCCCATATATCAAATGAAAAATTAAAAAGGACAAGAAAAGATAACTGTTCCTAGATTGTTCAATATCAGAACTATGCAAAAGACAGCAGAAAGCATCCTTGAAGAAAGCACAACAGCAAATGAGATATCATAAGAGCCTTGGAAACCAGCATCTGAGTGAACACACTGGCAAACTATGCTTCAGGACACTGTCCTTCACCTCCTGCTTTTGAAGTCAAATACATAAAAGCATCACACAAAGTAAAAGGTGGAACATGTAAAATACACACAAAAAAATCTCATAAATCACACAAAATCTCACCAGAGCCACGCTGAGTGTAGAGCAGTACTGATAGCTCTGTTTTGATCTACTGCTAGACAAACACAGCACTTGACAAGAGAGAAAAATGAGAAGTCATAGATAGAAAACATATCATATATTAAACCTCATCTGTTTAAGTGAGAAAACACAACGAAAATCTCCCCAAAAATTCCACCTTCACTTTGGACACTGTTTGAAGGTTTTTCATTCATGAAATGCAGTATTAGTAAACAAACACACTTACAGACTAACCCAGTCAACTATTAAGTAAAACACCGGTACTGGGAGGATGGTTTTGATAAAACTTTACACATCATTCCAAATGGAAAAAAAGAAATGTATGGTTGCAGAGAATTCTTTAGGCCAGCACTAACAAGTGCAGAATGAGCCAGCTGCTGGAAGTTATTCAGAGCAACAACACTGAGGGTAATCGAACTGATCCTTTCCCCAAACTTGTGTAATTAAAGAATGAAGTATTCACACAAAGAACAGCCTCCATTTTTCCACAATTGCAGTCTTAATGTAGCAATTATTAAAGGAAAATTTTATGCCCTGTGCTACTCATAAGGTCAGACTAAGTTAAGATGAAAGGGGTTTGCTCGTGACATTCACAAATAATTCTGAATGGATGTTTTGGCTATCGTTAACTTTACCAGACTTCTGTTTTTATTGCAGAAAGAAGGAGAATCTAAAATCTCCATTAGTTATTCTATAAATATCTATAACATGCTCAATAAATATTATTAAGAGGCAACCAAATGCAGGATATTACAGATACAAAAATAGATTTCTTAATCCAATTATGTATAGTCATTCAGTGCAAGGAAACTTCATTTTTCCTGAGCCTGTAATCAAAAAAATCTTGTAACTTTCAAGTTTTACAAAATTAATAAAGCAATACAATATGTTCACACTCAGAATCATTCATAGTTATTGAATTTCTTCTGAGTGTCAGTGAGGTTGAGCTACGCAAATAAGTATAGAGCCAGACCAAGAAGTGTTTTGTTGGAAGAAACAGGATTAGCTCACACATTTACATTTTCTGACATTCTCAGCCACTTTCTCAAAATTCTGTGAATAAACAACCAGAAAATCTTTCCATTTCAGGAAGTCACATGTGCTACCCAGCAGGTGCAGTTCCAGCTCCCTCTCCCTTCTGCTGCTGGTTCACAGAAGCTAGCAAAGATGTGCAGAAACAGGCAAAGCCATCACCTTCTGGGCATAAATTTCTTTCTAACCAACCTTCACTATATTTAGCAAGAGCCAAGAACACATCAGTTTGTTCACAGAACTTCTAAAATTCACTGTTAAAAAAGGCAGCTCACATTGGGCATAGGTACATTAAACAACTGCCAAAATTAGTTTCCTTCTAAAACCCAAACCAATTGCTTCCCTGTACAAAAGCTTCCCCTGCAAATATTTAGTATTTCCAGAAGAGAAAAGGTAATAATAGATTAAAATGCCATACTATTTATAAAAGTTAATTATTTCCGGTTTGTGTGATGTTTTTTAAATGTGAAACTATAGTCTTATGACAGCATCCAGGGGCAGCAGGAGTTCAGATCATTCAGCATGAGCACAGCCTCTTTCCAGCTTTTAAGTTTCTCACTGAATAGAACTGCCCTAGGGAAATTCAATGCGTTGATAAGCAGGTGCCAGGCAAGAGCTCCCAAATGTTCTTCTGCTCTCCTGAATTATTAGTTTGTCTTTCTTCTTTTTCTCACATCTAGTATGGTGATCATGAAGCTGTAAGTATTCCACAGCAGGTTTCCTGAGACAAGTCTTGCTTACTGGACTGATTTATCATGTTCAGACCAAGTGCTACGCAAAAGCTAGCAGCAGGAATGAAAGCAATTACAACAGAGGGCTGGTGCTGCTTACAAAACAGGATACAGGTTTCTTAAAGGGCTATAAAAGAAGTTTAGAATCACCTTCAGGTTTTCTTTCCTTGTCTTATAGACAATTTCCATAGCAGAAATGAACAATGCTGATGACGTGTGCAAGATGTTTACAGTAGGTTTAAACCAGAAGCAGATACACAAGCACAAGAGCAACTTCACAGCACCACAGATTTGGAAGGGACTGAAGTGAAGAAAAAGAAATGGGATGATTTCCACTCAAATCTCCTACTTCAGAAACTTGACAATCTTTTGCAATACCACAAGAACAAAATCCTTCAGAAAAGAGATGGGAAAACCTTCATGGTCACCAAGTCATTATGATGCTTAAGTGAGGTGGCTTGCTAGGCTGAAGACAATGACACATACACACTCCTTACAGAATAGATAATTCAAGATTTCCTGTGGAGGTGTTGGTATCAACCATCAGATTTGATAGCCAAAAGCTGCAGGAGGTGCCTTTGCTGGAACTCACTCCCACTGAGTTTTCAGACACAAAAGCAATACAATACACTTTTGCTTGGGAACTGATGGGAACAGCCACAAGCCATAACTGCTTACAGTAATTCAATGCTTGAGAGGAAGTGTTGGTATCATTTCATTTATGAGTCATGGCAGTTTATATCACTTTGAAGGAGTAGAGAACATCCTAGGCTGTTCACTAGCTCTTCTATCTGCTCCAACAAAGACTCCTCCCCTTACTGGCATTTAGCCATCATCTCCCTCACTCCTTTTTTTCTTCAAAAAGGTTCAGATTTAGATCTTCAGTTCAGAATAGGATAATTACTTTTGTTTGATTCTGTGAAATTTCCAACCATGTACAAAGTTTCTGGATTTTCATCTGTATTTTTCTACAGATACATATTTCATCCGCAGATACACGACAATCTAGGGGGAAGGAAGCTTTGTGACAGTAAAAAAAGGCTTTGATATTTAAAATCCAGGACACCAAAAACATTGTATGATCTCTTAGGCAGCTGGAATAAATTATTTGGAGAACTGTGCCATGCAGACTGCTGCAAAGCAAGAAGTTATGTAACTTAACACTTTTCATATAGAGAAGGTAGAGGATTGATTTAATTTCATGTACATTTTCTATTCTATAATCCTATGAACCTGGGAAAATATACAGAGAAGTAACTGAGACTATGAAGACCATTTCATAGATTTCATGTTGCATCATATGCAACACCACAATAACACTAATCTTTCCCTTTTCAGACTTATCTAATCTTACATCTTCTCCACAACAAAAGCCCAGGAGCAAGAGGAGATTAGCATTACACTGCATCATGCTTACTGCTCCAAACAGTGGTTTTAGAATTAAAATACATGTGTTTAAGACAGAGACTTTCTTCCTGAACATAGAGGAAACAATGGTGAGCTCCAAAAGACACAAAGGAGACAGTCTGCTTTTCTGCCTAAGCAGGAAATCACAAAACACAAAATTATCTAATTATTTCCCAGCAGTCTCAAGTCTCAGTTTTCTCACCTGTAGAAGAGTGTGACCTTGAATTACATTCACTACATCTAACACCTGAGATGAAAAGCAGAGGTGCAGAGTATCATTAAAGACAGCTACTCTTGACTTAGTGTTTACTAAGAGATTCTTCTAGCATTGTTCTTCTTATACTCATCTTTTTGAGCACACATAATTGCATTGCTCCCTGTGATTTGATTAAGTGTAGGAGTAACGCCTGGAACTGGCTGAGGCCCCTTTTTAATGTATTTATTACCTACTCACAGTAAACAAGTTTCTCTGTGAAGAACGACAGCAACATAGGTTGGTTTCTGAAGGATTTGTATGCTTCACCTGCTAACTTCCCACTGGATAGACAAAAGATCTGAATATGCCTTACTGCCTTAAGAAAACAGACCATATTTACCAGGTCAGTATTTACCTGAATTCTATTTGCTGCTGATGTAGGCCATCACTGTGGTCAGCTTTTAAGTGTGAAACAGCAACTGTTTACCCTGCTTTGGCCAGATACAAAAAATGACCCCACTGTCACTCACCTAGCTTTAGGTAGCTCAAAGTCTCTACGTATCACGTAGGACTGTTACATGAACGGAACTGGGTTCAAAGCTATTTCATCTTGGGTTTCCCTCTTCACCGCTATGTGATAAAGAGCGTTCATGAGCCAGGGAACCACAGAAGAACAGAAGGCATACCAAAACACAGCACATATTTCCATAAGTAATGAAGTTTAGAAGCTGGAGGAATATTCCTTAAGAAAATTAGTCGTTAGGTTAAAGCCAACTAAAGTTATGCTTTATTAGGTTGGCTCACAGCAGTACTGTCAGCTACTGGTACTCTGCAAAAACGACCTTGACGTAGAGTTCAGAATACCCCATTACACATGCAGAAAGAAACCAATTCCCTTATATTACATTCTAAATGATCGCACTTAACATGGGGCTGAGCTAGCTTCATCTTCCAATGGACACATTATGACAACCTTGAAAAAAGGTATTCACACTAATAGGCTTTTTACTATGTGATTCAACACAATTTATGTTTATATGGTGTCCTTCTTACACGTACAAGAAAAAAAAATCTCTGCAGTCAACAGTAAGCCGAAGTAAAGACGATTGCAGGCAAACACAACAACATAAACTGGCCATCCTATGGTGAAAAATGATTGCGCTGTAAGTTGGACAGTAAGAAAGAGAAATGGGGGAAAGCCCAGATCCCATTTGATGAGATATTAGAACAGATAATTAGTGAAGTGGCCGTATGAAAGACATCATGTTCATTGTGAGTTCTGAAAACCTTTTCTTATGTTAACTCAAGACAATCAGAAAGTCAACTGGGGAATCAAAAAGATTAATACATAATGATAAAAAAGTGGAAGTGGAAAGATCAACATGTCTTTTTTCTTTCCTCTACACGTGTGTCTTTCAACAGACGGTAATGATAACCCTGAGGTTGAGCTGCGACTTCTTCCTCGTCTTAAATGCTTCCTAAGTGGAAGCATAATCAAAATGATAGCTAAACAGTATCAAATTACACAGGCAAATTATTAAAGAGGACAGTATTATTCTTCCTCTAAGTGTTCTCAGAAGGAATAGTAGACGATGGCTACAAAGTTTTGCTTTGCAAGTGTGAGATGCGACTCCAGAAACACATTCATTAACTTCGAGAACATGGAATTAGCGAAGCCTCCAAGAGAGGTACCTGTTGATTTAACCAACTCTCAACGTTCTTTTTGGAACAAACCCATCTCTAACACTAGCAATTGACCTAAGTTTTTAAAGTTTTCTCACACCGAAGGCTGTGGACTGAACACCTGGACTGAAATTCACAGCTGGGATGTAATGTTTGGGTCTCTGCCTATCAAGTCTGTTATCACAGACCACTATAACTACACTTTTTGGAAGTTCATTAAGAGCAGCACACACAAAAAAATACTTACCAATTATAAACAAAGAAGAAACACAATGCTTTGTTATTCTAGGCTGTGGTATAATTCATCAGGATTCAAAGCAGATGAATACCTCTTCAAGTCTAAAGAATACAACCAAAGCTGAAGCACAAATCAGGAGCAGCTACAAGTAGAGCATGAGCAGAAGCTGTCGAGGAACCAGAGCGACTGAATCTAAGCTGCCTTTTCTAACAGGTTGCTTCATTACCTTTTTGAAGACTTTGATGCTTCAGACCAACTCCTGCGGCCTTACTTCAAACATCTATAGCCTGTGCAGTATCTTTGGAACTCAAGAACTATACTGTACAGTTAATAGAGAGTTCTAGTCCCAAAGTATCATCTCAGTAATTTGATATTAAGTATTTATTAAAACGTTACCTACTCTTTGTTTTGTCAATCAGAAGAAGATGCTCACTAACCGAGTTTCAGTGCAGTACACTGAAATTATCAAAATAACAGTAATTTCCAGATAATTTAGAGGGTTTAAATGTATTTTCTTTCCAAAGCTAGGTAAAATAAGACATGGAATTAATTAAAGTGCTTAGCAACTAGTTTTCTCTTTTACATAAGCTCAAATGAGAATAACCATACTCATTCCACTCAGTCGGAAGAATAACTTCAAACTCCCAGGTTTTTGCTTCGAGAGAATGAAAGAGCTGACAGGGAACTGCAAGGATATTACACATGTTTAAAACAAGGGTCTTGTCATTATCTCCTTTGCAGCAGCCCATAGCTAGAAACTTACTGCCATGCAAGAGTGAACAAGCACACACAGTGTAAGAGCCTGGCTCTCTGGCAGCACTGAACACAGAAATCCTGGAGAAGGCTCTGTAAATTACCCACATCCTCATGTCAGAAGTGAACTGCACATAGTATCAACCACTTGCACACCTACCAGGGCCTCTGTTGCCATCACCTTTACATCTCAGTCATATCAGCTTGTCACTTTTTGCTTGTCCGTTTCCTGCTCATTTTAAGTATGTCCATTGCATTTATTTATGCGTTACGTGTCATGTTTATTTTCATAGGGAAGCGTTTGGTTCTCCTTGATGCAAATTGTGTGGAAGTTTGTGAAAACTGTGCAGATTTCTATGATACTTCTTAAATCTTGGGGTGGAATGCGATGGGTTTGTGTGGAGCCACCTATGCTTGGTGACAGGGGAGGGGGTTGAAGTGCTGAGCCCCACAAGCAGTTCTGGAACCTTCCCCTGGCTCTGAGGGACCCATTTGAAGCCCCGCTGGGCCCATCTGGTGCCTCTGCCAGCGCTAATTAAGGAGGGAGAGGTGCAGCTGAAGTGGAAGTGGGAGGGTGGGACAAGATGGAGGAAATCACACAGGGCAGAGATGAGGAGTGATGGACCCGAGACACCCTGACCCCAGCCCATGGTGCCGAGCAGCTGTGCACCTGCACCCATGGAGGGCACGGGCAGGGACCAGTTTAAAGGTACAAATTTCTGTGATCAGACTACAACAACTTGTGCCTCTTTCTTCTTGAATTACAGTTATCTCTGAAACAAGTTATCTTTTCCACATACTTTCTGGCTACAGCAGGAGATGTAATGGTAATCTTTGTGCAATGCCGTTTGTAAGCTAAATTTATGTTCCAGATTTGCATGTTAAGTGCCTTACTAGTAAAAGCAGCTCTCAAAGACAGCATGTTTATGCTTCCATTTGTGCTTAAATTTGACTGCTAAAGCAAAGCCAAGTGAAAAAACCCAGATGATTTTAATTCTTTTTATCTTAAATCAAATATAGATTGCTTATTTCAATTATTAAGCCTCCTTTTTAGGGAAAAAAAAAACCCTAACTACTAACATTCACAGGCTATCGTTATATTTATATAACTATTTTTGTTATCTTTATTTTCTAACACCACAGGATGTTGTTATTTTAACCTGAGCCGCTTCCTCCACAGTTTGCACTCTATGTACACTTTTTTAAACCATCATGTTTAATGCACGGCCAATTGTCTCTGCAACAGCCCAAAATCATATCTAAGGAAGTGCATCTGGTTAATCATATATTTTCATTACTTTATTTGGATTTCTTTTTTTAATTTATTGTCTTCAACGTCTGTTTTCTGTTTGCACAAGGTGGAACGGCCCCAGTAAAAGGGCTCATTTGTCACAATCTGAGGTTTTGTTGGTTTTACTTCAAGACATATCCTGACTTATATTGCCAAGTTACTCTAACATGAACTAAATACCTAAGAGATATCAGTCTCGAAGCATAACTATTTACATATATATATATATATATATATATATATATATATAAAAGCAGGATGGTGCTCCATGTCACACAAAAACCCATGCTTGAACCAGTTGCCCATTCTGCACAATTCCACCAGATTATTCTGCCCTTCATTTCCCAAATCCTATTACAATTCTATCTTTAAATTTATTTTTCTCACAGGTGCCGAAAGGACCTTGAAAATTAAGCCTTAAAAAGTCAAATCCCAGCAACCCACACCATTAAATTGAAGCCAGCCTCTGTACTGGTGCATTAGAGTCACTGGTACTGAGAAGCTGACAACACGAGCCAAGAACGTTCCCTGCCACTGACAAAACAGAAACGTTTCACTGCAGATGAATGAAGTTTACCGTAATATTTACATCAGCTGTATCTAAACACATTGATACGTCTACTAACAATATGTCATGTTCAACAAACACAAAAAGAAACAAAAAAGCCCTAGGGCAAACTATGTTACCTCTCGGCTCACACTCCAGTGTTAAAAGATGCAGTTGCTTTCGCCTTGCGTTCCCTTTCTCTCAAAACAAATATTTCGTGATCCAAACTTTCATTTCTTACCTACTCAATGTCCTGCTTTTCCTCTGGACCAGCAGAGGCAGGAGCAGGAGCCCTGGGAAAGGCACAGCAGCCTTTGCTGGAAGCCCGACGGGTTCCCAGGGGGAAGGTTTCACTCCCTAAACCTCCAGACGGAGCAGCTTGCCTCGAAACCGTTTCAGAAGCCAGGGCTTTGGGCCCGAGATTCACCCAATTAACGCCTTTATCAGCGTTTTCCTTCCAAGTCTCTGGCCTCATGTCTTCACGGCAGCTTCCTCTCAGATGATTTAATACTCTTTAAGTGGGATGTGATGTCAAAATACGGAAGAAGATGCAAAGGTAAATTAAAAGCAAAAACTTCTCCTTTTTTTCCCTCTTTTGAGTCGAATTTAACAGTCCAACAGCCCTTCATTCCTGCACATTCCCACTGGGAAATCTTCACAGGAATCATCAGACAACTCTAACAAAAAAAAAAACCTTCCCAGAGCATCCTATTTGCCTCGTGTGTGCCACGATCCCAACCAAGGCTGGGGGGGGATTTTTGTTTGTTGGGGTGGAGTTTTTTTAACTTCAAAAAAAAAAAAAAAAAAAAGAATAATAAAAGGAAAATAAAAGACGAAGCAGATGACCTGCGGGTCAAACGAGCCGTGACATCCCTGAGGGGAAGATGGGGCGGGCTCAGCCGCTTCCCTCCCCGCGCAGCCCCTCAGCCTCGCCAAATGGCCGCGAGGGATGAGGAGACAGCCCCTCCTGCTCCCATCCCCTTCGCCCCTCGGGGCTGCAGCGGCTCCAGCTGCCCCCGAGGCCGTTCCCGGAGCGCTCAGGCAGAGCAGGTGGCGGTCCCTGAGGGAGAGGCAGCACACTCTGGGCAGCAAACGTAGAGCAACGCTCCAAAGTAGTTAGTGGTGCTGTCTTAAATGCATCTTGTGCCAATCACAAACATCCCATCGAGCCTGACAGACTTTCAGCTCTATTTAAGAAGGAGAGCACACACTCCAGGCTGAGAATCACAGACTGGTAGGGGTTGGAAGGGACCTTTAGAGATCATCCAGTCCAACCCCCCTGCAGAAGCAGGTTCACCTAGATCAGGTCACACAGGAACGTGTCCAGGTGGGTTTTGAAGCCCTCCAAGGAAAGCGCCTCCACAACCCCTCTGGGCAGCCTGGGCCAGGGCTCCCTCACCCTCACAGTGAAATAGCTTTCTCTTATATTTAATTGGAACTGTTTGTGTTGCAGCTTCATCCCACCACCCCTTGTCCTGTTGCTGGATACAACAGAAACAAAGTGTTGCCCCAACCTCCTGACACTCACCCTTTAGATATTTGTAACTATTGATGAGATCCCCCCTCAGTCTCCTCCAGACTAAAGTAAGTTGCATTTACTTTTTTTCTTCTTTTGTTTTCTCCTCAGTCTATCCTCACTCACACAGCGTATAACTCGCTGCCATTCCTTACTGCCCTTCTGGCACCGGATGAACCAAGTAATATGTAGGAAACTATCCATGAGGGGTGTTACCACCAGCACAAGCTGCTATGTACTGAAATCCAACGTGCTGGGGGGTCTTGCTGTGTCACTAAGAGTGAAGAAGATGCTGGGTTTTTCTTTCACAACTATGGCAACTAATTTTAAAAACAAACAAAAACTGTGAGACATCCACAACTAGGCCAAACTGAGTTAAACAAAGTCTTGCATAAAAGGGAGCCAAAGTGGTTCTTTTCTATCAAAGAAATATTGGATGATGATGATTATTGCCAATGAGGCTCAGTGTCTTTTCTTGGTATCCCTTTGACACAATACTCTGTTGTGGGAGGATGTTTTTGTCTTATTGGCTTGCACTCTGATTACAGTAAATTACCAAAAGGCTTCAAAAGAAGCTATGCTCAGTGCTTTGCAGCTGGAAGATCAGAGAAGGTGAAGATGAACAAAATTGCAACAACAACAACATAAAAAGTGTTGATAAATCTCCACGCAAGGTGTTTTTCTTTAGCACTAAATTAAGCACACGTCTGTCTCCAGCAGAAGAAAATTAGGCTTCATTTATCCCAGTAAGTGTTTTCAAGCTATCGTGGTTTTTTCGTTCAGAGAAGAATCAAAAATGTTCAAATATTTTCATTAAAAGGTTTTCTGTTTTGATCCCAGGTTTTCAGAATGTTCTGAATTTTGATGAAAACTCTATTGAGAAAATTCTCAAAGCCAAAACCCAGTTTTGACACTGATTTCAATATGCCCTCCTTGCTCAGGATGAAAGAGGGGTGCTCCCACATCTCAGCAATCCTTATTCCATCCCCTCTCTTGGTACCTGCCGCTCTCCCACTCCAGGCAGCCCCAGCAACAGCCGCCCAATTCAGGGAAGACTTCTCCTGCCTTCAGGGTCACCTTCATCCCAGAAAGCACAATACAAGCGTAGGAAGACTTTCTAGGCAAAGTAACACCTGTCCACTGTTATGCTGGTGAGCAAAAGACAGTTTTCTTGAGGAAAACTCAGATTTGCTGGAGAAAAACTACAGACATGGCCAGACACCCACCATGTGTAATTTGATTACAGTTCCAGTCCATTTCTTTTGCCCCTTTCAGTAAGTAGTAGATAATTTATCCTTCTTTCCCTTCCAGTTAAACAAATACAGATGTATGTGCACGGAGCAAAGCAGTTCAAGACATTAGGAAATGGGTCACATCATGCTTTAGGTGATTTTTGTGCATTTTTCTTTAATTTCCTCATCTATAAGCAAACATCCCTCATAACATAAACTCATCTCAACCTAATCATTTTCAGAAGGTGAAGAATGAGTGAAAACATGTTAATTTATGAGCCTCTTTAACAATGCTCAGCTCTTCACCTCAAATCTAGAGTATTCCACGTTTCTCATTTGTACCTGTCTTCAAAGGGACGACATTGTTTTCTACAGCTTCTTTTCCAGATTTCATCAGGAATGAAGGGACTTTCTTTTGTTGTAGACACTGCTAAAGAAGAGGTGCAGCACGTTACCAGAGATATTGCTTCATAACTCAATTTTCCCACATTTTAAAAATACCCATTGTTTTTTGACTGAAATTGCTGTTATCAGACTTTAAATAAACACGTTGTGATCCTGCTGCTGAATGTGCCGCACAGTAGTGATCAAAGATCATTTTGCCACTGCTTGCAACTGCAAATAGATGCCATTATACAAGCCAGTCCAAATCAGATTTACACAATAGCGTTCTGTTAGTATAGCTACTCAAAGAATGTAAATAATTAAATCCTTTGACTCAAATCCTTTGATTTAAATCCTTTTAAAAATTAAACCCTATGAAGTCAAAATAGCATAAAGCAATGCTGTCTCCTCACCACTCTTCCTACTCCAAAACTGTCTCTTCCAACAACACAGCTCCAGAATAGTTAAAGATCTCTTGTTTGTGCTGTTTCTTAAAGACCTCCCAGTAACTTTCCTGGCATAAATACAAAACTGTAATGAAGTATTCAGTATCTTTGTTGTAATATAGGGAAAGATTACAGAAGATGGTGATTGCAAGGCTCATTTAAGCAATGTCATTGGCATAATTCCTGCTTTTCTTTGTTAGCTTTTCATCTGAGGCTGTGTACTACAAGTACTACTAAATATTAAAAATGAATGCTTTAGATTTAGTAATAGGCAGTGGAAAATTTATCACATCTATAGTTACTCCAATTATTCTATTCAAATAATCCATTCTCAAAACAAAAAAACAAACCCAACCTGTCTCACACTAACCAGTATTTACTGAGCAATTATCTCATCATTTATTCCAGAGCAAAACCTCCTCGTTTTGCACTCACATCATTTCAGACAAGAAAAGCAGACACTTGCCACTCTCAAAGGATGACAACATCCTTCATGATAAATTGCCTTTTCTTCTCACACTCCTAGTCAACAAACAACAACTTCAACTGTAGTGTTGGCCAAAATCTTAAGTAAAACCCTAACTCACACACGAGCGTGCAAGTAAAAGCACAAGGTGAAATGCATCTCACTTAAATATGGATGTGTGTGTGTGTGCACATCTGGAGACAGCTGTATGGGCAGGTAAAATGACTGACAATGTTAATTAACGACCACATGCAGTGCCAAATTAAGAAACAAATGCCATACTTATAAAAATGAAGAGGCAGCTTTTTTTCTTGCACAGGTGAGATGCCCCATCCCTGGAAACATTCACAGTCAGGTTAGACAGGGCTCTGAGTGACCTGATCAAGCTGAAGATATCACTGCTCATTATTGCAAGAGAGTCAGACTAGATGGCCTTGACAGGCCCTTTCCTACCTGAACCATTCTAAGGTTCCCTGCCTCCTCCCCAGCTTCATGTAAAGCAATAAGAAACGTGTGATAATTCTAGGACTAATTGTATCTCTGCAATATAGCCACGGTAATTCTTTGGTCAGACAGGTAGTTTTAAAACAGCTAGTTCAAGTAGCACTAGCAATCCAGTTATGCCATTGCACAGATTAGTTAGAGATCATTTACCCTACCAACACAGCACAGTTCCAGCTGCAAATTGCAATCTACTATAACTGTCCTTCTTGTTTTGCACTTTCCTTTTGCCTTGCTAAGACTGAGAAAACGAGAGGTAAGCGATGACAGATCCAGACTCACTACTAACATTTGAGCCGTGAGGTGAAACTTGCATTAAGGAGGCTCCCAAGAGGATAAAAGAATATGTTGTTTTGAGCAGGTAAAATTCTCATAAAGATGTAATGAAACTGCCTCTATATTACCATTTTTTCAAGGCATATTCAGTCCAAGTAACATCAGAGGGAAACAAAAGGCAAAAGGTTGCTTCAAACTCCTACTGCGCTGATGGTGTTTTGAGAAAATGAATTAATCCCATTACTTACTGCATTTATGTAAAGAAGGTTGTCCACATAACTTCACCTGTTGCATACTAGTGAAATGTTTGTCAGACACTGCTTCCCTGTGTGTGCCTGTGCAGTCTTCTAACAATAGCAAAACATATCCATCACGTATGAAGCAAGTCTACTGGGATACAGCTGTGGTAGTACTTCATAAAGCTTTCTGTGCTGACATTAGGGCTATCATTGTAATGGCCTTGATTTCTGCAACAGAATTGACCGTAATTTTGAATACTATGATGATATTATTACTGAAAGAAAAAAACATAAATAGGGTTTTTAACTGTTCAGATAAGACATTGCATTAAGAAAGACTAGCAGTGCAAAACCTACACTTAACAGACACACAGCTATTTTTCCTATAGTCCCTGCAAGCTGGCTTCCCTACGAAGCTGTACAAAGCTTTTTTTTTTTGGAGACACCAGCACAGAATCTTGTCACAGACACTCCTTTTCTTCAAACTGGAAAACAGATGAGAGGCAGATTGATCGTTTGGGAGAAGAGGATGAAGAATGTTATCCATCATTCTTCAATAAGGCAAGCCCAAGACGAGCAATTAATCATTTTTACTGAAACATAGCTAAATCCATTTCTATTTGCAAATGGATTTACCTGAATGCATCCAAAAAGGTATCTCTCAACTCAGCAAAAAAGCAGAAGCACTCAAGAAAGACCTAATAATTGGCTTAATGGAAGACTTACATTCTTACCACGGTAATGTTATCATATCAATAGCCCTATATTGATCTTTATTACCTCAGGATTTGGGTTTTGCTATTTTCAGCCTTGGACATGCCTGCTAAAAATATGTCTGGAGATAAAAATGGATGGTTTTGAGGATGCCTTGCTGCTATTAAAAGAGGCAAATTTGGAAAGGCTTCTCAATCTGAAATTTATAGCAACCATTAAGAGCGTGTACTTTCTATAATTACAGCTGGGAGAGAGGAGGGCTGCCATCCATCATGAGCTCAGTGTATCACAGGGTTAAACCAGTATAACGAGCTCTGGCACATTTAATCATGGAGGACCTTTGCCTTCCTGTTTAGTTTGGTGAGTAAAGGAAAGAAACAAGCTACATTGCCTTGCCAGGGTGTCATGCTGCTAGATTTTTCTCTGTAAAGAAAGAACCTCTCAGAAGTAAAGCTGAAAAAACCCAAGTATTTCACCTTCCATTCAGTTATCTAGCAGCATCTAACATGTTGGCAATCAGAAACAAGAAGGTATATGCATACGACAGTGGAAAAGCACTATTCACAACTCTTGGAAACCACAAATATAGCCTTATAGACCCATTTTATAGACATATATTCATGTGTGTGTGGATAAATATCTCTTGCAAAATGCAAATATCATCTATAACTACTGTTAGCAAAGCAGACAAAAGACCACTGATCAAGCCTGAACACTTCTTGCTATATCTTGATAGTTCCTTTTGGTAGAATGTGCTGCCTATCCTTGTACAACAAAAGAATAACAGTACTACTCAAACTGCATTTAAAAAACCATAAAGAAACAAATTGCATTTTAAATGACCATTAAGAAACATTTCAGATTGCAAGATCAATGCTGCAGCTGAGAAGAGGAATGAAATCCTGCCACTACACACATCCAAAATTGAACTATGAAATGGGCTGGAAAATATACAGCTGAACCCTTTGCCAATAGGAAAACATATTAAATCAATGAAAGAATATTTAGGTAATTAAATTTTTATAACCTGAGGTAAGAAACAGAATGTGATTTGTCATAAACAGCGAGCAGTGCATTCCAATTTTTTAATGAAATACTCAAAAGCAAAACATGAGTGTTCCAGCCTGCATCCCTCATTTTCCTCTGTGTACCCATCCCTAAGAAATGATCTCTCAGTCTGCTGTCGGTACGAGAGGAACTTGTATCTCATATGTGCAGAAGTTTTATTAATCAACATCCTTTCTATTGAACAAACATTAGCATGCCAACAAGTAATCACGTCAGGAAAATGGGGCTCCAGTTAGAGCCTGGCCTAGGAGACACATTCATTTCCATCAGGTGAAGCACTACTGCAATACTGTTGGAATTAAATATTTTTAATTAGCATTTTAAAATGAAAAAACAACACCTTATTTTAGAAGCAGCTTTCGAATTCAAAAGTTTTGGAGTCTCGTTTTAATACCTTAATGTAGGCAAAACCAAGTATTGTGGGGATTGTTAGGAAAACCTCCATAATTTACAGAGAAATGCTCCCACCTATGAAACAGGGAGGATAAAGTCACATTTCCTAAGAAATAAAGAATGAAGTTTCTTTCTGATATATATGTACAATTTTAGTAGATGAAGTCTCTATATACTGCCTTCTAATTTAAGAAAACTGGCAAGGACATGATAAAGAAACACCTCAAATAATTCTTGGATAAAAACAACTATTTGTATATATATGTATATTTATATATATTTGTTTGTGCCCTATGTATAACCGTGTATTACAGCAAAACTCACAAAGATTTCTTTAGCTTTGAATATTCAAATTAGGTTTAAGTGAGTCAACAGACCCAAATGGTATTAGCAGCAGAGAGACAAGGAGCTGGGCTACCTTACTTTCATCTCCTTAAAAAACAAGGCTGAAAGCTACACCTTGGTTTGATCAGGATAAATTCCTTCTTCACGTCAAAATGAGTTGAAGTCAGAGAGATGGAAACAGAAAGACCTGTGGAATACTGGTGATGGAATGAAAATCAAGTTCAGTTATCCATGCAATTTTCTCACGCCTGGCAAAAGATCTATCTCTTTGTGTACACACGTGGCTTTTCAGTTGGACTGGACTCTATAAGGAAAAATGTGTGAGTGCCACCTTGCAAAATATTTAACTACATTTTTGTCACTGAGATATTCCAACTGTCTTCCTTTTGCTTACAGCACATGGGGAAAAAATAGCTGAAGTCATGGATCAACATAGAATCATAGAATGGTAGAAGTTGGAAGGGACCTTTAGAGATCATCTAGACCAACCCCTCTGCAGAAGCATTATCAGTGCAGTTTCAAAATTTGCATGTCTGTCAGGAAAACACTTTCAGCTTCAGCAGCAAAAACTGGTTACTTGAGATCTTCATCAAATACAGATCTGAGAAAAACAATTCTTCCTTCTCAGAATGCCTGCTCAGATGTGCCGCTCTCAGGGTGCAACACTTGATGTTACATGATTAACATGTTTCCTAATAAGTACACATCTTGTAAAAATTAAAGAGAAGAAGCATATGGTCTACATCTTCCATCACTTATTGTAGGTTGTGTGTTCTACGTACACTTCAGTCTCTTAGAAATGACAGCAGCAAGAGGAAAAAGGGCTTCATTTGCTACAGTGCCTACTTTAAAGTTAGGGAAGCATTGTTCTACGTTAAACATTAAAAGCTTTGAAAGACTTTAAGGAACCTGTAAAACTGTTCCAAATTAGAATATTATCATCCATCAGTAATCTCTTGAACAAATAAAATGCATTTATTACTTGTTTCATATTCATAAATGCCACTGCTTTAATTAAAATGTTGGAAAACTACAAAGCACAGGGGTTTTTTTTCCCCTACAACTAAGCTTGAATTAAACATGCAAATGTCTCCTAGCCATGACTTATAGTGAATAATTTACTTAAAGAGGTAAAAAAAAAAAAAGGCCAATAATTTGCATCTTATCTGGTTTTCCCTATCAAAAAATCATCAGAAGCCAGGCAGAGAACAGAATGTTAAAAGTCCCAGATTCTGAGGATTTTGTGAGTTGGCATAATAAATGTGACAACCCTCCCACAGAATTCCTTTTATCACATTAGTTCCACAAACCAGTTTATCCGAGTGCATTGTTCACGTCGTAAAAATTCTCATTTATTTATCATTTACTAATCAGCTGAAACTTAATTGCATTATGCTGCAAGGACCTTGCATGAAGCTTCAGAAATCTGCATGAACGTTAATAATTCGAAGGCCTAATTAATAAGAATTAAAAGCTACACTTCAAAAGAAAGGAAAATAGCTGGCTTTGATTTGCTTTGTACAAACTACGCGGCATACATTCATCACCTCTTCAGTTTTCATCATCCTTCAGTGGAAAGCAGTAAGCTTGGTGATTTATTAGGAGTTTTATGGCAGAAGCAATACCTGACCCCCCTCCCCCCAAAAATCTGATGGTTAATTTTGCAAATAAAGTATATTGTCATTCAATATCATTCTGACTCACAGACAACACCTTGATATAATCAACAGTTTCCTTACTATTTTTTGTAAATAGTCCTATTTCTGCATGCAAAGATGCTGCTAACGTGGCCTGAATCTTTTGAAACCAACTGATCCACAGGAACACAAAGATGAAATACATGAGCTGGGAAACCACATGCAGCAGCACAGAAAGAGAAGAATATTACTGAGTGAAATCAATATTATACCACGGTGAGGCCTCATCTGGAGCCCTGTGTCCAGTTCTGGGCTCCTCAGCTCAAGAGGGACAGGGAACTGCTGGAGAGAGGCCAGTGCAGGGNCCTGGACATGTTCCTATGTGACCTAATCTAGGTGAAGCTGCTTCTGCAGGGGGTTGGACTGGATGATCTCTAGAGGTCCCTTCCAACCCTCCCATTCTGTGATTCTATGAACTGTGCGGAACAGTGCAAGAAAGGAAAAAAAGCCAACAAGTCCCACTTTAAGAAGAACCTTTTGCGCCTATCAAGACACAGAGAGTATCAAACAAGACAAGTGTGGCATTAGGCTCTCCATTCTTTTACACAGCTGTACCACAAGTGCTAAACAGGAATGAAGCCGAAATTATTTCCAAAGCTTCAGAGGTTATTTGTACCCATTTTTGTTTCATTAACTCTTCTCTTTCTGCTTCTCCTCTTACCTCACATTTGGGGGGACTTCAGACATTAAGATGTGAACATTTGCTTCAGTTCTGGCTGGGAGGTGGTGAATTTACTGATCTGCAATCACACCCTTTCTAGGCAGAGATGTATTGATAAGGAAATTTTTCATCATTATTTTGGGGAGGTTCCCAAACTCATTAAAACACAGAAGAAAAAAAGTAAAGGAACTCTAGCATATTTGTTTGTGTGATGTTCTCTGGTCATGAACTGAGAATTTACAACACTGAGTAAATCCAGTGGAGTGTAGATTAGGTTATATATCCTATATGGCTGAGTATCTGAGAACTCTAATATGCTACTTGCTCTATAAACTCAAACCAAAGAAATAGTTCCTGCTTTTCTATTTGAAGGCCCTACACACTGTGAACTCAGCAAGAGACAAACAGCAAACATTGCCAAACAGACCAACAAGCAAATAGGTCAGCACAGCAGTGCAGAGCAGCCGTAACACCGCACAGTTGTTAGTGAGGATAATGGGAGGCAAAGTTAGGGAGAGTATTTGAAAGCAGAAAATGAAGTAGTCTGATAAAGGCTCCTCACAATTTCAGTAGTAAGTAGGAGATGTGGCAGAAGACACTTGGTTTGGGATAAAGAGGATAAAAAGGACAGATAAGGGAAGCTGGTAACTTCTGTTTGGGTAAGGAAAAAGGGATGAAAAGAAGAAGTACAGGGCAGATGATGAGACAGGACCAAACCCAGGGGGATAGATAATAATGAAAGACAGAGCAAGCAGCTAAAAGGCAATTTGCATAATGTGCCAGACTTCCAGCTAGAGCAGGTGAACATCATTTCACCTGAGTCAGTAGAGCTAGGCTGATACACACAAAAATAAATAGCACTTATACCCTGCGTAGAAACCAATCTTATGATTGTGTCGGGGTTTTATCTAAGGTACATTTTGACCCTTAAACAATCCTAACAAAATTGGTCGAGAAGTAATAGTCTTAATTTATAAAGTAGTCCCAAATAACACGAAGAACTGACAAAAAAATTATCAGTATTTTTAAAAAGCACCTATATCTAATAATAAGAAAAAGATTTATTAGAGTTGATTTGCAGCCTCTTCCACATTATAGTTAGTGCATAAACAAAGATTACTGTTTAAACTAACTGTAACCCTTTAAATTAAAGGAGAATAATATGGTAATTTCATGTAGCATTAAAAATGTCAAAATAATGGGAAGTGATCAACAGAGCATAAATTGCACTAAGTCAGCTCATGCCTATCAAGTAGCAGGTCTGCATGACAGAAGAAAACATAAAGAACCTCAGCAATAAAAGATGAGGTTAAAAAAACCAACCAACCAGAGACACTACCATTTCAAAGCAAGGGATGAAAACAAAAGGAGATGTTTTCCTGCATGCTGCCTGTTCATTTCCATCAAAGTTCACCACCAAGTTTGAAACAATCACAGCTGACTGGCAACCAGCAACACAGGCAGAGGAGCAGTAGGACCGAACAGTACTCTAGGTATTTGGGGTTGGGATTTGAATGTTATGATTTATAGACAGCTCAAGATTTCAATAGGGCATATTTATAAAGCCCTACACCACAATGTGATTACACTGTATACAAAAATGTAGCCCGACTTTTAACTCAGAGCTGTAATCTACCTTTCTTTAAACTCCAGGATCAAGCTCCTCAACAAATCTTCTGCACAACAACTAACACTTACAGGTGAGATCTTCTTCATCAATTATTCACCTGCCTCACATAGTTTCACATTCTTCCCTTGAAGTACACTTACCATATTGTCTGTTGCTTCAAAGACTCTCAGATCCTTGTCCTCAGGAACCACTGAAACCAATACATGCTTGTGAAGGCAAAAGTTGCCAGTCACAATCTGAAAGCTGCTCTCATTGCATCACACACAATCAAGGGGCAGGTTTTTCAAGGTATAGGTGATGATATTCCCTTTTCAGTACAACCTAATTTATCTAAAATGCTGAACAGAAGTAATTGAATGCTGCATGAAGAAAGACTCATTGCAAAAGGCACATTGCTGAACACATTGTGTCTTAACGTAGATGCTATCATTCTGACAAACTCAACTCCATCCAAAAATCGGTGGAGTAAACAAATCAGGATCTCAATTTGTGGAGTAAACAAAGCAGGATGACAATTTGTCGCTAGCTTTCCTTGACCCTCTCAATTGTGAAAGGCTGAGCCAGTATTTGTTTCTCCTTGCCCAAAAGGCACCTGTCATTCTTCAGCCATTAACTCTGGTTTCTAGTTCACAAACACAGCACAGCTCAAATAGAACAACATTGCTTTTGCAGAGCACTGAAAGTAAGTTCTGTACTGCCTCACTTGGATCTATCTTCTGTATTCTACATAGCTAAAAATACGCTTCCTTTTATTTCACTCTCACAGAGTGCAATTCCAATGAAAAGCTGCTTACCCGTCAGTCTGACTCATCACTGTTGCCACCCATCCAATTTCCTTTGCAAATAATACCTTCAGGTCAGTCTCTTGTTCCCTTGTGTGATGGTAACATTTCTCTATGCTATTCATAACAGTAGAAACTCGATTATCTGATATAGAGAACCAGAGCAAACCAGCTATTCAGTAAATAAGAAGCTGTGCATCTTTTGTTGACTATATAACAGAAACTGCTATTTCACTGTCTGTAAATACATATCTAAATCCATCTTTTAAGGTCTTGGTTTCTGTAAGGTAATTTATACCTTGAATCCAAAGGCCACAAAGATCCATAAATTAGCAAAATACATTGTTTCTGGGTGCTAAAATACTGTGATATGGAGGAAAAGCAAGAAGCTGACAATCGACTAACCATCTCCCTGGGTAAGATACAGACAGCAGAGGCTATCTAAAAGAACCTGATATCTGTGACCAAATTTCTCATTCCTACTGCAGCTGTCTCAGCCAGAACAGTAAGCTTCCTGGGCCTTCCAAAAGGCAAGATTCTTCCAAAACAGCAGGTGGTGAAGTGGTGCACTTGAACACTGGAAAAAAAACCAAAGAATCATAGAATGGTGGGATTGGAAAAGACCTTTAGATCATCCAACCCCCCTGCAGAAGCAGTTTCACCTAGATCAGGTGGCATAGGAACATGTTCAGGTGAGTCTTGAAGACCTCCAAGGAAGGTCTTCACACCCTCCCTGGGCAGCCTGGGCCAGAGCTCTGTCACCTCAACAGTGACATCGTTTTTTCTGATGTTTAAATGGGACTCTTTGTGTTCCAGCTTCATCCCATCACCCCTTGTCCTGTTACCAGATACAACAGAAAAGAGGGATGCCCAACCTCCTTCCTGACACATACTACAGCTGCCTAAACACTACAACTGCCTAAACACTTTTCACGACTTCCAAATGATTATTAGGTTTTTAATAAAGAAATAAAAGCCTCCTTCCAACCCTTGCAGTTTTACAGTGTCAGATCTTTCCCATGGATTTGTGCATCATCACTGCAGTTAAACACACTTTGCCTCACTGCCATTTGGCTCACTCATACTAGTAGAGTAAAAACAGGAAAAGGAGATGGAAGACTGTTCATGCCAAGCTCATACCATGTCACAGTGCTTCATTCCCATTGAGACCATAGGACATTGATAAGTTGCACCTGTTTAGAGTTAGAAACTGCATTAGTATGTAAAACAATACACAATGTACCAGGGTAAGACATATTTCACTGTGGAACGTTTCAGTGTACTAACACAGAGAGAGGTGGGGTTTATCCTTTGCTGAAAAGAGGAGTGCACAGGTTTTCAAGTATGACAAATGACACACAGCCCAACAAAGTGATGTTTGCATCTCTAAGTCAAACCAGACGTTAATTTGGAGTTATGGTCAGCCTTCTCTTGGAGAAGGAGTAAGGAGATCACATTTGGGAGGGGAAAAGGATGAAAACTGGCAATTGGATGACTTCAGAGGAAAAAGTGGCTGCAAGAAGTAAAATATTCCATCAAGAGGCACACACATTGATAAAGGATACTCAAAGGAGAGTTTCCTTTAGGAGGATGCAACCAAAGGCAGAATTGCACAGCCTGCTTCTCTGCCTGCCATCGTGTTAGCAGATCACAGCTGAAGGAGAAAGAAGGCTTTCTCATTTATAAGTGAACTCCATCTCTCAGTTCTTTGCCTGTTACACTGTGTTGTTGCTTTACAGCATTATTATTTCTTCTATTTCTGCATTATTTTATCCTTGCTGGACTTGAAAATCATTCAGTGTGACTGGACAACCACACGCTATTCTCACCAGAAAGTCTGGCAAAGGTAGGGTAAGCAAGAGGAGATGCTTTTTATAAGCTCCATACAGTTTGGAGTATAGATGAAAGCAGGATTTAATACTGCAGGAGTGCCAAGAGGCATAACAGACGCTTTAGGCAAAATAATTTAGAAACACATCTACTTAAAAGAGGAAGTTGCAATAAAACATTTCCACGCCATTAACCGTAGGTTGTGCACATATTATATAAAGACTCCATGATGAAGAAATGCTTTGCTATAATAACACTGCTTGTTTCAGATTGCAGCCAGGAAGCACTGACAGGCTGTAGGACTCTTGAATCTGAACGTGCTTCAGAGCTATGTTACAAATTCCTAAAGCTCAATTTAGGAGGGTTTTCGAGGTGGCAGAAATGGCTTTGCAGTAAAACTAACAGTGTGTGCCCATTTTGTACACAGGGGAGGGGAGAACTCAGCCAGGCAGAGCTAGAGTGACTCACAGTCCAGAAAGAAAGATTATAGGAGATAGAGTCTGCTAATGAGCCTCTCCTGAGAGAGGGAGAAGCTATCACTCCAGAGGTTTCCCATTGGGAAATTTGCATACATTCAAAATTATATAATTGTATAAACAACTGTCACATGTTCTGAACTCTCCAGACTATTGGAAAGTGCAATGGTGACGCCAACGAAGGATAGAAGGAGCCTCTATTAGCTTCTGTTAGCTTTGAACTGGCCATATAAAGGATTTTATCAATGTCTACGGGCAGCTCTTGTCAGATTAAATTCCAGGTGATCCAACGAGTAAACCCTACAGCAAGAAGGGATACCTCGAGCTGGTTATAACTCAGTGCTTGTAAACCTTGCTGACACCATTCACTCTTTAAACTGAGGCAGATAAAAATGATTACCAAAAAAACCCCAAAGTTCTGAACCTTCTGTGACTGCACCATCCCTTTTGAGTAACTGACTCACATGGGCAACGGATGATCCCTCAGGGCACGTTTAAGAAGGGACATGAGCAGCACTGAGGCACAGGGGAAGCGGGAAAGAGTGAACAAAGCCCCTGCAATTAATTTTCCTGTACTTGATGCTGTTTCCCAGCTCATATTTCTCTCTTGGCATCATTTTCTTGATGCTTTCCCCCAGCAATTGGACTAATAATGGTTGTGTGAAAGAGAGAGACAGAGTTGGCATAAAGGTGCAAAACGCAGGCAGATCAGGATGTAGTCTTCCTTTTAGGACATTTGGAGAGTTATAATTCTAGCTGACATTTATAGCATTGTTTATCTGAACTATTTAGGCTATTACAGCACACATTCTCATCTAAAGCTGTATCCACACTGGCCCATAAAGATGCCAGCTGTGACCAAAAGCAAAACTGAGAGTGTTCTCACAGAGCCTCTTCACCCCAACATGGAATCGCTGCAGCTGCTGATTTATGTATTAAAAAGACATCTATACAAGAAAATTGCAATTAACCCTTACTCAAAAGCCAAGAAATCCACACAGATCAATGACAATTTTTTCTGCTGCTCAATTACCATTGATTACGTTACATACAGGGACAATTCACAGTTGAACTAATTGTCCAGAATAAAAATTGAGCTGTAGAATCCCTCAACCCCAAAACACAGTGGCTGGTAACTCTCATGACTCTTCACACTCACTTGACTAAAAAGCATTGTGCTTTAGGATGAGGACTCTCCTATTGCTCGTAAAGCACAGTAAAGGTAAGGCATTAGGAACATGTCATGACTGTGCAGTGTAAAGACACTGGCTTGAGTTCTGTTTTTTTTTTTAGAAGAGCCTAGAAAACACAGAAGTACATTTTTCCAGAAGAGAAGGTAACACATCCACATGTGGTGGCTGGATAGATTTAGTGTTTATTCCAGAAAACACTAAAGGGACAAAAGCAGTCAGAAATTTGCACTTTTGCTGGGTGAGAACTCTTGTGGGCAGCCTCCAAGCCCTTAAACATCCATTTCACACACAGAGACAACTGCTGGTTTTAAAACAACATTCAGATCTGCTCTGACCTCATGGTCAGTCAGAGAATTCCACAGTAGATTTTCCAATATGCTGTTTGTTCTTAAAGTTTGAACAACCACAGAAAACCAGTACAGGTACATGATTGTGCTCCATTATTACCTTTCATCTGCCAAGTCCAGATCATCACAGAAGCACCTGACTCTTAGGGCTGTGCCAGGCGAATGCCAGCTCAGCAGTTCCCATATTGTGGCATTTAGGAAGCATTCTCCCTCCTTACATAGATCCACAAAACTGAGACAGAGGTCCAGGGAAGTCCACACGCTTCAGCACCCTTGTCAAAACTGGAGCGTTTTTTCCCTACTGTCTTTTTGAGATTCAGAGTATTTCTGTTAAGTTTTCCTTTCTTCTCTGTCACATAATGACAAGGCTGCATCTTTTCTTAGAGTTTAATTTGTATGTTCACAGGAGAAACTAAAAGACACTACACCTGTACAAGCATTCTGTGCTGAGAAGCCTTCTGCTTGCATAGAGTCAGCATTCCCAGTTTGTTTTGTTGACACAGTGATTTCATCCAGAGTCTTGTGACTTACCTGCCGGTCACAAAACTTACACCATTATTTGACACAGTTTAATGCCAATTTGAGACTTCTTTTAATTACTCTGACATTATGTTGTGCTCTTTATTCTTACCCTGTTGTTTGTTTTTAAGGAATTAACCACTAATAGTTTACTGTATTCCTTATTTTTGTTGTTATTTTAATGGTGGGGACAGTAAATTCCTCCAAACATCGAATCAAAATGTTAATAGCAGTACATACACAGCCCTTAAAATTGCTGTCTCTTTTAACCTTTCAGCTACTTGATGCTTTTAAGGTAATAGCTGTATAGTTAAGAGGAGGATTGACTCCTTCCTACACACATTTTGCCATTGAGAATACTCAGTATAAGGATATTACAGTATAGCCCTCTGAATTGCAACTTCATAGCCAGGAATAAGCAAAATAGATGGGCCATTCATAATTTTTGTCATTCTTCTCAATATTTTCCTGTTATTGCTCCAGATGCCATTTTCTGGCTATTGGCACGTTAACTGCTCAGAGACATGCATTCTTACTATTGCTTTTCTAATGTGTAGTAAGGGCAGACAATTCATTAAGACTTTCCTCGAGAAGATATAGGCAATTAATCTCTCTTCGAAGTAGAACATGTGGTCACATGTTTTTGTTGAAGAAAGATCCTCATTCAACATTTTTGCTGTGGGAAGGGTTGCTTTGGGATAAATGAATAGCAGAGATACTCATTCATCTTACTTCCTCTCTTACAGAAAAGATAATTATCTTTCTGCTTTTTTTTTTTGGTTGATTGGTTGGTTGTTTAGATGGCCTCAAAGATTAAGTTCTGACTTCATTGTGAGCTGTAAGGGTGGGGAAAACACAGGTCATTTTAAGATCTCCGATGCTGTATTCTCTCCACAATGAAAACCAGCTGCTGGAACAGAAGGGGTTTGGACAAATACATTTTATTGTTCTGAAATTCTAACAAGGGCCTTGCAGTACAGGTGGGAGGCAACAGCAGTATATTACATGGGAACATTTCATGAGTGAGACTGACAATCTAGTACCAGCTGCTGAAAAAAAAGAGAGAAGAATCAAGAGGAAGAGAAATAAACATTTTTTGATATACCACAGCACAGGGAGTTTCTGAGTTTTTTTTTCTGCCACGAGCATGGCTTTTGCTTTTCAAAGTGTTATTACCTTATATATCACTTTAGCTCCCTGGTCTCTGCTGCGTGGTCTTGTTCACTCATTTTTCTTTACAGACAGAAATTAGCAGGTTATTAACCTATGTACATGTTTCAAACACTGTATTTCTTTGTCTATCACATGAAATTGGTCAGTACATTTCAATGTAAGCCAAAACTAAATGGCTAAGGTCTTAGGTGCTGATTTTTTGGGCTAATCTGTGCATAACTAAGAATCAAATTCAGATGCAAGCTTAAAATACTCCAAATCAGGGGGTTCAAATGGTAAGTAGAAAGCAAACACAACGTCAGGATATGGATCTGAACAACAGGTTTGGTGGCAGGCCAGATGCAAAAAGTTTCGGAATTAAAAACAGCACTAGATACACTTACACCTTTTCTTTCAGAATGCTATAGAAGGATCTCTCCTTCAGTTTCTCTTGATTAGCTCTGCCCTTTCTCAGATAAGGGCAGCCAACTCAGTTGCTAATCAAGCCCCAGCGAGTTATACCTGCAGTACCACACACACTGCAGGGGGATGCGAGCAGGTGACTGCCAGTCTCCTGAGTGATCAAAGGAACTCAAGCAGCCCCTCGCACTGCCTATAATCAAACACAACACAGCACCAGAAGGGGTGTCACTACATTTTGCAATACATCAGGGACACAAAAGAAACCTTCTTTGTGCTAAGCTTTCCACAAACCCTGAACACCACACCAGCTCTGATCTCAGACCTTATGGTATATACCTGCTGCAAGGGTAGGGCTGACCACAGTCAAACCACAAACCTCTTGCTTTCCCCTTGGCAGAGCTGGCAGCTGACTCTGGGACAGAGGTGCTTTCTTGAGAAGCATGCCTTTTGCAGTGACTGCTGCTGTGCTCTGGAGAGATATTCCCCGTTTCCTCTGGTGCCCAGCATCCAACAGCAGTTAGTTAACATGCACTAATAGTACTTCACACAGCAATTATTAAATTACTTTGTTCTACTATAATGACCAATGATTAAAGTTCCCTAACACTGACATTCCACGCTTTATTTATCGGGCTCTTGTACTTATTAAATTATTGGGAGGGGTTTTAATGGAAGCAAATTTGTGCAATTATCTCTCAAGGTCACTGTTGAGGTCAGTACATCCCATGGAAATTAGTTAAGAAGTTCTCAGTGTTTAATCTTTGCATTGTCTCCAATTGCTAAAAAGAAAGGTTGCCCAGATCCCTGAACCACCTGCACGCCATCCGTAGGAAAGCACTCCCACAGCTGCCTCGTCGGGGGCTGAAGGTAGGTAACGCAATGAAGATACCCACTTCAGAGACACTGGAAATGATCCCGTCTCTGTAACAGTCTGCACGCACTGCAGCAGCACGCTACACACACACACACACACAGAGCACATCAGGCTCACACTGGTGTGTGTTATATACCAATCTGGAGGAGAGCACTGGAAGGAAATTCTCATGCAGGAAGCACTGCCTGGTATCCACAGCTGTGCCGAGAGGCGGCAAAGTTAACAAATAGCTCTGAAAAGGAAACACCATTTGGTTCAGCAAATGGTTTTGAAGCTTTAGATAGCAAATGTACTCACAATTGCCACTCCTGCCCATGTCCAAGGGTAGATGCTTACTCAAAATCCCTCGAAGTGAAGGAGGGTTTAGCATGTAAAGATGTGGAGATCGTATTCTGCTTCATCCAGGCGAGTTGTTTGCTCGACCACATCTTTGCGGATTTCTCGTTACATATCTGCTCATGGCATTACTTTATGGAGAACTTTTCCTTTGCAAATCAGTTTGTGCATCAGTAATAAAACCATACGATAACCATAACTGCAAATTAATCAAAGCAGCTCTGTTTCTTAAAACATCAACAGCTCCCAACGCCAAGGAACCGAGGAGAACAATAATCTGGACTTAACATCATCCTTATTTTTTTAAACTTTGCCTTTTGCTGCAGTGTAAGATCACTTAAAGCTAAAGGCAGATTGTTTCAGCATATTATGATAACAGAAAATAACACAAAGGACTTGGCATGTGGGATTTTATGTTCTTCATCTGTATTCTGTTAATGTTTTGAATGAAAAAGCTCATCACTGGTCATAAAAGCCTTGTTACTGTACCTCTGGTACTGAAAACATCTCATCTTTTTCTGCAGAGGACATCCTCTCGAATGCTGTTTAAATTTTGGAAAAGTGTTTTATTGTACCTTCTCCTTGCCAACAGCTGGTGTCAGCATGTGCTTCAACTCTATTCCATGAGACATCCTACTATCACTGCTTCGAGGGAAGAAGAAGAAATAGCCATCCAACTCAAAATCCTATCAGAGTGCTGATTTCTGCAAGGCTTTAAAACTTTATTAAGTTATTCAAGTACAGTGGGCTGTGGGAGTTTCAGCCTGCTAGCCACTTACCAGGGAAACAAGCACATTGGTGGTGTAAAAGCAGAAAATGGAAAGAAATAGATGGGGGAAGGCAGGGAAGGAAGTCAAAAGGAGCATTACATTATTTTATAGAGTAAAGCTATGAAATGAGTAATAATTTTCCTAGTTTTCAGGTTCCGCCTTTGCAAAACAGGAGGTGAAGTGAGGTAAGAAGTCTCGTAGAGACAGAGGACTGGAACATAAGCACAGCATAAAACAGGCCAGATGGCCAAAGTGGAACTATAAAGAGTACAATTAATGCCCCACAACAGTTCACCACAATGCAACCTCTCCAAAATCTTCTGGTAAACTCTGGAGTCACTGACTCTGCATGTTCCTTACTGTGTATCTCCAACAACTTTTAAATAATGAGACAGTTAAACAGATCTTATCCTTAATTGCAATTCGCTCTGTAGCTGGAAGACTGAGCACGGCATATTCATGGCATTTTGGAAATGGCAGAACAATTTTTGCTCCATTAAACAATTTGACATATTTTCCACCAGCCCAAGCACTTCTCATCTAGCACAGTAACATCAATATCTGACAGAAAGAAAAACCCCAGCACTGCAGAGGGCAAAAAAACAACTAAAATAACTTCAAGATGGTAGTGTGAAGGAAAACTGGTCTTGATTGTAAGGAAGGAGCCTTGCAGCACTGTTAAGGTACGTTAAACCAAGGGGAAAAAACCCCTCCTGTGTATCAGTTCAACTGTGTTACAAGCTTTGACTTCCCTTTCATGAAGAGGAACACTTGAAAGCTTCCTTGTCGATTCTCTATTTTACTGAAATGAAATGCTTTTCTCCATCAGGTTCTTGTAAGGCCACGACTCTCTAATCCCTTCTTTGCTTCCCCATGCCCCTTCTAGAATATTTCTTGACACTTCCATCTTTATTATCTGCATAGATTAAAAAGGTTGAGCCCGTGGTAATTACAGCTTTGAGTACTCTTCAGGAGAAGCATCAAAGAGTTTGCTGAAGACGGACACATACTTGTTCCTAAAATCCCCGATGTTCTACTGACTTTTTCATGGTGAAATGCAGAGACTGGTTTTGCACAGACCTTCCTTTTTTCCTAGCACACTCTTGTCTCATCTAGATATGCAGGTGACCAAGCAAATGCACAAGGATGAGGTTTAAGTTAGAGGTTTTAATACACTAGGGTTTTTTTAAATGCAGCTTGAAGAAGGGAATTCTGGGGCAACATTAACACTGCGAAATGTGCTTCTTGGCCAAACAAACTAATTCTACTCTCCCTTCCTGCTATCCCAGTGTTAAAAATCCAACTGTTATCAGTATCAACACCTTCAAGCAAGCAGGTGTCTTAACATGACCGTCTTTATGCTCGGGGGGGGCAGTGGATATTGTTTGACTTCAGCAAAGCTTTCAACATCATCTCCCACAAGCATCCCCGCAATCAAACTGAAGCGACATGAGGGAGGTTTTCATCTCCCTCTGCTCTGCCCTGCTCAGGCCTCATCTGGAGTCCTGTGTCCAGTTCTGGGCTCCCCAGTTCAAGAGAGACAGGGAACTGCTGAAGAGAGACCAATGCAGGGCTACTAAGATGCTGAGGGGACGGAACATGCGTGTGAGGAGGAAAGGCTGCAGGACCTGGGGCTGTGTAGTCTGGAGAGACTGAAAGTGGAGTCTGTAGGGCCCTGGGCAGAACACAGGTAAGCAGTGTGCCCTTGCAAGTAATAAAGACTAAACTCATACTGGACTGCATTAGGAAAAGCATACTAAGTACTCTGATGAAGGATTATTGCTTCTCTTTCTTTGGCATTTGTGAGGCTGTATCTGGAACCCTTTATCCAATTTCAGTCTCTTAGCACATCAACAAACTGCAGAGTGCAGTGGAGCACAACTAAAATGGTTAGGGGCTGGAGCATACGGTAGTTGAACAGTGAAAAAAGAGAATTTGCTGGTTTTGTTTAGCCTGGAGAAGGCCAAAGGAGAGATCTAATTGCAGCCTTCAACTACCTAAAGAGTGGTTGCAGAGAAGACAGAAGCAGATGCTTCTCAAAGGTGTACAACGAAAGCATTTGTAATAACAGTTTGAAGTTGCAACAGGGGAAATTCTGCTTGTAAATAAAGAAAAGAAACCCCAGTAATAATGTCAGAACTTGGAAACAATGGAAAGAGTTGCTCAGAGAGGTCGTGGAAACTACAACCTTGGAGATTTTCAAACCTCAATTCAACAAGCAACCCTGAGAAAAACATCCTGGCTCTGAAGTTATAATCATAGTTGCTCATCGTTGTTCAATCATCAAGTTGTTCCTGCACTGAGCAGACATTTGGACTATGTGATCTCCTTCCAACCCAAATCTTTCCAATTCTAAAATCCTATTTGTTATCTTGTGAGAATAATGTCTATCATTTGATAGATCCTCTTCCTTCTGGAAGCAGGCCTAATGCACTTTCATATGTTAGACCAGACTGTTGCTTAAACCATCAACGTTACACTTGCTTACTGTAAATTTGGACCCAGTGAGAGTCTCCATCTGATGATAAAACATAAAACTGGTGACTTCAGCGTACATAAATATATAGTTTACATGCTGCAAGTGAGAGAACAGATCAGGAAATCAAAGACAATAGTTACAATGCTTAGCTGAATGCCTTATCTATTAAGAAGAGAGATCAGTTGAAGTGGGCTGCTGGGCAACTCCACTCTCAGCTACACAGCAGTAAGAAGAAACCTCTGGAAGAGCAAGAGCCTTCCCCTTGCACTCTCCGTCATACCTCCTGCCTTTTCCACTTGTGACTTCAGCAGTACTCCAACAGATCTTTCACCCCAGGAGACAGAGTGGGAAAATGCCTAGAGTTAGTCTTTTCTTTTGAGGTAGAATTAGAAAGATCACAGGTTTTCAAAGATCTAGCAGCCCATTATCACCAGTCTCCATCAGGGCAGATAATAAATGGACACGAAATAAACTCTAACGAGGCCTCCACTTTATTCTGTCTCAGAGCTGGCTGCCAGAAGGATGGTCAGATATCCGAGCCAAGAGCTATGAGGTCCTGGGTTCCTGGGCTCACTTCCTTCTTTACAAGGCCCATTACACTGATCTGAGTGGTTCATTTGTTTTTCTTGTCACTTAAAGACTCATATAAAAGGAGGTTATCATTACAAAATGGGGTCACTCATGTCTTAAATAATGTTCTGATCATTTAATCTGATGTCAACTTAATGCTTGCAAAAGTAGTTAAGACTTGAGGGTTCTTTTTTTCTCCTACTGTAAATGTTGTTACCCAGGTATTCTAGACAAGAAAGTTAATTGTCCAGGAAGGTGGTTAGATTGGCCTAAATACACTGGTTTTTCAAGTGTGTAAATGAGCTCATCTCTAAGGACTACCTTTAAACCTTATGATTTCAATGTCTGAGACAGTTATACTTCCTGGGAAGACTATACACAGCAGTTCTTCAGCCACATGATATACCACCCTGTTTGTACAGAAGGTTACTGATGTGACTGAAGAGCTGGCAATAGTGACAATTATAGACAGTAATAGTAATAAAAGTAATAGTAATGATAACAATAATATGTTGACAAAAGTGCAAAAGATGGGATGAGGTTGTATTACAGACACCAGGTTCTCTTCCAACCTGTTTTCTTAATAATAAAAGATAGCTTTGTTTCCTTATGTCGAAGCAAAACCATATTTGGAAAATTCAAGACAAGTTTTTTCATTGAAATATTTGCCTCAGGCTTAAAAGATGAAAAACTTCTCTAGTACTCTGTAGCTGTACATCTGGTTTCAAAAGGAAATGTTTACTTGGATATTTACGACTCAACTAAACTAAATCAGCAATAACTCTCAATCATTTTACACACTTGATGTTGCTTTTAAATAGGGCAGAGACAAATAACGATCATGGGTCAAAATCTGGCACAGACAATTGCTTTAAGCCATGACATACCAAACAGTTAACACTTTAAAGACCGCATGAACAGCAGTTTGAGTTGCAATGGTATCTATCTGTTCTTCAGGTAAATTACAAAATAGTTGTGACGATGCCACACATTTTGAAAATCAATAGAAAACTCACATTGAATTGATGTTTAAGAAAACGACTGAACATTCATCTGTTTTTAGGTGCTTCTGTGTATGTGAAAGTCTCTGTCAAAGTTGAATTTGAGAATTCTGTTTCCCAAAGGCTGTGTCCTTGTACTATTTCAGACACTTTTCACTCTAGCTGTCTCTCTAGTGAGAGATGGATCTGCTGTGAGCCCTATGTGAGCTTATTTATCAGCCCATCCCAGACTACTTGGCGCTAAGGTGCACTGGACTGCTATTTAAGCACTAACCACTTCCCAAGGTGTGTAGCACAAAATGAACTTGAGGATAACTGTTTGTGTTGTTTAGCCTAAATAAAAAGGATAAAATCAGTCTCTCTCCTGTGATATCTTACGGCTTTGCTCCTACAAACACCATGCACAGAAGAGTTTCAGCATCAAAATTATCTACATACACAAAATCTTCCTCAGGCTGCAGGAGTTGTGAAACTGAGAGTTAAGGAAAATTATTTATGCTTGTCTTTGCATATTCCAGATGTGATATTGAAACTAAAGCATCAGTTTCATATGTAATTCCAGCCTGATTCTTTAGTGGTTGCTGTTTTGGCCTTTGCAATATTGGTCTGGCTCTAGATGTTGCAGGATTGGAGAAGGAGCAGGTTCCCACTGCTTTTCACTCATCTTTCTCCAGGCTTATAGAGTATCTGCAAGGTTCTCAGTCACTGGATGCAGGTGTCTTAGATCACTCAGTGCTTGAGAGCAAGGGAGAACAAAGAGAAAGTGAGATGGGACTGAGGCTCACTACTACCACTAGTGAGTAGTGTGTGCTTAGCCAGTGGCTGCACATCTTAGGCTCCCTACAGCCACTACAAATGGTTCTGTGTTCAAAGCCAGACTTGCACTAAGAATTTGCCCTTATGTGTCAGTTTAATACGTAGCATTAAACCAGTTGGAAAAAGCGTATTTGTTTGGCTATTCCAGACTTAAATGGAAAGGCAATTGTCCAATATGGGTCGTGACAGGATTTTTTACATAAAGATTAGTTGCTTGAATAAGATGTTGTCTGCAACCAGACTTCTGCTAAACTCAGTCTTGCCCAGTTATGGACATTCCTCCTTAGTTTATTTTCAATTCTGTTTCATAATTACAATTCTGAAATCTTGTTTTGAAAGAGAAGTGCCCCAAAGCCTCTTCCATTTAATTTCTGAATGAGAAAAGAAGCCTCTTCATTACACTCTTCTGCAGCTTTTCTGTAATCTCCACTCTGTCTTCACATAAGGCATGTAAAGATTAATCCCTTAACCTTAGCTTCATATTTGACAGATTCCATCGGTTTATTTTAGTCATAATCTTAGGACATCACATATTTGAATGTCACAGAACTCGCTCACAGTTCTCTTTAGTTTCCAAAGAATTCCTTTAATGCAATGGTGGGTTATTAAGGGACTGAAGTGCTTCCTCCCAGCAAGCACAGACTGTTGAAGGACTGGCTGGAGCCCAAGGGGCTCCCGCACACCACGTGCAGCTGACTGTGCGAGTCACTTAACAGCCAGAGACAAGGAGGTGAGTGCTAGTGAGAGATAACATATGCTTGGTGAGTGTACTCAGAAAGAAGGTGAAGGCCTGTGCTTTCAACACGTGGTGTGTGTTAACACATTTTAACACAAGCCTCTATCTATCTCCCAGAGATTAAACCACCTGCAAATCACAAAGCAGCTATTTCACTACTGAAAAGCTGAGAAAGTGAAACTTCTTCAGCAAGTGTTTTCTCTTGAGCTGTGGGAGAAACTGAGAAGCGGTTAGGCTTTATATTTTTAAAGCATGTGTGTATGTTCTCTTCTGTATGCTTCAGTTTTTTTATGCTGCTGCATTTATGGCTTTGGCATAAAAAGAGCACTAGGCATTAACCCTTGGATATCCAAGAGGCTGCTTTCAAGCTACAAGACAGAATGTTATATTCTACCTAATTAAGTTTTAAGTTATTTTTAAATAGTTTGTGTAACAGCAGCTGAGTTTTTAAGGGTCCTTGGATGAGAAGAAAACCCCAAGTCTTCAGCTATCCAAATACTTCTTGAGTGTTCTGTTGCTTCAAATTCTGAAGATGAGCAAAACTGTAACCTTCCTTTACTTTCATCTACTTACATAAGCCCACTCCTACTTTGAAGACAAGTGTTTGGTAAAGATAATGAAGTGTCAAGGCATTATTCTAACGTTCATGTGTTTATTTACAGCATCTCAGTTGAGGATTTGTGTAATCCTTTCCTGTATCTAAATTAACGTGTTTTACATACTTCACACACATGGAATCAAGATTATCCATAGAAAGCATCCTTTTCCCCTACATGTAAACCTCGAGTCCCAGCATGTTCTCACAAAAGCACGGTCACGTTTTTAATATTCTCAGAGAGTAAGCTATGTGAGAGATCATGCAGTGAGGATGTGTTGTAATGGGAAACAGCTCCCATTAAATCCCTGGGCCACGTTCAACAGCTCAGCGTGAGTTGTTCAAAACCAGGACTCGGTGACAAAGTCCCAGAGATAGATCACAAATACATCCTTTGTGAAACACCACAATCGTTGCAAACATGAAATATATCAGGAAAGATTAAAAAAGGCCATGGCTGCAAACTCAAGCCATAAGCCAACCGTGTTGGAAAGGGAAGATGAAGAGAAACTTGAACTACATTTCTGTCCTGCCATCAATCACACTGTCTAGTCATACCCTTCCCATGACATTGCTGGTTCATTTCAGACCTGGCTGGAACAGCAGCTGACTTCACAGACCTAAGTACAAATAGCAATGGTCCACATCATGAAAACATATATTCCACTAAATCTTAAACTAATGCAACTTGCAGTGTTTCACCATTGTCAAACTACTTTCATCTAAACTCATTTTACTGATAAGTTGATGAGGATTTAAACCTCTGACACTGACAAACCCCTCTCCACCATGATATTCGCACATCCATTAGTCTGACAGCTGGCTCAGAGAACAGAAAGCAAATGTACATTGACCTAGTTTCTCCTGGCAGTATATTAATGAAGCCAAACAGCTGTGGTTGTTCATTAACACTAGAATATGCAAAGGAACTTTCCCCATGTCTACAAATGTGCTTGATATTCTACATAATACCCTGAACGTGCCTTTCTTAAACCCCATACCTGGTGCTCGATGCTCAACTTCATTAATACACACTACAGCCTTCAGTTTCCTGGGTGAGGGAAGCTGGGCTGCTTTTTATGCTTTCTAGGTACACACAGAGAAAGCTGTTCCCTTCTAAGAACCCGCTGCAGTTCTTCCTTGATTTGCCTGTTTGGAGACACAGTCTCTTCTGCACACAGAAATTCATGAATAAGAGGAAACACAAGTGCTTCAGGTTTTTTTTCTCTCCCTTTTTCTTCCCCAAAAGAAAGCTCAAGAACTCTCTGCTCTGTGGATTGCAGAGCATCCAGTGTCCTGCATTTCTTTTACACAGATAAAGTTGTTTCAAGGACCTCTGTGACTGTGATATAATGGGATCATCTTCCCAGATAATAATTTGTGGTGAATGTGACGGTTGAAGATATGGAGAATGGGTTTGTTTTTTTTTCCTTCCAAAAGGATACAGGTGAGGAACAACTCCCCACAGAGTTTCTAAAAAGAAGCACAAAAAACAAAGTAAGGTGCACGACTGAAATGGTTTGAAAATAATATAGATCAGCTGAAAGGCATATTGAAAATGGATGAATACCGTAGAGGAGGAACACCTACAACTCTGCTTCTTCTCTTGCAAGTCAGCCTTGCAAATATCCTAGTGATTTTAGAGGAGACAACAAGCCCAAAGGTCCAATAGATTAACTGCACTGTGATTTCAATGATGTAGAAACAGACAAGAAAGAAAATAAACCAGATTTATGCTAGGCTACTTCAATAGATGACAGCTCATGTTATAGCCTTTTCCTCCTCAGCAACTGGCAAGCAGTTTCAGTGGAGAACTACTGTATTAAGATTTTTCTCCCACACACCAATTATTATTAAACAGAAACAATTATGTGGGAGAAAGCATGGGCAAACAAGTCACAACACACTTACATTTACTCTCAGATATAGGTGTTTTGGCAATGCACACATATAACAGCCTACAAAGTCTATTGCTGTATAACACAAAATGATCTGAAAAGATGAGACAGGAGTTTTTATCTTCATCAGCTCCATTTCAGACAGTTATATATATATCAGTCCTTGAAACTCCTCTAAGACTTAAGCAATCTGCAGCTTCATTTTATAGATACTGAATAAGATAAACAGAGTGACCTTGGCTAAACAGAAGCCCTATTTGCGGCAGAGCCTGTAAACAGATCTCAAAATCACCCACAACTTTCGCCTGTCATCATCTGAGTCACTGAACCTACATTTTCTCTCCTAATGAACTTACTTCTTTCGTACCCCAAGGCAAATCAAAATACCAGTGGTAGCACACAGGCAGGATATGACTTTCTCTCCTAGCACTGAAAAGTTGTCACTATGTCAATACTAGGAGGGAAAACTTGCACTGAGGCCACTACATGGCAAAGCTGGTGTCTACACACCCCAAATACATCACACTCTTCAAAACACTTTCGGTGGCACCGGTCTGCTTGCTGGAGTGTGCTTGCATGTGCTTGTGACCATCAGCCCAGGCAAACCCAGGCGCTGACACAGTCCTGTCAGCTTGTTGCTGTTAGAATCACAGAATCATTTTGGTTGAAAAAAAAAAAAACCTTTAGGCTCATCAAGTCCAAACACTCACCTCCCACTGTCAAGCTCCTCACTAACCTGTGGCCCTCAGCATCTCATCTATGACTTGCAAATAGCTTCAGGGATGGAGACTACCACACTTCCCTGAGCAGCCTGAGACATGCCTAGCAACTCACAGGGGAAAAAAATTCTCCCTCAGCTCCAATCTAAACCTCCTCTGGGGCATCTTGAGGCCATTTCCTCTTGTCCTAGCATTTGTTACTGGAGAGAAGACATTGATAAATGCTAAACATAAGCCTTAAGTCCTGGGGAACAATGTCCTGTTGATGCTGCCTGTGACACACATCCAGGCAGATGTGTGCACAGCAGAGCCTGGTGAGCACTTACTGTTGGTGTCGATGATACACCATGCTTTGACAGATGACATTCTACTGAGGCCTATAGGGTTGTGTAATTGCTTCAGCAGATCAAAGTACATTAGACTTGGTTGGCTCAAGCTGCTGTAAGTGGCATTGCTAAAAAAGGCAAAACCAAACAAAAAAAATTAAAAGGCAGCAAAACAAAGATAAGTAGCTTTGAAGTGCTTATTAATATCTCTGCCATGTAGACTGTAATTGAGGAAAACTACTTGCTATCCTTTTGGCAGAGATGAATGATAAATTCCATATATATGCAGCTCAGCCTCTACAAGGAGTAAGATCAGTTGATAATGTCACAACAGACTTGCTCCAAAATATCTTAAGAATTGGGTAATATTTAACTGTGCCAACATATACTTATGGTATTTTTTCCCCCTTCTTCATTTCAGAATTGTTATCCTCAGAGATTATTTAGTCAGTCACTGAAAACACTTTTGGCTTTTTCCTAAACAGAACACCAGTATGTCTTTCCCCTTAGCAAGACACCCGCAGAAGTTAATGGGACAGAGTTCAGTATTTTTCTAGATGTTTGCATTTTGAAGAGAGTATCTCTTCTGCAAAAAGCATGTAAAAGTATTTTCCCAAGTGTTGTGTTTGGGCTCACTTAGGTAAACAATAAATTCATAGGTTTTCATAGCATTTGACATCAATGGGGACTAACATCGCATGGTTCTGAACAATAAGGAACAATCACTAAACAGCAACTGAAAGGAGAAAAATCTTCCAACAGCTTCTTTTCTTACATTGAATACCACTTTCCCACTCATTCAACAGAGTTTAAGACATTTGCTGTGCTCTGAGTTTCAGTGATATCTTGGGAAAGCAAGCTCCATAAATCTCATCTTTTGGACGATTAGTTCCTTCCCTCAGTTTTAAAACGTATTGCCTTTCCATTTCCATGATTATTTCCTTGTTCTTATGTGATAAGTAGGAAATAGGAGCCATCATTTATCTTGTCAGCATAGTCTATAATTTTGCATCTCATATGCCTTCTACTTGTCCTCTCTCAAAATATAACTGTTTAGTTCAGTCTCCCTTCACACAAAGCTATGTCTGTGTCACCCTTCTGTCACCTGCCATGAAACCCACACAACTCCTGCTAGGTCCTTCTTGCTTCAGTCTCTTTTCATCTTTCATTTACATGATAATACATTAAATGATTTACATGAAAGCATTATAACACCACAGTTAGCACTTAGGTGAAGGGGCTGTATTTATCTCAAACCCAGCACTCTGCAAGAACAATCTAACCATTCCTTCCTAATTACATTATCTTGTACATTCAACTTGTTCAAGATACTTAATATTAAACTTGTGGTACTGTATTAAATCACTGCCCATCAGCAAGTTAATATCCCATGCAGCATCAATCTCTCACTGGCAAAATGAAAGCCCAAATGAGTAGCTTCATTTCTAGATAATGATCTTCTTCCCAACCTTGGTTATTCTATGGCCCTCCAATGTAGTAACTGCAACTGCATTATTTTGCCAAAGCATGATAAGTTTTAGTCCAGACCACAAATGAACACTTCCTAAGACATCAGATCAAAATCAGGCCCCTCTGCTATCATATTCAGAAGCTGAGCTCACGTTTAGTTTCCACTGAACATGGCCACATTCTCAGAGATGAGTCAAGAGAGACATTTAATAATGTCCTCTTCAGCTCCCAGAGTTTTAATGGTTTCTTTTTCCTAGTCTTCCAAAAATCACAGACCTATAGTCATTTACAAGGGCAGGTGTCTGTTTATGCAGTCCAGATGCTAGATTTATTTTCCCCTCTCAAACAAAGGCATCCAAGTGCCAGCTAAATGTAAGATCCATTTGGCAGCTTCATCCAATAATCCCCGTCATGTCAGCTGGAATTTAACCTCAGGTATGATAGGAAACAGTTACACACAACACCACAGGCCATTGTGCTGTAGAGGATAGAGACTAAAACAGCTGGAAGCTAATTTGGCATATTATGTTGGGATGCTACTTCTACCTGCAAGAGAGCTTTCGTGATGAGTATACTCTTCACTCAGCATTGTACTTCCCCTTCAACTAACCTGGCCTAATATAGGATTAATCAGTTGTGGTTAAATCTCAGGGTTTCTCATTGCAAAGTGCCTTTTCAGGTACAAATGTGGGAAGGGAATAATGCACTTTCAGCAAAGTATTCAAGACACAAAGCAAGATGAAGCATTTCTCCTACTTTTTGAAGTGAACTTTGTTTTTGTTTCTAAAGGTGTTTCTTTTTGCTGTTTGTAGCTTAAGGAATACGAAAGCTAAAGCTGAACCACTATTATTTTCATTGACATAACTCCTGCTTTCAGTGTTTTCATTCCAGTGGAACTTTAAGGCCTTTATCTATGCACAAGTGCAGATTCATATAAATATTTCATCCTAATTCAGTGCCTTAATTATTTTACTGTGGAATTTTCAATTCAACACTTTTTGAGTGCTCATGAAAATGTATTGAAACTAAATATTGTATGATACCAGGAGTTAGTTACTTTACACTATGTAAGTTAGCTCAAAGGTTATTATGTGGGAACTTCTTACAGTAACTACTAATACACCCTTCTGCTGTGCTTCAGAACCCATATGATAACAAAGGCTGTATACCATTCACGGTGACTTTTGTAAACACATAGACTCATCTATCTGGTCACCTTATGTAAGAGATTCAAAGCATGCTCATTACTTTCAATAACCTCTTCAACAAATGCTTGTAAACACAGGTAGAGCTGCTGTACATTGTTAAGCTTTGGCTGTGACGCTGCAGGACACTTACAAACAGGACGTGGACACACATCCACACAGACAAATTGAAAAGTAGACAGCTGCTGCATCTCAGTAAAGGAAAAGAAGATGAGGAGAGACATATTTCTCTTTAGGCTTTTAAACTAATGATTCAATCAGTATTAAGAATCTTGCAAATAAAACTGCACCTAAGGAATCTGTGCAATGAATGTTTCAGCTATTTTATCCATATACACTCATATCTACATATTTTTTTAAGAGAGCCATAAATTAGTTTATAGTGTGTGGTAAGACATAAAGCACATCTTCTCTTCACAGTGGTGTTTTCAACTGCAAAAATTATCACTTGCCATCAGCTAAAAAAAACAGCAAGTTGAAAACCAGTAATACTGAACTTCTGTCATCCATCAACCCTTTTTTGTCTTAGGGCTTCCCAGGAGATTCCTTGCCGATACAGAACAACTTTACTTGTGAGTGTATATTGTGTGCTGATTAACGTGGTCTCAGACAGCCTGAGCAGAGGAATGGAAACATCTTTTTCACTTGCAGGGCTGTGGACTACCTACCAATTCTGCACAATTTGCTCCGATTTGACTGATTCTGTGTGTCAGATGGGCAAACACTTATTGCCCAAGCCACGACAAAACCTGAACAGGAATTAGCCAACATGACTTCACTGCCAATATTTATAACCGCCTTCAAAACATGCCAAGTTCAACCTGGGCTCCTATAGCAACTCTCCTTAGTATAGCTTCTAGTAGAGTTTCTATTTACATGCCCTTCCTACACCTATCAGCAGAGCTTACATTGTGAATATGTATTACACCAGCTTTAGATCTCTAGAATTAGGCTTTTTCTTTATTCCCTTCTCCTTTCCCTTGTATATATATTTCTTTCACCCTGGACACTATAAAGAATTGGCTGTTTACCTAACTCTTGCTACCTCCAGTCCTTTGAAATCAATTCTGTAATTATGCAAGTTGCATCTTTCTTAAGATCATAAGCTTCAGTTAAATGTTTGAAGGCAAACACAGTATGTTACTGTGCACTCCAGAGCACATCACAAGCCAGGCTGTGATTTCCACTGAGGCCCCTACATGCTAATGCTATATAATCATAGTCTCTGTCTAAAGAATCAGTTTTCAGACATAATGTAAGCTGCAATTATCACAGGTATGCTCACGACCGTGCACTTCAAGGCATCTAGTAATGTAAGTAAAGAAAGCAGCTGAAGGGAGAGAAGATGAATGGCATACAGGCAAGACAGGTTGAGAGCAAATACCAATTCTCAAGCATGCTTCCACTAATGCAGGAATAACCAGAAGGATTTAGGAAAACTGTTTCGTGCCCTGTGAAGAAGAAGAAACAAATCCACCTAAATTAATACTTGAGAACCCGTTGGAAAGCATCCCATTGGGGTTTCAGAACAGCTGGTACCCGCTAGCCTCAGGGATGGGCCTCCCCAGCCCTCCACATGTCAGGTGTGGGATGGCAAGGCCATAAGGCAACTCAATTGTCCCAAGCATCTACAAGCCAGAGCAAGGCCAGCAAAACAGCCTGCCTTGTTTCACTGAAGGCTTCCTCTTCACTGGAAAATTCCCTACCACTAGTAACTGTCACATCCCGAGTCACAAAACACATTTAGTGAAATTCAGAGCCCAGGAAGGCAAGGAAATTCTGCAGGGATTTCCCATCCAACAGTGGTGTTTACACAGCTCAGGTTCCAGCTGCTCCTGGTTAGCTGGGAAACCTCCTGGCCACCCATTAAAACAAACCAGATGATTGCTTTCCACGCATCGCCTGCTTTTCAACTCACAGCAAAGAACGTCGCTTTCAAAAGCCATTTCCCATGTGCAGCGCTCTTAAAGACATATTTAAAAAGCTATATATATATAAATCCTATAAAGATAGCTATTGAAGTGATACTGCTATTTGGCTGATTTCCTGTTTGTTATAGTAGGCATTTTCTGCATTAGTTTTACCCATTATGTAGACAGTTTATCATCATCATTGGCAGACATTTAGCCCATTTTCTGTGCTGTTTTTGAAAGATGTTCAATTCCCACGAGTAGGATGATTAAATGATGCAAAATGATGAAAAACATTGCATTCCAGGATATTTCACAGATCTAAATTGAAGCTGCATCTACAAGTTTGACTCCCCGAACATCACATCATGCTGCTAAACGACATTTACTTCTACTGTCTGGTTCTATTACATTACCTCCCTCTGTTCTGCTAATTAGACATAAATCTATTAAAACAAACCTATTTCTTTACATAGTTAATCGTGTTTAAAGTAAGAAGATAATTTGTTTAAGATTAATATTTTTCCTTTCCGTTTCAGCCGTTTTTTCACATGATATAAACTTTTATCTTCCTGCAATTTACAACGGTGTGTCACAAGAAGATGTATTCTTGAAAGCTTCCTTTTCACTTCTAAGGGGAAAACAGAAAGATTGGGAGATGGAGATCCTCATTCTCTGTGCGATATTTGAAGTTGTCCTTATTAGGTTGCACTGGGCATCTCAATTGTCTGGTTTTATCTTAGAATGAAGTTAACAGAAGGATAAAGAAATCATCTGTAATTGTATCCTTATACTGAAAAATCAAAGGACAGCAGATTATTCCCTTCTTTTGTTTCAGTATCCACAGCCACAATCTCTCTGATTTTGAGGCCCACTTTCACAGTGCCCAGTGCTGCTGTGATTAAAGAGGGCTGTATCTTTTGGTTTATTTTGACCTGTTCCTCTCACCTATGACTTGATCGAGTATTTTCAGTGATACCCTCTTTCTGCCTGAACATTCTGTTGCTCTCGGACCTCCTTTCCTGGCAGAAAGCATACACATTTCTCTCCTTTGCTACGCTCTCTACATTACACACAATAGGATTTGCTGTGGCATGCTAGGCATATCTGTGGTTATCAGCTGGCTTTGCCTTAACTGAAGAAATAGCTAAGAGCCCTCCAGCCAGCTGCTGCAGCACATGTAGCACCTGTCCTAAGATCCCATGGGTTCACACAAACACTCACAAGTACACAGGTCTACGTTCCATAAACATCCTAATTGTGCATTCAATGGGTGGATGCCTCTGTGTGTTAATGTCCATCTATCAACGAGCTGGGCCAAGGCTGGCTTCCAAATTTCATCCCTATTCAGGCATCACTAAGAACCTGGGCTATTTTCCTGCCACACTGCACACAGGTACCAAGGGCACTCGTACGCTGCTGCACCGCTTGACACACGGGAACACTCCAGTGTGGAAGCTGACAGCAGAGTTCAAATCAGCATTCCTGCTTTTCCCACAGTGCTAAGATGGTTTGAAGCACAAAAGGTTTTGCAGGACTTTTTTTTTGTTTGCCTTTTTATCTGAAGACCTGAGTAGTTTTCCATCTTCTCCATATTCCAGTATCTAGAAATCATATATACACACACACCCCTCCAGATTATATGCAGGACACAACAAAGTGCCCTCCTAATGAACATCACTAGCATCTATTAGGGGATATGGAGATTGCCATGGGACAGGAATAATTTGCTGATGATGGAAAGCTGTATGGAATCCAAGCAAAGCACGTATGGGTTTCTCCATGGCCTGATCTTTATTGTACAGAGTAAATAGGAGAAGGAAATACGTGATACTGCACATATCAAGTCAGCCAAGCCCTGCCCTTCTGTGATTTCAGTGGTGCAGAAGTCCCCAATAACACTTCCATACTGCTGAAGAATTTTCCAGTCTTTTAAACATGCTAACAAAACCAAGTCCCATTCATGCCTTTTGAAACCAATAGTAACTACCTGAAGTTCACATGGCTCAGTTTCTCACACTTTCCTGTTCTTCTGGGTCATAAAATAACTTGATTCTTTTTTCCCCCCCTTAGTCTCACACTTTAAACAGAACATAAATCACCAGGTTACCAGGAAAAAGTAATTAGAGGCAGGGGCTTGGCTTTACTTTATCTTTTAAGATGACTTTGCCAAAACAAGTCAAAGAAAGCAAAAAGCACAGATATTACTTAATCTTCCCACTAACACTATGAAAAGCTTGTGAGGTAATAATAGCTACTGGTTAATTGACTATAATTTACTGTTGGATCAAATCTGCAATAGGCCTGCTGTCCAGAACATCTTGCCAGCTAACGGAGGTAAAACTGCACAACTCCCAGCAGCAGGTGTTTAATAAAGATCAGCTGATCTCTCTTCTGCCAGGTTGTGGGATGTCAGCCTCTCTAACCTCTGGCCCCAAAGGTATCGCTGCAACAATTTTAATTACTGATCATTTACTGGAGCTCAAGTGAAACATAACCACTTGGACTGTTGGCTCAGTATAAATAGAAGACAACCTCATTTACAAAAGCATTGTAACAGAGAACATGTCCTTAGGAGAAATATCCTTGCCTAAACTCTATGATTACAGAGCTCCACCTGAGAGAGTTCAAAATGCACTTTCTTGTAGAAAAGGTACCAAAGATTTTAGGTTGTCTTTGTTGGAAATTACCACATCTGTTCTAAGTCATTAATCTCCCAGCACCCTTGTGCTCCAGCCCCTCAGTGTCCCTGTGGCAGCGAGTGAGGGGCTCAACACTGAACACAGCCCTGGAGCTGCAGCCTCCCCAGGGTCCAGCACAGGGGCACAATCCTGCCCTGCTCCTGCTGCCATACCAGTGCTGATCCCACCAGCCTCCTTGCCTACCCAGGCACCCTGAGGCCTGAGATTCAGCCAGCTGTTGACTACCATCCCCAGAGTCCTTTCCCCCCCAGGCAGCTTTCCAGCCCCTCTGCCCCAACATGAAGCATTGCCTGGGGTCGGTGTGACACAAGTCACAAGACTTGGCCCTGAGCCTTCAATTCAATCCAATGCATACTATAAAAATGAACAGGATAGAAGATGCTGGTGATGCCTAATGTTCTCCCACATGCAATTAAATCATGCCTTTGTGAAAGCTATTACATAGATAATTTTTATAAGGATGGACTTAATTAGACTCCAGCATCTTTTAATAAAGTCTAGCAACTAGGAGGATGGGGCAAAAGCCAGAACAGTGTAACCACAACGTAATCCCCTGCGAGTCCCACAGTTTTAAGAGCACTCTCCAATTACTGCATAAACTTAATTAAGTTCCTAACAAAACTGCTCTCCCTAGCTTGAGACTCCATTTTCAAAATAAGACACATTGTCTTATTTAAAGAGTTATAGGAATTATGAAGAAATTCTCTGTACAGAAGCATTTAGATCCACCTGTGTTTTGTCATTCTTAAAAGCTCCAGGATATCCAACAAGAGATAAACCAGACTTTATCTCTTTTTCCTATGTATTGATGAAACAGCATTTGGTTGATCAATCACACTGCAGTTCAGACCTTGTAAGTGGTACCACATAGACTGGACTAGACTCACTCTGCAAGTTTAATCTCAGGGCCAAAACATGTTTCCTATCCCATATGAATGTGGCTAACAACTCCCCTTCTCCATGCTCCCTCCTCAGGAAGCTGCAGAGAGGAGGAAGGTTGCCCCTCAGCCACTTGCTCTCCAAACTCAACACATGCTGCCAGGCCCTTGAAATTTCCCTGATGAAACATCGCCCCCACCCCATCATAATCACATTTCAGATGCAAACAATAACTAGGCCAGTACCATCTCTCAAAAAAAAAGAAGTTAAATGACCTATTTAAGTCTCAAAATCAAAAATGAGTCATCCCATTAACCTCAAAATACTAAATAAGTAATGCTCTGGGGCAAGTTACTCTCAGCAGTTTCTGTAGGGAAAGAAGCCAGTTGTGTTAAATTAGCCCCCAATTAGCCCGTTTTTTAGTGTACTGCATGATCCTGACACAAAACTTTAAGTTCATCTTGTGTTGTACAGTGCAAACCATTTCTGAGAAAAACCCAGTTTAGGTTTAGCTAAGGAAACATAGATTCTCCTTCAGGTGCTCCAAAATCTGGCTTGGAAGTGATGCAATGCTCCTGATTTCATTCAGAGAAATCAAAAGATTGTTCATCCTCTATTCATCTCTCTTCCTTGTTTTCTCAAGCGTGGTTGATGCTCACCTTCCCCACAGATGCACAAACTGTTACTTTATAAATACAGATATACACAGAAACTCCTGGGTATCCTCACGCCACACTCACACTTGACACCTCCACTTGGAAAGCTAGCAAGTGGTTCATCTGCTCATTATCACTAACATGAGAAATGCATCTCATTTGGAATTATGCCTCCAGAAAAAGCAACCTAAACAACCAACAGAGGTTATCGGCAGCCTTTCTAATTCTTGATTAAGCATTTCTGCAAGCTAACAAAGTGAAAACAGACGCAGAAGTCTCAGCTTAACGAGTCAGACGTGTCAAGGTCTTCTTTCACATTTGCTGCTTCTGGCAATTGTTTGATGCATTCATTCTTCTAACCATGAGGAGAGAAAAGAAGTGTAAGAGACATTTTACAATCCATCTGCTAAAGAGACTTACTCAGAAGAATAAACAATTTGTTAAGCTTTACATGTATATAAAAAAAAAATCAGTTGCCAAAGCCACTGCATCCTTTTCCAGAAGAGTTCATTTGTTGTTTGATCTTCATGGGCTTTTCAGGTAAGTCTTAAGAATAGTGTCATGTAAAACTAACAAAAAAAAAAGAGTATTACTGTCACAATTAACTCTGCTTTAACTTCACTTTTCTTTCAAATGTGAATAGGTACAGCAGCTGTAATCTGGCAAATCTCAATTACGTGTTGTTTGATAATAACAAATCACAAACCACATCACTGGCTGTCTGAATTCTGAACTATTTCCTTATTTCCCATTAGCGTGAGGACTCAAAGACTAAGAATGAGAACTGCATTTTGCTGGACTGGCTATAGGAAAAGAAACCAACCCTACTGCATGAAAGGAACCACATGAGATAAAGGTGAGACATCACTTGAAAGTTAAGATAATATTAACCCTTCATTGTCTTGCCTAATGTGAATTACTATATGAATTTAGACGATTGTCATAACAATGCCAGAGTTGGCATTAGTTTATATTTGTCAGGAGGCAAGTGTTTCTTGGGTCTTTCTTCAGTCAAAATCACCATGAAAAGAAGGCAATATTGCAATTTTGTCTTCAAATCAGTCTGAAAGGGCTGCTTTCCCCTAGCAGAAACCACACAGACATGGGGAATCAAAACAACCTGGAACAGAACTCCATGGATTTTCTAGAGTTTTTCTTCTTTTTATTAAAACCAACCAGACAAAATAAACACTGTGAAAATCCACAACTTCATTTTTTAAAGAGGAGAGGCTATAATCCTCTTCTTCTACCAAATTATTCTCTATCCCTTTAAACTGCAGATCTTTTATATAGTGAAAGGGCACTTCTTATGTTACTGCCTTAAACTCTCCTGACTCCAGAGGTCTCTGATGCCTGTAACACCTAGTCCTCAGCTGAACTCATTCATACATCTTCATTTTGTCATCACATTATTAACTCACGTTATCTCCGGGGAGATGAGGTGTTACACTTAATGGCAATCCTCAAATTTATCTACAGAACACAAACACAGCCACATTTATTTTCATCCAAATAATTATTGACAAAACATTCATCAAGCCATCACACAGACAAGGTGTGCAGAAAAAACAGCTACTTTAAGTGCTGGGGAAGCCTTATTCCTTGTCTACTCAATGATGAAAGGTCTTATTAAAACAGAGCTCACATTTCACCATGCCACCTTTCACTGGGAGAGAAACAAAAAATCCATAAACATTCAGAGAGACCTTTTTATTCCCCTGATAAGATGTCTCACAATTGAAGGTGTGAAGATGCTTCCTTCCAAGGGGAGTTGCTCGACTCCTCGTGTTACCAGATCAAGTCTGTTTTAGAAGTTACAACGAGCTAAGCAGCAAGGTGAGGAAGACCATCTGAGGAAAGGAAAGCCTCCCTGGTTATCTTGGCAGCAAATGAACTGGGCAGTAGAGTTTCAAGCACAGAAAGGGCTGGTAAAATTTGGGGAAGATTTTCCCAAAGGAGATACATGGAACAGATAGATAGAAAAAAAAAACAATGGGCAACAGTGATGAGAATGGCCCTGCTCAGAGTTTAGCAAGTGGGCACTCACGTTGAGGAAAGAAACCAGTAAATGGCTCATCAGTTTGTATTAAAACAGACTTGAGACAAATAGCTTGACAGGGCTTCTGCAAGCATCAAAGCTGTGCACCTAAAGGCAGAGCCCACTTACAGCCTTGTCATTAGTGGGTAAGTAACAGTGTGAACAGACAACACGTTACGTGGGCTGTAACTAGCTCACAGGGAGAAGGGAAATTTGCTTATTTAAGTTCTGGTTTACCTCATAGACAACATCATTACAAAGATATTATTAAGGAAGAAATCACAGCCCCTGAATAGAGTATAGATAACTCTCTCCATTTCCACAGCTACGTAGGATTCAGCAAGATCATTCTCATTAGTACAGCCCAGGAAGATATATCTATATACTCCCAATTTCTCCATGCACTATTATGCTAATTACATTGCTCATAAGGTAAATGTAACTAACAGAAGTTATCTGTGAGCTAGTGATACTTCACAACATCAGGCCTTTTCACTGTGCATGCAAACAAGCTGTACACTAAAATAAACTGATGCCTCAGGGGATTTGGAAAAGGATGTATAGCTTTCTACCAGGAGATCCCCATCAAACTCATCCTTAAATGCACACAGCAAATCATGACTATTTGACAACTGTTAGCTTGTCCGAGATGAAATCTGACAGGCAGGTGTTGCCACCACAAAGACCGTTATTAAAATTGGTACTAGATAGTATCTTTTTGCAATCTTAGCACAGAAACCAAGAGCTACACAGAAAGGGATGTTTAGTCCTTTCATTGCTGTCAAGAACAAAACCGGCGTGAAATAGTTTGTTAAGCAAAATGTGGAAATTTGTACCTATTGAAGTTTATTTATATTTTTATATATATATATATATACACACACACACACGTTGTGGATATATCCTGTGAGTCTTCAAAACTAATAAACAGCTTTTGTCACATGCAATAAATGTGCCATTTTAAGCGCTTCATGTGTTTTCATTGTATGCATGTTTATGTGGTATATGGTATCTGCTGTTTAGGTTTCCCTCAGGGTTTTACAGAACTCCTAAAGATAGACCAAGTGGCAAGAAATTCTCCAGAGAATATGAGAAGAAATTTAACAACAAGCAAGTTAAAAATTCATTTGATTATTTTCTGGATGCTGGCACCTCCAGTCTCAGGGTAGGTGGCCAAGTTACATCATTATTCCTACTAGCAGAGCCATTCATTTTCTGATAATATTGTTATTGGTACAGCCTCAGCCTCTGTGACAAAGATTGGATTTGTACAGGATGCTGGTGATGTTAACAATTGCCGTTATCAGAAGTGCTGCATCAAGGACACATGCAAAGCGCTATAAATTGTTTATTAAATATTGAACGCTCGCCACGAACAATAAAAAGCCAAGCACTGAGAGGCAAACTGCTTTTATGTTCTGTGTGGCTATTCTTACACAGCTTGAGGGCTGTGGGAATGAATTTGCTATCACTGCCTGCCATCCAAGAGCAAGCAGCGGATTCATCACAAACCTGAATGAGGAAAAGACTGCAGAGGAAAAGATAAACCACCCAAACTAATAACAAAAGTACCTAAAAAACAAGTGAGGGGAAAAAACATCACCCCTTAAGCTCATTTTATAGCTTGCTCACATTTGCACCTTACAATTCCTATTACAATATATGTGCACAGACACAAGCTATTGAAGAAATTCATATAAACCCCTCCACTAAAGAATGGTCACAAGTAATTTTAGTTTATTTCACTCTTTTTTCAGCCAGGCAGACTATCTGCAAACCATCTGCTGTGTCTTGGTTTCGTAATCAATTGTTTTTGTAGCCATTGAGGTAACATCATCTGTGGACTACTATGTATCTCCCTCTCTATAAAAACCCACTGGATTTATGTGCTCTTTCTCTCATTGCAAATGTCTGCAGTTATTCAAGACAACAGGATTCTAACAGCATAACTTCCTAATAAGATCTTCCAACTTTACATACCAGTCTCAGTCTCTTGTTCCATAGTCCCTAATGTACCGTTTAACTTTATTTCAACTTTTAAGGACTCATTACAATTGTTGCCAAAGCTTTATCGTTTGCAGGTGTTAAAGAAGCACTAACCATCGGTCACATGTCATTTAGCACATCAAACTACACAAGCAGCAGACAGATCCCTGCCCATATTTAGGTTAGGATTATATCTGTCTTTTTTTCTTTTAATCCTTACCTCTGTCCTGTCTGATGTAACCAGTTGTCTATTTCATTTCTGATCTCCAAATGCTTCTAACGTGATAAAGTCAAGGGTGTGGGATCGTACTGTATCGATAGAAGTGATTAGAATAGAGAATAGGAATTGGGTATAGAGGCTTCAGAAATCATGCTTGTGTAAACATTAACTGTGCATCCCACTGGCCTGAAAAAAACCTCCTCTTCTTAACTCTTCAATGACTTGACAATTGAAACCTATATTGACGTGGAAACCACAGCCACTTTTCCATGTGACTGATCCTGAGAAGGCAAACCCCAAGGCTTTAAAACTGAAAGCTCAGCAAAGAAGAGAACTGATTTTCTAATTCAGCACAGAAATGCAATATGGCAACATCTGTACTACTTCAGGGATTTTGTGGCCAACTGGAAGTTAATTTCTCAGATTAGGAAAATGTATATTACATATACAAATATGCAGAAAGTCACATATTATCAAGAGAACATTAACCCAAATGATTGTGTTCGTTAAGATTAAAAAAAGTGCATCTCTTCATCATATGTTCATATTTCTAATGAATTTTAATCATTTTTCTACCCATTTGTTACCACAGATGCTTTGGCAAAACACATGTTCTTTTGTATTTCACAAGTTAAATGGTAGAGATTGTCCCCTGCCTGCAAATAAGACTTGCATGGTTGCAAACAGCATCTCCTACAGACTATGTAGATGGATCTTTTCAGTTCTCTTCATAACTGCCTAAACTGATCTTAAAGTTCTGTCCTTGTATTGTGGGGGGTTTTTTCCCCCCAGAGAGCTCCTTACTGTATCCTTACCTTGGGGTACACAGTCTTCAGAGAACACAACTTACATTGTCAGACAAGCACTACAGCAAATGCATATGCACCCTTTCTAGAATAAAACTGGTCAAGACATTGTGTTAGTGTTTACATTAGACCAAAAAATAACCTGGCAATAATAACCACTTTCCCCTGCTAATGAATGAGCTTTAGAACCGGGATCCAGACTACTCAATTCAGCAAACAGAGGTGCACTGCCACAGGCAGTCAAAACACTCCTTGGAAAAGACTGATTCCATACAAGTAACACTGCAGTGGTAATATCTGAGCCTCTCTAGAGATGAAAAGATCTTCTCCCACTCCTGCCCTCCCTTCCCACTTGTTTGTAAAAGTTCACTGCGCCACGCTCAAAAAGAAGGTTGTTTGCTAAGTCTTACAAAGGCTTTTTGAACTAAAATGTAAATAGGTACTTCAAGGACTTCAGAAATACCACCATACTCCCAATAGATTCTTGAAGAAACAAACTTTTAGTCCTAGAGAGCAAGATGTATTTAGGGCCTTTTAACTGAGATATAATTTCCTTGGGGGAGATACATCATGGAGAAGTTATTCAAGCCTCATATCTTCAATAGTTCAACTGAAAGCAGGAAAATATGGGCTCTGGGACACATTAACATTTTGTGCAGGCCCTGCACTGAACCAGGAGAATCCTCACTGGACTGCTGCTTGAGTGCAGCTAGTGCTCAGCTGCCCATAGTTTTCCTCCAGAACTGCACTCCCACGATAGACAGATAGCACATAGAGTCAAAGCTTTCCCTTTGTGCAAGCTGGAATGGTGTCTTCACATTAGCACAGAGAGACTCCCCCTCTTTCTTCTGAACCCTCCAGCAACCACCACTTGAAATGTTAAAAGAAAACATGTGCAAGTTTTAGTGCAGGAATCTCTATTCCCAAGAGGGTCATCATTCATTTCCCTGTGAAAACTGACAGGTCCTTTACTTCTGTTTAGACGAGTAGAATGAAGATGACAGGTCTAAGACTCAATCTTCCCTACCCAGTTTCAAACCTCAAGAAAGCACAGATGCTTTCTGAGCCTGTTCTTTCTTTTGTCTTCTCTCATGTCAATAAGAGGCGATGGGAATGCCTCTTCTGAGTAACTTCAGTCACTGTATGTTCAGTACTGGAAGATTCACAGCCAAACTCATCTTCAAGCAGTGGAGCAATGCTGTCCACATGCTGCAGAAATACATGGGAATTGAACTGAATCGACTAGTTGAGATATAAACAGCCATAGGATGCCCAGCTGTAGAATAGTTTCTTCCTCTTCTACAGTTTCATTTTATTTCTGCTTTTTCTGAAGAGAAACTTCCGATAACTCTTTTCAACTTTCCTACAAGGCCATTGAAATCTCGTCAGTTACTGCAAATACCATTGTCACTTACTAATATTTTTGAGGACTAAACTAAATAAATACTTGAATACAAACATCATTTTTATCTACAGTTCTTCAATACTATCTTTAATCTCCAACAAACTACTCAAGGCTATTAAAACAAGGTAGATCTCTCTCTCAAGAGTCAGCAACACCAAAGCCCAGGTCCTGATGCAGTTCAGATTTGAGATTGATTTCTATTATCTGAAAGACACCTCAATTTCTTACTCCAACCCAAATATAGTATTTCTCTGATTACTGCCCTGAATTCCTGAGTCTTATGGCTATTTAAAGAGCCACATCTGACAGTTAATCCAAAGCACAGCAATACTCATTTTGGTTTGTTTGCCTGCAATGAAGGCAAAGTGCTGGAGAGTTGACCAAGGGACTGTACTAATGGTATCGGGCAGCAACTACATTTGTGGTTTTTTACCTTATTCCTAGTTTTAGATCCCTAATGGATCCAAAATGGATCCATTTGTGCATTAAAGATCTCGTGCCTGTCAATCAAGCATTTGACTCTGACATGAACAGTCAGGGCTACGTGCAGCAAAATTTGAAAGGTCAGGTAACTCGCAGGTTGGTTTTATATACAGGGCCTTGCAGACTAAACCAGAAAAATCTCTTCAAGGCATAATGAACATCCAAAGACAACCACTTATTTATCAAAGATGAAGCCTAGACAAAGTTAAAAATATTGACTGAAATTCAACTGCTGCATTGAGCCAGCAGTAGCCAGTATTTCCCTCCTGGCAACCAGACTCCCAGCCGCAGCTGGGCTGGATGCAAGTACTGAACAGCACTGGGGAAACAGCTGCTATTTCAAATGCCCTGGGTAAAGCCAGTCCATGAAAAACAGCTTGAAGCTACCTCCACTGTGTATTTCCAAGCTTGTGATCTATAAAACCTGTACCCATAGATATCTTTACATTTGGAATTGGGAATAGCTGTCTGGTATTTTCTCCAGAAAAATAAAGTGAATTTTACATGTTTGTCTTGGTTCCAAGCAAGAGGCTGCTCAAAGCTGCTGTAACATCAGCAACTCCATCCATCAGTGTGAGCTATGCAGGTGGCAGGAGGAGCTTTCCCTTTGTCTTCCAGGGTTCACAATTCAAAGGATGCAACACTGAAACAATTAAGGTTGAGACAACATCATGTCGTATCTTCCATGGCAGTATAATTAAAGGATATTCCCAATAGAGGGAAGTTTGCCAAAGGAAGGAAAAGATCATTGAAATACTTTTGAACCAAGCGTTTCAGATAAGCAGCACCCCAACAATAAAGGTCTCCTTCCAGAGGGAAATAAAAATGCCTCAGCACTATTTCCAAAGCACGTGAAATATTCATAGTGGTGCCTTGCACACCAGTATTTACATGAACAGTTGAGGCATAGAAATGCTCCATTAATGAACCCAGGTAGTACTGCCAACTCTGCAAATACCACACACACCAATACAGGAAAAATAAAGCTAAGCATAAAGCATGCAACCAAAATGGTAATATATAAGGCTAATGGAGGAAAAACCTAACAGGAAAAAGCTTTTCCTTTGCATGCAGAAGCTGTAAAAATCACATTTTGCCTCTAGATTTTGGCTTTTCACACATACCACTTACTAATTGCTTGTCTGGTTTTGGGTAAGCATTTGAGCTATAGGCAACGTTCAATTTCAGTGTCCTGCAGTGTATCTTAATATATCATTTCTAAGAATATGCAGATTACATGTCCTTGTTTGTCTTTCCTGTGCTTGCAGTTAAAGCATACAATTACCAGTTCATCAGTGCTTGTATTACTCTGACAGTAACTTCCACAAAACTTGGAAGATTTACCTATAAATCTCCCAGTCTTCATTTCATGTCTTGTAGCTCACTGTTTTCCCTCCATAGCCCAAACCACGTCTCTTTCAACCTACAGACAAACTTTTCTGCTTCAGCCTGCTGGGCAGGTTCAGGACATGAATTAGTTCATATGCAGTTTCTCAGTAGTTCTTTCTTTTATATGGAATGAGACTTAGCTGAAAGCACATCTGGAATCTTCCACTCCTTTAGCTAAAGAATTCTATCCCTTTCCAGGTTCAGCCTAGGCAATTAAGGACCTGGTTGGTCATTCACTGAGGTTTTATAGAATTAAAATATCAACTTCACGTTGTTACTGCAAATGCAGTAAGAATGACCATTTTTCACTAATTAGTCTCTGTCTTTAAAGAGAGTTCACTTGATTGGGATGCAACCTATCCAGCCAGTTTGACAGCTCATCTACATTCATGTCATCCCCAAACAAACTCCAAAGATATTGTTAGACCAATGATTTAAGTGGATACGTGCTGTAATTCCCTACCCAGACATATAGGATTTAACTGCTGTGGCCTGCAGGAATTCATACAAATTGGTCTGAGGCAACACTGAGCGAGGAATACTGTGTGGGTACTCTGTTCTGAGAATACTCTTTGCTGTCACACGCAAAATGAAACTGCAGAAATTGTTCCTTCTTTTATCAGATTCCTGCTTAAATAAGAATGAGTCTTCACTGACATTTATTGGAAATGGGAGAAAAGGACCAGGGACAGTGGGAGCTGCCCAGTTAGCAGCAGTGTCCAGGTGGGAAGTGGCAAGACATGGAGCAGCTGTTTTGGAAGCTTAACAGCTGACTGTGCATGCTCAGATAGACACAACCATCGGTCTTCGTAAGCATCTTCACAGTTACAGAATGTGCGATTAAAAAGCCCTTCAGGTGATTTTGTCCTTTGAGAAGTATGAAAATCACAGTCTTCACCTCTTCACCACCTTCCTCTTCCTCAATTATTCCTGTTGCTTCACAGAGAAGGATACATTTAACAAGTGCTGTTCCCAAAGTGCTCTTACAGTATCACACGGTATTTTAGTAGTTTATAGAATGAAACTACAAATGCATAAGTCTTGCTGTATTAAAAGATGATCTTACCCTCTGATGCACATGGGAGTTAATCTCACTAGCTAGCATAATGGCAATTGCAATGACGAGAGTCCTGCAACCACCCTGTGACAAGCAGATGTATCAGGATAAACAGAAAACATTAATGAAGAACAGGGGAAAAGAAAAGGATTCTCTGGCTGAATACTTTCTCTGCCTTTTCCAAGGAGACCCAAACCTCTTTTGCTTAAGTATTTAACATTGCAGCTTGCACTTGCTGCTACTTAAGGAGCACAGAAAGAGATAATTCAAGTCATGCAAATGCAAACCTAGTCTAATAATTCTAATAAGGTATTAGAATAATATCAACATAAACAATAGCGTGTGTGTAGGCCATAACAATGATAGGTAATTTCATTTTAATTAAATGTCAGTGTGAAAATTCTCTCTGCATTTATCATATTAACTCTTCTGACCGTAAGGGGGAAAAAGGGAAGAAAGCAGCTGAACAGTTTTTAATATTCTGTTGTCATGCAAGATATCGAACCTGCTGCCTTTCTGATTAGCACTGACTTCTTTTGGCATTAAAAAAAAACACAAGGTCAATTCTTTTCATACAGAACTGTTATCAGCACTGTGTGATACAGAGCATAGAAAACACAAAAGAGCCACTGCTTGCCAAAATACTTAAGTCCCTATCAGAAGGAGATGGAGAGATCCACTTGGATATCGTCAGTACCCAATCAAGAATTCAGTCCATATCTCCTCACTAAACTTTTCAGCAGCCTCGTTTATACTTTCACGAGAAGGATGAAGGAGAAGAACCCAACTGTCCTCTAGATGAGAAAAATCAACGAGGCATAAAAGCAATGTCCCAGTACGTGTTTCTGAGGAGAACAAAGCCTGGATTACCCACACAAGCCACCTCACAAAGTCAAGCTGTAGCTTCAGTCTACAGCATTTCCAGGGAGATAGTTCTTGCCACTCCAACTACTGCACATGTTGGACACCTCCAGAGAAGTCTAGCAGCCATTCCTTTGGCCATCTCTCTCGCAGATATTTACACATATGGACCAGACAAGACAACAAATGCAGTAAAATAGAGAGCAAGAGGCTGTAAGGAAGAACACAGGAAAAAATGCAAGCAAGACAAAGCAATAAGCAACCCTAATCTTTTCATCAAAACTTTCTAAAGTATCCTGCCTTCTGCAGGAGGCTTCTCTCACAACCATCTTCAATAACAATAAGCACCTCGTGTGGTAGAAGTGTAACGCGACATCAAAGTAAAAGAAATGAGGACCAGGCTATTAAAGTGGTGTAACACAAAAAGATCTAACACTTGGCAAGCTGACCTCAGCATCAAAGCAAAACTTCTAAAGCTTTTCTTAGTGCCCTCACCTTTTTCAAAGAAAGTATAAATTACAGAGTAAGTTTGTTGGTTTGTTTGGGGTTTTTCCTTTTCGAGATGTTTTCCTGGAGTAAACTTTCCAAGAACAGGAATTGAATGGGAAAGTTGTTGAACAAAAAGATGATTTCATACTGTAGATCCAAAGGAGTATTACTCTTCTTTTATGAAATTAGGCACTTTTCAATAAAACAATGTCTGAAGTGAAAACAGTGAATCAATGTGTTGATCAGAGGGCAGCATCTGTGGGGAGCGTGTGGTTCTTTAACTTGTTTAGACATTGCGAATGATCAAGTTAACTTAGTAAAGTGAAAGAAACACTCAATATGATGTCATTAGTAGTTTCTAAAGACAGAAGATAAGTCTTCATTTCATCTCTTCAAGTGCTTACTTCTTTGAAAAATATTTGAAAGGCATGTTTTTCTAGGAAAAAAAAAAAGAGATCATTAAGGTTTAAACTTACCCATTTTAAAAGGAAAACCCTTTCAAAGGGAAGGCTATTAAGAAACTTCATTAAAAGATTCTATTAGATGTAGAGCTAGCAGATATACATATGGAATATGCCTTCAGAGCAAAAATTCAAACAAGAGCTTATATGGATACATAAAGAATTCAATTTCTGAATAAGACATTAGAAGGAAAAAATTAGCAATGAGTGTTCTGAGAACATGTATGTAAGAACAAGGTCAGATCAGAGACCAGCAAGGTTCGTTACCTCCCACATCACCAGTGAAGACCATCACATTAGGGAAGGACCGTAAGATAAAGGTAAAGAATAAAGTAACCCTCTTCCCAACTGGCAGCGCTTTCTGACTCCCAGCTCTTGTGTCCGTGTCTCAAAAAGATTCTCAAGATGGTGAAATTAAAAACAAATGAAGACATTGAGAACTCCCTCTAGGAGCTTCCTCTTTTCACTGCAGCAAATAGACTGTTTAAGATGCAGGCTGGCATCCTTAATTTTTCTGTAACCTGTTTCATCTGAAAAGGCCTTTTTTCTTCATTCAGAGAAGCTGCTACTTGAAATAGAAACTGTTTCTGCTACATATATGCATAGTAAGATGACTACTGAACGTGTTTAAAACAAAAGGAAAAACCAGAGAATGTTTCACAACATCCAAAACCAAGAAGTTTAGAGCAGAAAGTGTTCTGGCAGGAAAAAAAATCCCAAACCAAAAGCCAAACAAGAGAAGCAGAATAAAACCACGTGAAAAAGCCCACTGTTACAGATGGGCTGGTAACACTGCCTGGGTTATTTCCCTTCAAGACCTTGTGTTCAGATTCTCACAGATGAACCAGCATTAAAATGTTAGTGTTGGTAGGCTAACTGCACTGAGTGAAAAGCTAACGAGGGATGGTTGGATTTGGCTCTCCAGGCTGACGACAGAAACTGCTGCGAAGTTTCTTTGGGCAAAATGTTTCAACCCATTATCTTAAATGTTCATTATCACTAGAATTCTATTTTCTTTATAAAAGTGTTCAACTACAGTCAGTTATTTCTGAAGAAAATGTTTGTTGTTCTGACAGATCTTTTAAAATGTATTGTCTCTTCATTACTACAGACCTTGCACTTTTAGTGCTATTTTTAACCTACTATTTTAGATATTATTATATAATACACACTTTGCTTCAACATTTGGTCCTTGCTTCCATTGAAATTTATTTCTATTTAATTAAAAAGAATTTTTTTTTCTTTTACTCTAGCATTCATAAGGAAAAAAGAAATCTTATTTGACCGTTTCAAAACCTCAATTAAAGGTTACAACCTAGGTAGTGCATTTTCTTTTAAGGATAGGATCCTAGAATCACAGAACGGTTCCAACCCCCTGCCATGGACCAGGGCTCCTTCCACCAGAGCATGTTGCTCTAAGCCCCATCCAACCTGCCCTTGAACACTTCCAGGGATGGGGCAGCCATCTCTGGCCAATCTCAGCTTAAATTGCTCTTTCATTTACCTCCCCCAAATTAACCTGTGCTGCTAATGGCAGTTTGGGATTGCTCTGCACATTCTAGCACAGCCAGGTAAGCGTCTGTAAGAAAATCCTCTTTTTGATGACATTTCATAGTGAGACATTTTACAACAAAGAGAGCAAAACAGCCAAAAAGTATACAAAGCTTTTTACAATAGCTTATCAGAACCTCACAGAATCAGACACAAGCTGATCCTGTCATTCAGCCATCACAATACAACCAGCATTTATCATACTTTAAGACAGAATTTTCCAGATTGAAATGAGACATGAAATAAGATTCAGAATTGGAATCTCAAGCTTTTTAGTAAACCCTCGATAAAGACTCAACTGTTTGAATGTACTGTATACTGGTCTTTTAGCAGCAATCTATTATATGTATGAATATACAGAAATATTTTACATATATACACACACATTCATACACGTATAGATACACCTTGGCTTTAGATTTCAACTCATTTCTAATTTATACAAAATGCATTTATTCCATTAGAACAGATATAAGAAATGGTCAGTGCTGGCATTCTTTTGGCAGGGGGAGGAGGTAAAAAGAGTCTATTTTTCACAAAGTACAGGAGTTTTATTCAGCTAGCTACTTTTCACCCCAACTTCAGGCACACTCCAGTACCTACTAACAGCCTTATCTGTCAGCACCACCTGAAAGAAGTACGAATGTGTCAGCTATACATTTTCACATGTCAGCAGCAATCATCTGCACTTAGAGACTGGAGACGTATGACAGACAGTGGGCTCAAACCTGCTCATTGCCGAGCACCCTCGTCACTTACTGTGAGACACCACTTTTAAATTGCACAGCCTTACACAAATACTTTTTACAAAGCACTGGAAAGGTCATGCCCCACATCTTAATTGGAACACCTAAGCCTCACAAATGCAGAGTGAAACATCTCTTCACTGCTAAATTTGTTTTGACAACACCTGCAAGCTCCAAGTAAGGACTCTACTGTCTTAAAGAGGTACAAAACAACAGCAGCACCCAGAAAACAGATTTTAGAGAGGTTTCTGTCATGTTGTCAAACAGGATACAACTGATACACAGAATAGCACAACTGATACACAGAATAGCGTAACTGAGCAATTGCATTTGCCTGCAGCTGTGTACACAACCTGATACAAGGCTTGTGGAAGTGGACAGGCTCTGTGGATGACAGGGGACAAAAGATCTGCTAAACCTCTCTAGCACTGAGGTCCACCTACACTGCTTCCAGCCTGCTTTTAGGTTGAGCCATTTGCTCAAGCGAGAAGCTATATTAATATAAGTGTATTGATAGTACTCAAGGTGGCTCAGTGACCTTTCCACAGCACTGCTGTGTGCCATGCTGACATGCACCACCCCTCAAAAGTATGTCCTTGTTAGAAGTGTTTGCAAAACGAGGATAGTCAAAATAAGAAACACTGCACTACAATAATGCAGGATCAATAAATACATAAAGGGTGTGTGTAAGGAGGATGGAGCCAGGCTGTTCTCAGTGATGGCCAATGATAGGACAAGGGGCAATGGGGACAAGCTGGAAAAGAAGAGGTTCGAAAGAAACATGACGAAATAATTCTTCAGTGTGAGGGAGCACTGCCAGAGGCTGCCCAGATGGGCTGTGGAGTCTCCTCTGGAGACATTGCCAACCCAGCTGGAAAAGTTCCTGTGTCATCTATTCTAGGTGGTCCTGCTCTGGCAGGGGAGTTGCACTGGATGAGCTTTCGAAGTCTCTTCCAGCCCTTGAGATTCTGTGAACTAAAGGTGTCTTAAATCACAGTGAAGAGGCCTTTGGGTTTGTTTCTAAAAGCCAATGGTTAATTCCTTAGAAAGAAATAAATGAAAGCTATAACTGCTAAAAAATTTACTTCCTAGTATTTTTTCTTTATATTTTTGAGTCTAGGAGGACTACTTCAAAAAGATTCATAAAGATTCCAGAAAACACCCTAACAGCCCACGTTCTTAGGATACACTGAGATGCCTGTACCAGCAGATTAAGCTGTTTTCAAACAGCAAGAACATCATGAAATCTTTGAGTAGCCAGTGAAGACTGTAGATGCAGGGAAAGAATGAGTTTGTTTTAGTGCTGGTCTTAAAATTCTTAATGAAAAAAAAAAAATGTTGAAAGAATAAAATATCCCAAGAGCAGCACAATCTAGAGAGTAGCTATTCAGTTATATGAACTGAAGCATCAACTTTTAAAACCCGTTCAGAGGAGGACCATCCTTCAACACATTCCAAGTTACTTCACAAGCTTTTTAAGTAGAGATAAAATTCACAGATATCAGTAATTAACACTAATATAAGTTAAAGGCCATGAAATGGAAGAATCTGGCACGCCTAGCTGCTGTATTGTGCTTACACAGGCTTGGTTTGATCAGGAAGCAGTTCCCCTCAAACTAAATGGAAGAACACTAAAGAATACTGTTTTGGATTTTGCTTGTCCTGTGAGGTATGTCTTACTCTGAGGATTACTGGGGCATATTCCTCTATGCAGCTTAATGCCAGCAGAAACATCTCTTTCTCTAACAACATCCCCGATTTCTTTTTGTGTGTCATGATTTTTGATCTTTCCAACCAAAAATTGCCATTTTTCTTCAGGGCACTGAGAGATGGGTGACTTTTCAAAAAAGAAAGAGGCTTCTCTGACTGTCATGACTTGCACATCCAGCTCTCCAGCTGGAGAGGAAGAACACCATTATTTCTTTCTCAATCTGTGGTTACATACCTTGTTAGTAAATCTGAACCTATCTCCTGTCCTACATTACACCCAGCTGGCCACGCAAACCGAGAGGCAGTCACTCAATTTACGGTTCCTTAATGGACTACACCGATGATTAGGTTGGAAGGAAGAAAGGAACTGCACTCTTGCTCTTTCTTCTGTGCAGTTAAGACTTCACAAATGGGTGACAGTTCTGCAAAATTGGATTTAGTGCCGTGTTATTTAATTTGGCAACAAAACCAAGTCACGGGCAAAAGGAGCCTTTGAAAAGCACTGTTAACAGGTTCTTCTGCCAGTTTCTTACCCATGTAATTAGACCTCTGGATGCAAGCAACCAAGTGGAGCTGGGCTTGCCTGAAATAACTTGCCCACCTACTTTCTCTATATGTATACATCAGTTTGCAAAAAGGGAACTTGGATCTCCTTTTCTCCTACTTCATCAGACAATTAGCATTTGGCTCTCTGGGAACTTCTGTAATTGGACAAGCGGACAGAAAGAAGAGTCAGCTCTCCCTTGCACTGTATTTGGTATAATGACATGCTTTGGTGAATACCAGGTACAAATCCTCACCAGAATAAAGCACTGAGCCACTTCTCTTCAAGTGACTTTGGTGGAATGCTCACAAAAAGGGGCAAGCCTGCAAAATGTCTTAATCTGAACTGCTCTCATCTTCCAGAAACAAACATGTACCCTGGCTAAAACAGAAGTCATAGTATTTAGGATCATGGGGACTGTCAGCAACAATACTTCTCAACGTTCATGTTACTCGTGTGAAATGCTTAGTCTCTGCTGGTTCAGACACTCAGATAATGCAGGCATGTAAAGGTAACCAGAAATAAATCTCTTCATGCATCAAAACATATCCAGCATCCAAGCTGATGGGCACTTTAGCTGGTAAGGATTACATCAGGACATTGGTTCATTTTAGCAAAGCCCAGTACTAAATCACGTATGTATGAAAACAATCTAAGAGAAGCTACATTACTTATTATCTAAGCCTCCAAATTCATTACAAATCTCAGTTTTCACTGTCTCAGAAGGACGTGGAGATGTATCAGCAACTTGCAGAAGCTTCCCCTGGTAGTTGCTGCAAACAGAGGCTTGCTCAAGTTGCCTTGCTTTTCTTTTTTAGACCTACCTATCAAACATTAAAGAAAACCAAGATGACCATTTCTAATCCAGCTAAGAATGGTCCAACACAATCCCTTTGAAAAGCCTGCTGACTTCAAGCATAAACCTGCTGTCAGTGAGCATTTCAATTTACAGCATGTGCTTCCACAGAGAATCAGTCTGCCAGATTGTTCCATTCTGCAAAAAGTTTCTCATTTCCTCTGCTTTGGCATTTCACAGCTAAGCAATTACTGTGGGTATCAAATGTGCTTCCTAGCTGTCTAGATCCATGTCTTAGTGGGCAAAGGCAACAAAAATATTCTGAAATACATTTATTTCCCAATTGTGGCACCACACTTGTTTAACAAAAAACTTCTCAGCTCCAGTTGTCTACTCACTAGTGTCATCCCTTTCTATTATCCATATTTCCCTTGTAATTGTGTTTGTCAGATCTTTGATGAAAAGGATATTTTCTATGTATACACAAACACATACATTCTGTACAGTTTTAAGAACTCTTTTTGTTTGACTAACTAAATACAAAGAAGCAAAGTTAAAGAAGGCATCAAACCATGATCCAGTGTCAACTAAGGAAGTTCACATAATTCCTGAAATCATACAGCTCGTAAGTACTAACACTGTTCAGCTCTGCAAGCAATAGGATTCAATCAGATTTCACTCTTAAAATAGCAAGGTGTCATATGAAAAGATTACTTAACATACTATATCTTGAACTTTGCTACTGATTCAAAGGTAAAGCTCGTTGTTGGGATGTGGGTTTTCTACAGCGAGACAGACTCCAAGGGCAGATGACTGACAGGGGAATCAGAAACATTAACAACTTCATCTCCTCCTTCTGAACACCAGAAAAAAAAAAGAAATAAAATAAACACTGCCAATTGAAAGTTTCTTTTAAAAGGGACAAGGGGTAACAGGCATAAGCTGGAATATGGGAAGTGCCCCTAGCACAGGAGGAGAAAGTCCTTCGGTGCTGAGGTGAGGGAGCCCTGGCCCAGGCTGCCCAGGGAGGGTGTGCAGGCTCCTTCTTGGGAGGTTTCCAAACCCACCTGGACACATTCCTGTGCCCCCTGAGCAAGTGGAACCTGCTTGAGCAGGGGCTGAGGCTGCAGCAGCTCTGCAAGGCCCTTCCAGCCCCCACCATTCTATGATTGTGGGGAGGGGACTCCTCTCTCTGGGAAAGCTCTGTGCTGGCTCAAATGTACCTTCTCATGTGCCCATAATTTTGAAGTCAATGTTAATAAAAGATATTAATTTTGACAGCTACCAGAAATCAGGTGAAACTCAGTTGGCCATGAAACTATACATTTTGTATATTCAGATTAAATAAATTCTTGGGCTTTTTTGTCTAACTTTTGGACAGTCTCAGTTTGGCTCATTCAGACATAAAAATTCACCCTCTTAGTAGAAATCTTTCAGAAATGTAAATTCTTTTCATAGAAGGAACATGACAGAGCATTCTTGAAATGGAGAACAACAGAAATCAAAATGCCACTGAATATCAAGAATCAGTTTTAACTGAGTGTTGCTGCTGATAGGATCATTGCCAATAAGCAACTCTGCATGCACTGGGGTGGATGTCAAGAAAAGCACTCACAAACAGAACATGCCAAGCCACTGGCAGCTGCTAATACACTCCAGCAGCAGACCATAAAATTGCATAAACTAGATTTAGACAGTGTTTCAGGAAATAGAGAAAGGTGACTTTTTCTGGGAAAAGGGAATGCATTAGTCAGCCTAGATGATACTCAAAAGTGCCTGCACCAAAACTTGGTGCTGTTTTAGATCTGGTGAGAAAAGTCAACTTTTTGTGAGCAGCTTTCATTCCTACGGTAGCTTTGGTAAATAGTGCTTGAGGAACTCGTTACTGTTATCCACATATTTTGAAGTAAATAGATTCAAAATACTCTGAAATTAAGGTCTCAGACAAAATAGCAAACCAGCGAATTGAGAAAGGTTGTCTGAGTCTAAACACACAGGCATCTCTCTCTCCCAGTGCAAATCAACTGAAATAGTGCACAATTTTCATAGGGTGTCACCTAAATATGCGTTGGGCTCAACAAGTGGTCATGCTGTCTTCTTAAACACCATCTGCAAGTATCTATTTTTTTAAGTCTTTGCTAATTCCATGAGATTTTTCTCTTCCATAAATTCCACTTAAAATTATTGCCATCCCTGCAGTACAAAGCTAAAATGCTGGTACAACTTATCTCTGGCAGCATCATCATCATCATCATTATTAACACCTTCGTTATAATTGTTTTAACAAACTTTCCCTATGGAATAGTTTTATATTCTGGACACCATGGAATTGAAGGGGCAGATTGATACAATGCTTTCAACACTCAAGATATCTCTCTTTTTGAAAAGACTGGTTGATTCCAAGGTTAATCCAATCTATCAGAAAAACATAAAAGGCAAACGGTAGTGCAGTCATGACAAGACATAATCACCAAAACTGCAAAATGCTCAACTTATCCTGACCACGTTAACCATGTTATGGAATGCATTACACTCTGTTATGTCAGTGGGGTGAAACTGTACATTCTATAGAATTACATGGGAAAAAAAACCCCAAATTCCTAAGTCTTTTTTTCTTTCTCTGTATACAACACATAGTCAAGAATAAAACTACTAAATAGGTTCCCAAACAGCAACGTTAAAAACATTCACCATTGTTGCTCTAGGAGCCCTGCAGCATCTATAAATGTGCTTCAATGAGAAAGAATCGAGAGGAATTACATTAGAGGAGGCAAAGGTGATGGACTGACAGGAGACCTCTTGTAAGACAACAGTTTTAAGTGGCTTTGTCACTTCCTTTCTTTCTGAATTTGGCCATGTCATTTCACAGCATCTCACAGCCGCTGCCTCCTAGGACACACTCACCAGTGGGACACAGGCTACCCACACCCAGCAGCCTACACTCTCATTGTCAGAAAACTGAGATGCTGCAGCAAGTTTTCCCATTGTCTGTATTCCCTGAATAGTGTCTGGGAAATTTGTAGCTTATAGGAACCAAGATCATGCTGAGAAACAGGCTAACAAATAACCAGTGTGGATGGTCACAGGCCAGTGCATTAACATCTCTCCCAGCTCTATTTTAATTACTAAAATAGTTGCAGGAGTTGATTTTATGAGCTCTGCATCCATGCTGTGTTGCAATTTAACCACTTTGATCACGAGCCTTCTCAACCATGGAATAATTGAACTGCGGTAAGGAGATAACAGAGATGCCAAATCAGTTCAAAAAAACCCCAGACTTTAAAAGTATTGCCTAATAGACATTGGTTTGATAGCTATGCTGATATGGCTTTCCACCTCCCCCTCCCACTTTGCCCCCTTTTGAAGGTGAGTTTGTCAATATTCTACAATCCCACTTGTACTGTTCTAACAGCCAAACACAATGGCTTTCTGGCTCTCACACCAGGAGTGAGGCACAAAGGGCTTGTAGTACAGATTGGACTGCTTACAGAATGCTCTGCTTGAAATTCTCTGCATTTCATAAATAACTCTGCATTAAAATCAAAGTATTGATCATGCTCAGAGATATGATAAAGAATAGTTTTACTTCAGAAAATACGGTATTTGCTAATCCGTGCAGAAAAGGAAGAAATGAAACCTTTTCTTTTTCAAGTAACATGCCCATGCAAGCATCACAGCCAAGGGGACTTGCAGATTATCACACCACTAATCACAAGTCAAAAACCTCATTTTTAATTCCAATACTGCACAGAAATTGTAATAAGGAACATAGGAGGCTCTTTGTCCATAGGAGAATCAATATACATATTAAAATACACATTTGCATTTGAGTTTTCCCCTTCATAGAAGATATTTTGTCGTCAGCTAAAACAGACTCAATTCTTTATTGACTTGTTATTTAGAGTTACAGACTGGTTTGGGTTGGAAGGGACCTTCAAAGAGCATTCAGTCCAACCCCTTGCCATGGAAAGAGGCACCTTCCACCGGACCGGGTTCCTTAAAACACTGACCAACCTTACCTTAAACACATCCAGGGATGGGCACCCACAGTCTCTCAGGGCAATCAGTGCCACCTTTACAATAAACAATGTCTTCCTTATGTCCAATCTACATATTTCAGTTTACAACCCTTGCACCTTGTCCCTGGAACCTTCACTTCTCCAGGCTGAACAGCCCCAGCTCTCTCAGCCTGTTCTCACAGGACAGGTGCTCCAGCCCTCTTATTATATTTGTGCCCTCCTCTGGACCTGTTCTAACAGGTCAACATCTACTTTGTGCCAGGGATGCCAGACCTGGTCACTGTACCAGGTGGGGAGTCATGAGATTTGTTTTGTTTAAAGTTGTTAATAAGGCAACAGTTATATTATCACTATGTTCCTGGCATGATATCTGCCGTAATCCTCATGAGAAGAAAGATGTTGCCCTCACCATCTCTTTCCTCATTCAGTTTAGACGTCTGATAGTAAGATCTACATTCATTCCCTTTAAGGGCTTCTTTAGTCATTACAATCACAAATGAGTTAAACTCTTTTTAGACTACTTTGATTTGAAGACCTCATTTGTTAGTCGCAACAGACAGGACCAAAAAATGTTTAAAACTCATGTAACAAAGTTCTGAAAGCTCAGCATTTTTCACAGCATGGGTTTCTGTCACACAAAATGTTTCCTGAAGAACACACAGAAGACTTCTTCATTTGCATAAAAGACAAAAAGCTTGAGGGTTTGGGGGACAGAAGTTCTATTTGTCACTTAACAAGGTCTGGCTTTAGTCTTTATACAAGTGCTTGAAATAATTCCAGCATAGTTTATTAACAGCAGAAATTCACGGCTTTCTCCCCTGTGGCAGGTTTAACAGCAGCTCTTAATGTACATTTGATGTTGCAACTCAACAGCTGAGGTTGAAAACCTTCCTGCCTTATTTTCTCCAGTAATCAAGTAGTGACTATCAGAGAGCAAATAGCTACTCAGTGAAAAGCAGATTTTAGAAAGAAAGTAATAGCTCCACATTTTTTAGGGCTCAGTAATTAATGTAGCAGGTCCATCTGGATGTCCTAATCAGAATCTCATTTCCATTGGCAAAAGCTGTTCTGCAAATATATGGGCGTTTCCTTTATTTCTCATTTGCTTCAATTATTGTGCAAGATTTCATCTTATCAGTGAGCGCTGCACTGCAAAAGGATAAATAGCACCCACTAATTATCTACAGCTTTTGTTATCGGGATCTCATCTTGTCAAAGTCAGGAGACTACGTTTTGCAATCATGTCAGATATGCAAGCAAGTGAAACAGCAAGAGAACATTGATAGTGAATGACACACAATGTATGCAGGATCCAGAGAAAACATATAAATTAGTTTTTTCTTTTAAAAGATAGATACTTTAAAAATCATGTGGAAATCCTGTATTCTATTTATGCAAGTGCAGTTGTATTAGTATGATTGTATTAAGTGATTGCTACTCCAGCATAGATCCATGTGAACAACTACGTATCTTCATCTCAGCTCTGCAATTCACAGTGCATAACTTCTCTTGCACATTAGTCCCCAGAAGTGCTACAACTGCCCATGCATTTNAGGGAGGATCTTATTAACATTTACAAATATCTAAAGGGTGGGTGTCAGGAGGTTGAGGCATCCCTGTTTTTGACGGTATCTAGCAACGGGACAAGGGGTGATGGGATGAAGCTGCAATACAAACAGTTCCACTTGAATGTAAGAAAAAACTCTTTCAGTGTTTCAGTGAGGGAGCAGTGGAACAGGCTGCCCGGAGGGGTTGTGAAGGCTCCTTCCTTGGAGGTCTTCAAGAACCACCTGGACATGTCCCTGTGTGACCTGATCTAGGTGAATCTGCTTCTGCAGGGGGGTTGGACTAGATTATCTCTAGAATGGTAGGGTTGGAAGGGACCTCTATGGTTCTATGATTTTAAATGCAGAGCAGAGTGGCAGCTAGTCAGAGCATCTCTCCAAAGACAATATTATCCCATTTGTCTCAAGATGCTCCCCTAAAGGCAATTTTTAATTCAGCATTTTGTCTTCCAAATTGTAGGTTTCCCTCAACAAGATTTGGTTTATTTACATTAAATACTTTTCTTGTTTAAATCTAGTTTACTTGGAACGGAATTCACCACAATTCAGTCTCAGCCATTCTGTCACTGTAATGAGTTGGCCAGCTAGCTGGAAACAGAGAGAAGAAAGAAGGGCTCCCTCTTCCAAGCTACTAAGCTATGTAAGCTTACCCAGGATGGTTATGTGACTCCATCACAGTGAAAGGAGCCACTTGCCTGAACACAAGGTATACTTGAACCACGAATAAACTCACTGGCTTAACTGCTCCTCTCACAGGCATGTTTTGGGTAAGACTCACAGCTTGGGGAAAGGATTGCTGCAGCTGGTAGTTTTGGCATCCTCAAAAGGGGTAAAAAATGGGGTTCATATGAGCAGACTTCAGCATAGCTGAGGGAGAATCTCTAGATCAAAACACATAGAAAAATGAACTCAAGCACTCAAGTGCTTTTTAGAAACTATATTAATTTATGTTTAAAAGTCTCTTTAGAAGTAACCAAAGGAATAACATATCTAGGTTCTAGGCATCTGAGAAGCAGATACACGGTGTATTTCCCCTCTCTTCCCCCTAACTCCTACCTCTTTCGAGCAAGCTATGCCTTGCTCATTCCCAGAAGCACTGATCAAAAAGACTTTGCTTTCTGAAGTTTGCCTCTAACATTATAAATTTTAATACAATTTCTGCAAATGCTCAGTCTTAGAAAAGCATCATTAATAGTCTGGTCAGGGTTTCCATTGGTCTCTTCAGTCAGTTGCAGAGGGTTACTGAGGAGAATAATATGGAATGCATTCCTTCCACACACTGCCTGCTGTAAAATGTGTATCTGAAATCAAAAACACACTTTCTACTCCTCCTCTTTCAACTTGGATGGCATTATTCCTGATTTACACTTGTAAGTAAAGAAAAACAGACTTTGTATAAACGGCACTGCCAAATTCTTCACGTGAACTGACTTAATTCAGGATGGTTTAGGGCAATAAATAAGAGAGGCCGTGTGCTCACAGGGAACTGTTCCTGTCTAAAAAGAAAGGATTGTACAATATCTTCACACAGATTAAAGAAAAGAAAATAGCTGTAATGACTATTTTTTCTCTTTAAACACAGATTTCTCTTTTTAATACAGAGAAGAGTCAAACCCATTCAGTATAGAACCAAACATCAACAGCCTTTGAAAGTTTCTTCATTGCTACTGTAATGATCATTCACTTTCTATGACCAACTCTTCCTAAGAAAGAAAAAAAACCATTCTAATAATGAATTTGCAGTTTGTATTCCTTCTTCCTTGCTTAAAACACTTTGAATTCTATTCTTCTACTTTGTTAAAGAGAAAGGTTGCAAAAGATGGAGGAAAAGCCCAATAACACCACAATAAAAATGTTCAGCTTTCTTACACAACATTTCAAGTGGCTCAATAAAATATGGAAAACAGTCTTCCAATGGTGCTGTTTGTTATGTTTGCTTAAGCAAAACAAGTCAGTGCATAAATACCAGATATGCACTTAATATGAGAAAAAACATACAACTCCTCGTGTCTGCAAAATTCATGATGCTCTATACATCAAATAAACTCATTTGCTGTTGTTGATGTTTTGGCACAAATTAGCTGTGCTCAGACCTTACCTCAGAATACAACTCCAAGAACAAACACAAGCAGCCCTTCAGCAATTTGATGCTTTTTTTCTTTCTAAACTGGCAAATGGACACATTGATATGAGGTGTATTAATCAACTGCTGCTACTGGATAAGTGCTGGTATCAGTGGCCTTGTCTCACTTTCATTTCACCCTCTCACTTCTACCTATCAGAAGCAACTGAAAAAGAAAATCTCTTGGCTGCCCCAGAGACAGGTGCTTGAAATCCAGTAAAAATGACCTATGTCCTTTAAAGAGAAGGTCAATATTTTACACCTGTACTTAGCAGCTCATAATAATTTCACCAGCCTCATTTCAAGATGCTGGTTTAATGAGAATGTGCAAATTAATTGCCAGTTAGAATGACATTCTCGCTGTGTTTTTATTACGCCGACTGTCTTTAATACTTGATCTTTCTACTGTAAATTAGAACCAGAAGTATTTTTTCAGCTAAATACATTGTTATTTTTTAAACTTCTGGATTAACATCTTTTGGTAAAACCACAACTAGATTCCATTCACCTTATGCATCACTGCTTTAAGGATGGGCCAGCTGGTTATACGTACTTCACAGACCCAATCAAATCTTCAGCTGGGCTAGATCCACACAATTCTGAATCTGACCACACAAATCTGAAAGGGTACAAGTATCAACAATTAATGTAGAAGGCTCAGAGATGGATCCTGGCTGTTCATTTTGCAGAAGTTAACTTGCAGCAGTCTTCCTAAAACACATTATTTGCAAACCTCCTTCCCAAGCCACTCATGACACTCTCTGAAGTCCCAAGCTCACATCAGCTTCTCCTATTTTGTCTTCTCTTGTAGAAAATCTGGGAGGGAGTTTTAAATAACAGACCATATCAGATTGTGCAACTCCCATTTGCTTTTATGGGTTCCATAGTTCTGGCCTGTGAAACTCTGCCTGCTTACACGTATTCAAAACAGGCTACAACATGTTGTTAAAGTATTGTTTCTATCTACAGCTACCATTGTAGAAATGACAATATTTCTTTAATATATCCTTGAGAATTCTGTGTTTCTATTTAGCTTCTGGATTAAAGTACTTAAACATCACAGTCCCTAAGATGAATTTGTAAATACAGCCCACAGGCCCACAATTCTTTTTGTTTTCTTTGAGATGGTGCTATCCTACTCACAAACATGGAAATTCTGAGTTCACACTCCTCCTTTTATTCACATTTCTTTGTTAAGAGGAAGCATTAAATAAAAAGCTCTTGATCTGTACCAAATACAGTATCAGTAAAAGAAAAAAAAATAAAAGAACCTATGGCTTACATAGCAACAACATCTTTAACAGCCTGGCCATAAATATCACATTAAATGGTGATTCAGAGCAAAAGAAAATGGAGTTTTCCAATCCTGATTACAAAAGAAGTGTCTACACTGTAGTTACTGCATCAAATCAAAAGTCTTCCCTTCATCTGCTATTTTGTTTTATTCGCATATCATCTCTTCAAAATGTAATTAAAATGTTTGTATTTGTGAACCACGAGTACACAGATTTTCTACTCAAACGCCTCAGTCTCAAAGCCCCTCAATCACCATCACATCCCAAATTAATGCTTCTCGTTCCCTCATCATCTCCCCTTTGGTAAAGCAAAGTACATCATGTCTTTTAATAAAAATAAATGGATTCTAAATCTTTGGTGGCATTTCTAATCTAATGAAAGGACAAGGAAATAAATTGTCATGCTTCTTGTCATTTCCTAGCAAAGCCTTTGAAATAAACTTGTTCAGCGCAGACAGAGTAATGATGAAAAACGTATAATGAAAACCTCAGCACTTTGACAGCTTTTCAAATACTTGTGTGGAAGTAAGAAAGGCAACTTCCACGACGACAGCGCTGGCAAGATCAAGAGACACGTTAAGAGCGAACAGAGCAGCTGTACAAAAAAGCAGAGATGGGAGGTTAGGAAATAATGGAGGAGGCTGGTGCCCTGTTCCGAGCCATTCAGGCAGGGACAGATTGCCAACTGTGTCATCAAACCTGCAACACACTCTGAATAAAACTCCCACTGATTATAGAAATATGCTTCCCCTAATAGCCACGTGGGCCAGAGTATTTACTGCAGATGGCACTTGGATTTAAAACACAAATCATAAAGCAGAGTCTCTTTTTCCATTCCTTTTCCTGTCCTGTAAACAAATGGCACCAAGAGAAATGCAGGCTCCTTGATGGCTAAATGACTCTCTTCTGGAGGCCCAGTGAGACTAGCTGTACAGCAGACATCCATCACTGCTGCAAAATTCAGCATCTATGGGACAGGATGGTATCTTGTGGGGAACAATAAATTTCTAATTTGAGTAAAGCAAATTCCCCCATTTCCCCTATCCCCTCTCACCCTCTAAAACAAACAAAAAACAAACCCAGCACGGATCACATGGTTTTTAAAAGCCTGAGACAACAGAAAGACAGGTAGAACGTAAAAATTTGTCACTGGAAAAAATAAGGCCAGATATCTGGAATGCCTTGGTGGAAGTAGAAGCAGGCTGCACTGCTGATTGATTTCTTTCTACTTGGTTTTATACAGATTTCATATAAAATATTCAGAGAACAAGAACCAATAGTCACTGGCTGCAGCAAGAAAAAAGTCTGCTTGGGCATAGGGATAAAACAGCTCACAATGAGAGTTCTCAGAAAGAAGAAAGTTTCTTTCACTTGTTTATCTGTGTTAAGTATTTCAAAAATTTAATGGCACAAGACCCTAAAGAACCTCCTGTAACTTGGAAGCTGACCTTGCTTTGAGTAGCAGGTTGGAGCAGATGACATTTGGAGATCCCTTCCAACCCGAACCGTTGCATGATGTTTGTGGTTCTGAGACCCCAGTTCAGCTGTTCCACTGATTGTATCTCAGTGATTTCATCCCATCTGATATGTCTAACCAAAGCACAACGTGTCTTCCACTATTTGGCCAAAGCATCAGAAATGTTCTTGTACCTTTCTAACCACTGAATGTAGGTATCTGTTTTTCATCCATTACTAGTCACACGTGTTATTTTCCACCAATGCATCTATGTCTCAATCTTGTTTTTCTATGAAGTGTTTTGACACTTTAGTACAGTTATAGTGAAATCCATTGTACACTATACTTATAGCAGCCCACGTGAATGTGTAATTGTTCTCCCAGGCCTGTGGCTGCACAAAATATGGAACATGATCACTTTCTATAGGGAAGCTTTTCATTTTACTTCACCCATGTTTTGAATGTGCAATGTTTGTAAAAACAGCAAATACATTTGAATAGGATTTATATCCGCATGCTTGAGAAAATGTATCCTGACCAATACCCTGGATCTACTAACAGCTTTTCCAGAGGATTCCATTCTTACCTTGAGACTGTCACAGGTAACACAGCAGTAAACCAGCTGTATTTTATCTGTGGGCTGCATCGTTAAAAATGACATCAAGACCAACTGTCTCCTATAAAAATCTTTCTGAACAGAAAGGTCTTTCTAAGTATCAGTCTCATACTGAGAGATATAATGTCCCTCCTAGCTCCTTTCTTGGCTTTCTGAAGACCATGTTCTTCAGAGAACTCTTCTTAACAAAGACATTGAACAATAGGAAGCTTGTTTTCTAAGGTCTTCGAATGACATCATTTATTCCCTCGGGTGATGTGAGGAATGTTATTAGATACAGACACAGCAATCAGAGCAGTGCAATTTGGGCTTTGTTTTGCATGGCTTAAACACGTTTCTTTGGCCATTTGACCATTGCCACCATTGCTGATTAAGTTCTCTATGTCCTTATAAAGTCTGAGTACATAACCAATTCAGGTGTCATGTTGTTTTCTGCTTTCCTATATGTATTTATATTTATTTCTGACTATCACTTATTAACAGATGAAGTGCTGCCTCTTAACAGTTTTGAAAATGAGAAACTATTAAGTTACAGCTTTACTAGACTGAAACAGCATTTATTGTCCTGCCATAAAACTTTATGAAAAGAGATCATAAAAAGCAGTTAGTTTTGTTGGAAGGAGGAGCATCAAATGATGAAAAAGTCAGAAAAATCAGTTGAAAGTTAGGAGAGCTTCCCTGAAAAGATTAGGAATAGAAACCTGCTCACATGGTACTATTGAGTTAAACTCTTTTCCTAGTCATTAAAAAGTAACATATCTAATTTCTTCTCTTTGGGGAAAGAGCAAGGATTTGTCTTTCCCAAAACTAGAATTCAACATTGCTTAGAAATTCAGAACCCCACCTGAAATTCTCACTATTATTTGTAAAGTATTAAGTAATCTAAACTTCTACACAGTCTTACTTAGGGGGAAAATACGTTTTCTGCTTAACTTGCTCATTATCATACCAAAAATAGAATGGTTTAATATCCCATAGTAAGAAATGCAAGGGGGAAAAAAAAAAAGTGAGATTAGCTCGACATCTGCCCCTGTTGTAAAGCAGCATCAGAAGGAAAAGACAGACACAGGACACTGTAAAAAACAATCCAGTGAACTCAAAAAGAGCATCACACTTTGAGAAGACAGTTTCTAATTTCCATGCATAAAAGGTGACCTCATCTTTACAGTTGATAGTACTGCAGTGCCTTTTTTCTTAGCAGCAGGATCCCACATCTGATTTGACTCCTTGCAGGTTTACGTCTCTTTTTTTCCTACCAGACTGCTTTGAAAGCTGTGTGAACAGCCTTGGCTTCCCACCCCTTGCTAAATACATACAGCACCATGGGTGTTTTCAAACAGTTGGACCCCTAAACTGATTTTGTTTGATTGGAGTTTCAATCCATAGTGAACAAAATAGTACAGATGGGACACATCACATGGGTTGTTCTTACAGGGGTAAGACTACCCTGGCCACCACTAGGAGAAGAAATCTGGGCTTTTGCTTTCCAATTAATGTTTCATTAGCAAGGGCTGTGCTTTGGTACCAATTTGCACGTCACTGGATGTCATTCATCACTTAGGAAAGCTAACACAGGACTGCACACACATTTGCAACAACTTCCCTGTCCAAAGAGTTACAAGGATGATGTGCTGTATTGACCAAGGCAAGTGTGTGAAGCTCTGAAAGCCCAACAGATCCTATTTATCTGAACTTGCTTACACCGTAAGGATGTGTTTGATACTTTAAGGAACATGGGTTTCTTTGACACTGAAAGCAACTTGGCCACACTAATTCTACCAACTTCTGAATGCTCCAGTGTCTTCTCTGAGGCCCTGAGCCACATTTGCTGAACTTGACCACTGGCATTGCTTGGCACAAAGAGCAGCCTTGCAGGATTTTTTTTAACTGCTTTGTTGTGTGTGCTGAGCAGTTCCAGAAAATGGATTAAGAACTAATATCTGTGATTCATCTCTAGTGTTTATTTGCATAATGGCATGGAAATGAGAGGCCACTTTGCAAGAGGCTATTTCGTTTCCATTCAAATGAGAGTGCTTTAACACGACAGTTAAAGTGAGTTGTTTCCATTTTTCCAGTTGATTATTTTGAAGACTGAGTTCAATACATACATATATATACATAAAAAAATCAAAACAGTAAGCTTACTGCTTTAGGTCAAATATAGATTAGCACTACAAGAATGAAGGATATATTACTGCTCTCTAAGAGCTTTTCTTTCTTGTCTGAGAGTTTTTGCCAAAACATAGCACAAGCTGCAGAAACAGAACTCCTATTTGTCACAAAATAAAGTCCTACTGATCAACTCAAAGGTAGGAAACACTGAGTTTTGTATGCAATGCTTTTGTCAATCTGGTTTGCCAGACAAACTGAGCAAGGTTTTGCTTCAACAGAGCAGTACCCTCAAACATCCTCCAAGGATCTGAATGTTTACGCTCAAGGGGTGCTCATGCTCTATGTTGTGCCATATTGGCAAGCCTAACACAGCTTTGGCAGCCTGGCTTCAGTAGCTTGGACTCTCCTACAGGTGAATTGCCTCATCCAGAACTGTAGGAAGTCCTCAGTAAGGTCTATAATGCTGTCAAGTTGCTTCTAGAGGCAGAATTAGCTCATTTCCATTTACTTCAGCTATCACTATGCTCCGCTACAGTTGACAGGCTCAGTGTAGCTCTGATTCTGCACTGCAGCAGCTCTCCCAGACCTCCCTCCTTTGTTTCAGTGTTACTGGAATAATTTCTGAACTTTTATTTTGATATTACACACAGAACCTCAAAAGTCTTTGCTGATAAAGACCCACATATGCTAAACTGTAATCATGCAGATTTGTTACACTGGGATCCCATTGGATTCCCATAAAGACCTGAAGATGGTTTTGTACGTGAACAGAAAAATCAACAAACTACACTAATAAAATCCCTTTTACATTCACTTAATTCAGCTGTTTTCACTACAAAATCCTACTGGTACTTTAAAAATTTCAGTTTGTGTTATTCACAGAGTAAGAGCTAAATCTGAAACAAAGCAAAGAGAATTGAAAATATTAGAAGTTGAAAATATTAGAAGCAGGAATTAGGGGTTTATCCTGTCTGCAAATTCACTTTGGAATATGTGACACGCTCATGAGAATCATTAGTCAATGGGCACTATTCCAATGTTCAAACATGACAAGAAACCAGAAGTTATGCTCTACAGCAGGAAAGCTGGCTGCCATGCACACACTTTTCTATAAATTGCTGAAAAACATAGTTACCAAGAACTGGGGAGGGAGGGAGGAGCCTTACCTATTCAACACTAAAGCAGGAAAGAAAATAATAGATCACATACTGATTGATCTCATCTCAATATTATTTGTGTTTAGTCTTAAAACTGCACTAAACAGCCTCTCTCAAAATTCAGCATGAACCAAGTTTCATTAATATTCTAGTTTTACTGTAAGACCTTTGTCCTTGAGTTGCTCCAAAATATGAGTGAATTTAAAAGTCAGGAAAATATGCCAACATACAATTGTATCATACCTTCATCAGTAAGTAAGCAGGTCAACACACGTTATATTTACTGCTTCTCCTCCGACTTTGAGTAGTAAATTCTACACACAGCCAGTCTCAGCACTGAGGTGAAAGCGAAAGGTCTCGGCAGCTCTCTTCTCAGGCTGCTCTTTGAGCTGTGACAAGCCCATAGTATTTCAGGACTCAGAGTCAATACCAGAGGCTTTGAAGTAAATCTAGATTGGCTAGACAGACTGCTGCAGACTGTGGCAGGCTCCTGAGGATTTGTGAGAAGTCACTGAGCACTCACTTGCAGACATTTTGTCCCACTGCACTCATGGGCAATCAGGTTACTGATTGTAACCAAAGAAAAAAAAAATCTCTTTTTAATGTGTAGCAGCTGTTTTGTGGGTTTATCATCATTAGTACCCCCAGGCTATCTTAAATTACGGAGATCTGTCTTACAGTCTAAGGCTTTAACATACTTAATACACTTCAAATCCACAACACTTTGCTTAGCACGAGGTCAGACCTTGAACTCTGGGTTTCTCTGCTGAGTCATCATTAAAACCATGAACTAGGGATATTTTGACTTTCCCATTGATGAGTTTTAAATTGTCTCCATCAAAAGAGTCCTCACATTGTCTTGTTTAATATACATACACCACATCATCATTGCTAGCAAAGCTATTTTCTGCTACTTCTATTACACATGACAATAGCAGTCTGCTATACTTTTGTTTCCTTTATGTAAGAAGAACAGATGCTGAAAGAGAAATAATTCATGTTTGCTAGCCAATGGCACCCATGGAAAATATCTCCATCTCCTCACAGCTAAATTATAGCAGCAGTCCCTTGTTAGGGCACAACATTATAAAAAGTGTTTCGCGGCTGTGAAACTGATAAAAGAGAGCTTCAGTCTCAAAAGCCCAGCCCAGATCTACAGTCCAAAAGCTAAGAGAAAATGAAGGATGAATAGAAAAGTTTTGCTTTATCTCCAGTGATAAAAAAATAGCCATTCTTCAATATTGATTTTACCTATGAAGAATAAAACCAGATCAAGATTACTTATTGCCTATGGCACTGCTCTCAAAGACCATCGGTGGCAGCAGAACACAAGCATACCTGAAAATGCAAACATTAAACCAGGTAATCAACAAATCACACCATTGACATCCATTTAGTTTGCAGCTAAATGCAAAAGCAGTTTGCTGCTTTTCCTACAAAGCACTTTAAAAAGGAAATGAATAATGTAACGCGAGTGACAGTGAGACCTAAGGAAGGGTAAAGAAATTCAGAAGTGAAAAGTTAATCAGGAGTTACAGGTTTATCGTGTCATCAATAGGAAAAAAAACCCCCACAAAACCAAACAAAGATAAAGGGACATTCTTAAACATGTCTCTGGTTCTTCATAAATTTATCTAGTGCCAATTTCAGAGACATAAATGCCAAGTTTAAAAAAAAATCCCAACCTTGTGTAACTGTCAGTTCCTCTTTATTTCCTCTTGTGAATGAGGAGCATCGTAAGTGATACAGAAACAGCAACTAATTAGGTTGTGATGAACATGAGAATGTGAACTTGAGTCTATACAGGGAATCCAAGCCACTGTAAGGAAAGTCCAATTCAGTCCATAAACACCAAACAAAAAGTACCCAAAGAAAAAGTAAATCTTACTGTCTGATTTCTGCATTCAGTGTATCTGTTATTTAAGTGTGGTTTCCTTTTGCTTTGGGTACAAGTTTTCTTCCTATTTGTATATGCCAAGAGTTTTCACTGTCTCCAGATCCAGAAGGAATGACATTTCAGCCCTCTCCATTGCAAACTCATTTCGTGTAAGCTCAGGAAAACTCATTTCAGACCTTAGTGAAAAAGTACCATACGTTTCAAAAAGCAACCCAGCTGGCTTGGAGCCTTCAGTGACTCTGCTTTTTCATATGAAAACTTGTAATTACTATGTAAAACCTGGCAAAGCGTGTTTCCAGATCAGGCAAAGCTGCACCTGACAACATTTATCCTATTTGGCATACTCAGAAACAGGCACAAATTGGATAAGCAGGTTGTCAAAGTGTATCTGTGAAGAAACATATTGTTTGATAGAAGAATTTCTTCCATAATTCATGTCTACAGTCTGAGGTAAATAAAGTATCTTCAGTGAACTTCCAGTATTTGGAGTTACTAGAGGGCTGGGGGTTTTTCTTTGCTCTTTGCTTGGAGTTCACATTGATAAAAGGGTTCCCTCAAATTCTCCCCCAAAAGCAAACACACACTTGACTTCAAAAATTAATTCTAAACAGAGCCCAGATCAACATGGGCAGACAGTAAATCCATGGCACTATTAAGTTACAACTACAGTAATCAGGTTGGGGTTTTTTTAATATCAATTGAGCTCGAAGCCCATAAATCAATATCAGAATCAGTTTTCATTTCATTTCTGACAGTCTGGGTAGAGATCAGCTCCTCTGCCATAAATACAATATTGTTAATGCTATTAGAGGACTAGGTTTTGACTACAAGATGGATTATGATCCCCATCATCATGGTGCAACTGCATGTGCAGCTCTACTTTTTTTACATCGATGAGAAATCCAGACTTCTCATGCATGAGACATGAGGAACATCACCACAGAAGGACTTGTGTTCTTCTCATTATCTCCTCTCCAGAGAAGGACAGCAGCATGGGACACCTGGTTTGTTTAGCAGCATTATATCCAATTATTTTCTGTCAGCTTCCCTTAAAAATGCTCCAGTACCAGAAGAATTTCAGTAGATTTTACTCAAGGAACAGCACTAGACCCAGAAGTAGCCATAAACTAAGGAGAGGGAAGCTCAACCTCTTTGCACCTCCTGTTTTCAGATGGGTGCAGTCTCATGAGAACCTCACCATTTTCTCATTTATTTATACCGCTTCAGACTTGTTTCTCATCAACATGCTTTGCATAATCAGACAAGAAAAAGAAATTCATATTTTGAGTATGCCTAAAATCAAATGGATGCATTAGAAGCACACTTTTTTCTTCCCACTTCCTCCCTTTGCCTGTGTTGATAATTTATTTTTATCCTTTCCAAAATCATTTTGAAAAGCAGCTACAGCTCAGACCTTTATCTAACCCCATTCCTAGGCTTAGTGATCTGCAATATTTACAGCTAAGAACTGAACTGTTAAATTACCTTAAAAAGATTCTGATTCCATTTCTGGGAACTTTTTTTTTCAGCCACTTATACAGCGTATTCCAAATATTAGTTGTAATAGCACCTAGCTTTAATAGCACCTATTGAAAATGTGTTCCACAGAAACACAGAGCAATGCTTTGCAGAAAACTGTCTGTTCAAGCACCCAAACACAAGATGCAAGAGGCTGTAGCACTAGATCATAATCTCATTATTTATGAAGTGTCCTGGGAGAATATGGTCACTCTTTTCAGAGTCTGCCGACCCCACTTGGGAACTCTGCTCAGCTCAACAAGCTGCAGCCTGCTGTGAAAGATGAAGTGAACATACTTTGTATTCACAATACAAGTTTTAATGTCACTTTTAAATGCTCTTTATGAAATTCGATTTTCTCCTCTCCTGTTTAAGTTGCAGAGCAATGCAATCTATCTTCTTTCCCCCTACAAGTCTTCCAGACCTGCATTTGCTGTGTTTGTAATATTTATGCAGCTATGTCACACATGATTTAAGTCAGTGTCTGCTCAACTGTTATATGGCTCATTGACATTATCAAACTGAGCAGATTTTCTGTTACCCTAAAACACACAGACACGAGACACACGATGTGTGTTTCCAAGTGCCAGGTCTGGCTGTAGGAATCATGTGAGGGCAACAACACATTACAGAGGAAAGGAGAAAAATGTACTTTATCAACCTGAACGTAAACTATGGAATATCTGTTGATGTACACATTTTCCCATAGATAACTGACCACAATAATCCACTTCTGTATCTTTCAGCTAGTTGATTTTTTTAAAATGGAACAAATTAAAGGGCTAAGACTTTTTTTCTGAGAGAAGAGGTTTTACTTGAGAGACAACTTGCTTAATGAACCAGTTTATGTCATAATAGGACTGAGCAGTTCCAAAGTCTTGGTGCTGGATTAAGTTACTATTCTTGAGCTGCATTAATGTTTCTGGTAGTTTATAAAGTTTTTGACATTTCACAAGATTTTCTTTTACACATTTCAAGTGTGTCAGGTGATTTCTATCTCCCCAGATTCAGTTACCGAGGTGACACGATTTCTCTTTCATGACATGAGGACATCCATGAAAATTTGCTGCTTTAGGGTGTCTCAAGAAGTAAAATATAAAGCATCTCAAATAATTTACCCCTCCAAAAATTCTTGATTGAACATATTACATATTAAGAATTACTAAATCAGTAATCAAAGAGAATCTATTTAATGTGGTAACTATTAAGTTAGAGAAGATCCTTTGAAACCATGTGGTGTTAGTGGAACAGAGTTTATTACTCACAGTAAATAGCCAGCACCCATTAAGAATATCAATTATCTCATTCCTTTCTCCAAACATAAGGGCATTCTGCAATCAGATACAGGCTTGCAGCTCCCATTGCAGTTGACAGATACCTGCCTTGAGCCCGAGGGTAGTGATGCATTTCACATGTTGACAGCAGCCACAGGGATACTAACAGAAATGAAAGCACTCCTGAAACTTCAGATACACAGTTCAACATTGATAAAGGAAAGTTACCAGGACCAGGTCACTGTTAAACTCTGTCTCTTAAAGTCTTCCCTCAAAACCACATCATACCTTTTTCAGGTACTAGATACCAACAAGCAAGAGCACAGCAGCTGTTCATTCATCTTTTAAGTCATTCACGTTGGTAAACCTTAAATTTAGGTTTTTGCAGAAAAACAATAGGACTTGGAAGTCTGCACCTCATCCAGCATTTCTATGGTCAGAATTTCCATCAGTAGGACACCAAGGAGCCTGGAGCATCTGGGTGCATCCTGGGGTGGCAAGAAGGCCACTTTGAAGGTGACAATACTAAAGGCACACCCCCTTCCAAGCTTTTCATCTCCTCCCTGTCCTGCCACCATACTCCCAACACTCCAGTGGAAGTGCAGATCCTTATGTCCCGACCAAGCCATAAACATTTTTAGTAGAAAAGTTTTTCTACTCAGAAGGGTTTTTATGTATCTAGATACATTGTCCCACTGCCTTCCTGCTCTGACTCAGCAGTCACGGGCACAGAATGCTTTAACACAGCCTATGAGTCAGACAACGAAAGCGCTATAAAACAAAGATGCTATTACATTGGGGAACTTCCTGTTCTCTACCTCCAGCAACTTCACTTCTGCTTCAAAACCTGACCTTGCATACTTGAATGCAGTGATATTTCCCCACCTTGACTTCAGTGGCAGCAAGGCAGACCAAGTTTTCATGAAGGTCACTGTGTGCCAGTGACACATAGCTTAATAAACTTAATCTGACAGTCAATAGATGTCTGGTGCCACACTGCAGCTAAAAGAACAGTTGTAGTGCTGGTTACATAGAGATGTCTATTGGACATACTTTCCCTTTACAGACATTTTTGTTTATCTCTTTATTACTGTTTTTTTAAAGAGGATTGTTCCTGTTTTACTTCATTTATAGAGAGCAAAGTAGTCAAGCCAATGCCCAAGGTGTAAGACCAGGAATGTGCATGGGGATTTTTCAGTGCTCTGAGGAGTAATTTTAAAGCACTTTCAAAAGGAATGTTAGTTCATGGAAAAATCTTCACTCAATTCAACTGAAACTTGTTCAACACAAAGTTTTAATCCAGTACAACATACAACACACTTTCATAACTACCTAGGCACTAGGCAAGCAAGCAGTCCAACTGAAACTGCCAGGAATCTGTATTCAGGTAGGTATCTTATTATAAGCATAAAGCATCCAGAAAAATAGCAAGATAATGTCATCCCTGCCAGCACAAACCAAAAAAAAAAGGTGCCTCTTACAGGATACAGTCCCTAACAAACCTCTCAGACTAGAGTCCTTCCCAAGGGCTGCAGCTTCTTCTCTACTCTTCACTCCAACTCTTCACGTTGCCTCCCATAAAGTGACTACAGAGGCATCTAACTAGCTTAGACCCAGACATGGCTCTGACTTAGAGCTGGGGAAAGTGTTCAGCCACTTCTTACAGGAATCATCTTTACAGCCCCTTCCTCGTTACCAGAAACAGCTCCACACAAAGCCACGACAGATATCAAAAAGGGGAAACCTGTTACCTAAGTGAAGAGAAGTTTCATTTGCAACTTCATGAGTGAAGAAACATGGGCTCACTTGTCCAATTACAACTCCGGCAATTGGCCTTCCTGGCAAGTTCTAGCAGTGTTTTGTTTATGGAGATTTACATTGAGTGCAATGTGACTCCAACAAGCAAATGTGCTTAATCCAGAACATTTCTCATGTTAGGCTTATTTCTCTTCTCCTCTCAGGGTATTTAGCACTTGCAAGACTGATTTGCTGCCTGCACTAAAGACTGATGTCTTTTTGTTTACCCACAAAATAGCGTGGAATAACAGTCTTCCCCTCCCAGTGTCTCCTTAATGGGCTTCAACTGTAATATACTACAAAAACCAAGATGATTATTTTTCCCCCCCATGTACAAGACATTCAGCATATGAATTTTCTTTCCAAGCAGCAAGAAGCCTTATCAAAATCTAAATTAGCACTAAATTGATGTTTCGAGGCGAGTTGGATCTTCCAAGAGCACCTCAGACCAAAAAATATGATACAAGGAGAAGCAGAGCTTCACTGCAGTCTACATCTTCCTATAATTTATCGCTTTGATAATTACATTCAAATCTGAAACAGAAAATTCTACTTTCGGATTAATCCTTAAAACCAAGCACATCAATCTTTTTCCTCACTTTGACTTTGTATGGTGGAAAGTGGAAAAAAAAGCTAGCACAGCGCTGAAAGATAGACTCTCTTCTTAATTCATGGCATTTGACCATATAGAACACTGAATCCGCTCATAATCTTCACAGCAAGAGTTGCATTACAGCCCAAATATTGCTCAAAAGTAATTGAAGTAGGTAGGCATTTGTGAGAGACTCTTTGAGTACTTCAGTAAAAATATTGAAACAAGGTATTTCAAGCTTCCAAGTTTGGATACCTCAGCGCATTTTGAAGACTTCAGGTTCAGATTATGTTGTGTGTGAGTTTATAGTTTACTGTACAAGATCACTAGCAACCAACCCTTTACCACTACCAAAGCAATAGGTGGAGTTCAGCTCCTTCAGAAAAACCCTCTTCTGTTCTCACCATTCAGTGTGGATTTCTGAAACTGGAATTCAGGGTTATAGCATCAAAGAGACATGGAGGTTCTAGACAGGGCTGAAACACACAGAAAACCTGAATGAAGAGGTGACTTTCCTTTGGCTCTGTTCTGAAAGTGTTATCTGGAAAGCTCGTTGAATAAATTACCTTTTAAACCTTTAATTACCTTTTTACCTTCTGTAAAGCAGAACATTCACCTCAAAAGAACTCCTGTGGTAGCACAGTGACCAAAGCAGTGATGTCAAACCAGCAGGTAGAACAACAACAGTAATGTAAATGTTCAACACCAAGACTGGTGGTGTATGGATGAGCTCTATCTCCTACACAAGCAGTGACAGAAGTAGCTTGGATTAATCATAAAGTATTTCAAACTATTTAATAGACATGTGCAATAGCTGTGCAGGAATACATTAATTTCTATTTATAAATATGTTTTAAGCTTATTTTATATATATGTGTGTGCATATAGACACAGTTAAAAGCTCAACACAGCTTAAGATCCCCCCTATACTTTTCTGCACATTTCTCATTACTACTGGAGAACTTTGAGATCTTTTCAGAGAACATTCTTGCCTGTTTTGCCCAGTTGTATTTACCTTACAGCTCCTTTTGTGCTATTATCAGCAAGCAGTTGAAATTCCAGGTTATTCACTCCAGTGATGCTCTACAAGTAGATTTGTAACAGCATTTTGTCCTTGCAGCACATCACATTTCTCAGGAAAGCCAGTCGCAAATGACAGTTTTGGGTAGCAACTTTGATTTTGCACTGCCACATGCCTAAGGGTCACTGAAGATATCCCTGAATTACACTGACATACAGCAAATGACTTTGAGGTCCTTCATTCCCACTGGACTTTGTGCTGTGCACTTCCACGATGTTTACAATACATTACTTAAATTATAGTGCCAAGAAACCCCAGCATGCCCAAGGCCTGTATATTATCTGTACATTTATCCTGTTTGGTATGAAAGCACTCAACACATTTGATGGCTCCCTAATACAGTGCTTTTCTCACAGAGAGAAAGGATCTACCGGTGCGTAACACCACTCTCCTACGCAAGGGGAATAAGCCAACAATAAACTTGTACGTTTTATTCTTCAAATACCTTGCTGGGCCCAAGTTCAGTAAAAAGAACCAGACTTTTCCACCTTTTTTTTTCCCCCTCCCCCTTTGTTCTCACTGAAGAATTGCAAAAGCTTTCTCCTTTGGAAATTTTGTTTTCCCTAAAGAGCTGTTGGTATGCCAGTGAAATACCAGTTAGCTTTACTTCACACTAGCTACTCTCTGAAATACACATGATTTTGAGTGGGATCAATTAACTGTTTCTCTGTTTTGGATGGCTATTTCTACTGCCTGCTACAATTAAAAACCCCAACACTTACTGTGCATCTCAGATGATGTATAACCAGCCGTCACTTCAAAGGAACAGCAACCCAAGTGAAAGCCAGAGCAGCTGAGTCCAGCAACGTAAACAGAAAATGCATGTATACACCACAAAAACCAAACCCTATATCACAATCCTTACATGTATGCAGTGCAGCAATAGGTTCAATTAAAGATGTGAAAGCATTAGCATCTCATCACTAATGTTGTCACAGCCTTTCATGAGAAACAGTCTAAAAGAGTTTCTGTGCAGCAACCATACCAATCAAGCTGGCAAAAATCATTATTGGGAACTGCTGATCTTGAAATTGCAAGCCAGGGAACAGGAAGCAGCAGAATGATTGATTTTCTTTATTAATACTGACAGAGATATTGTTTTAATGCATCTTATCTTTACCCTAACCTTGGGATGGAGCGCAGTAGTTGCAAAGAATATCCAGTGTAACTGTATCATAAAACGTGCATTATATTAGTGACACGGAAGGTCAAGTACTAAAGATGCAGAGCATAATAACACAGCCAATATTTCACAAGACAAGTTAATGTATGCCCTTTATTTTGGTCTACACTGTTTCATGAAACCAATTTTCACTTTCATGTGCATGATGAATTGCAGGCTCTAAAAGCATTCTGACAACATTTGAGAGCCTCTCTTCTTATTTTCTGGGAATTAGGGGAAATTTGATTACTTCATTTAAAAATATAACTCCTGCCTGTAAGCACCATTCATAAGAAAAGTTAAATTACTATTTATTTAAACTCCAGCCTGATAAAAAAAAGAGAAGATGTTATGGTTGTTTTGTCAAGGAATGGGTTTTTATTACTGATGATTTCTCAAAGACTAATAACTTATTATTAGTGTTTATAACCGACTTGCTCTGTTCTGCTAAAAAAGATATTCCATAGAGTGGAATCTGTAATACCTGTCAGCTTTGTGCATGTTGCTCTGAAAACAGACAAAGAGAAATCATGCAGCTTGCTGGACCAAACGCGTTGAAGATGTTTATTGTCTCTGTTCTGTACCCTGTCACAGCAGGATTAGGTCAACGAGAGGTTTTCTTGCTGTAGGTTGCAGAGAATAGAATTATCTTTGTATTAGCAATGTTTTTAAAATCTACGTGGGATCAACAAAGAAGATAAAGAATCAGGGTACAGAAGTTGTTTAGAGACTTCTGAAGTTTTTCTTCTTTCTCCGTATTTGCTTCACCAGCCAGAAGAGTGGCAGATGCTCAAGGCACATCATTGTGGCTTTCTCCCTCTGGCAATTGCCAAAAGCTTTAGGAACCACATTTACAGGTTGCTGAGGAGCAGGAGATAGATGTAACGTGGGGGATCAGTTTTGTTTTTCCTGTCTTTAAACAGCACAAGAGCAAAACTAGTAAATTTAGATTTGTTTATCTTGAGATTTCAGCTGGTTTTGGCAAACTAAAGCAAATCCCAGATGTAATCCAGATAAAGAGAATCAGACAAGAAGCTTTGATGATCCCTGTGAAAAGAATTCTTTAATATATTTCATCACCTTCCCATACCATCATTTGCACAGTAGTCAAGAGTCCTCTTTCTTCTTTAAGATGTATTTCACAGATTAGATTGAGATTATTTTTGCAATAACTTCTAGATAAAATATATCAAGAGTAAACAAACCTTGGCTTATTTCAAAATGCCACTTTACTATTTCCATGAACAGCCCTGAAGGAGGCAGAGTTATGCCACAAAGGATAAAAACCATTAAGAAATACAAATGGTCACATTTCACATTACAAAGCTCATTAGTGAACAACAGGAGAAGCTTTAACATTAACTCACAATGACTTTTTAATATGGGCTTTCAATGCAGGTGACGGGAACAAGGCTGAAAAAGTTAAGAGAAATCTCTACAATTGTTTCAGAAGCAAGTCATGCATGAATATCATGGATGAAGTGATACAGCTCTGCTTCACAGTTTAATATTCTGTGCCAGGCACAGGTAAAGTCATTAATTATGCAAAAACTAATGGGGCTTGGTTCACTTGACTTCCTCCCGAACTACTTGTCGCCACTCTAATGGAACAATACTACATGTAGGAGGAAGGAGGAACAAAAGACAGTAGCTTTTGTTACTAAGGATCTTTCCAAGTGCACAGGTATTGCAGAAATATCTGCTTTCCCTTTGAAGTTACACAAATATTATTACTATTGATCCAAACCCAAACACACATGAGAAATGCTGGTGTTAGTATTATTTGCCTCTTCATGTACCATTCAGATATAGGACGATGGATCAAGAACAAGCTGAATGACAGAGCCCAGAGGATGGTGATCAATGGTGCTGACTCAAGTTGGAGGCCTGTGGCCAGTAAGGTTCCACAGGGGTCATTTCTGGGGCTAGTCTTGTTCAACACCACCATCAACAACCTGGATGAGGGGACATCTTTTGTCTTCCATATCAGCCTCATTTTTAGCCAGGGGAAAAAAAAGTCACATACACTACATTTGTCAACTGAAGAAGACATTCAAAACACTTCTCACTCATTTAAACCCCATTTATCCTTTCAAGGGGGCATGCTAAAACATAAGCTACAGAGACAATGACCAAACAAGAAGCATGTATACAGCAAACATTAGGAATAAAGCATGTAAACAGATGAGCAACTTACTCCAAAAGTAGGAAAGCAGATGGTAGAACAAACACCAGTCTCAGTATTGAGAATGCTTTGGTTCACCTTGATGGACAACATGACCCGAAACACCTCAGCACAACAAGAAGGCAAAACATGCCTGGCAGACAAGAGCAAGCGCAAGTTCTGAAGGGACACAGTAGGCAAACAGAAAAAAATACCCCCAAGTAACATGAAAAATTGCTGTATGAACAACTCCTGCAGGTTAGTAGTTAAAGAGAAGTACAAAATAAAAACTATACCATGGCATGAACCTTTTTACTCTGATCACAGAACCTTCCATTTCATTTTTATCTAACTTCAGCACTGACTTAGATATTTTTTCCACCCTTTTATCTACACACAAAGCTTCGTCCTCAATGTGTAAAACTGTCAGTGTGTTCTTCAAATATTTGTATTTCTTTTCTATAGAAGTAAAATCTTATGTAATACTCTGCATAAAGAAAGAGTAGTTAAACACTTTTACTGTTGATACTACAATACAAAGCCCTCAGTAAGTACACAGTTATCCAGTTTTAACTTCTTGGCTGTCCTGTTCTCCTTCATGCAACAACATTTCTTTTATATGTTGGCTCTGACCTCAAAGAGACTAGTTGTGGTCTGTTGATTGCAGAAACAGTTCTCGGAACACAGCCTTTCTATGTCCAATCTTAACTGCAACTGCCAAATCCAAGCTTTCCACCACTTGCAGTTATTTCATAGGTTGAATTGTATTTCCATACATACATGGTTACTTCTTGCTTTTTATGATCTTTTATATATCCTGTTTGAAGACTCATTGAAGAGCTCCACTGTTCCAACCAGTTACCAGAAAATGAACTTTCATCTTCCTGCAGAAAGCACAAGCAGGACAAACCTGTTCCACTGCTGCCACTCACTGTTGTCTCTACCTTCTTACATAAAACGTGTCCTTGACTGTTAATTGCATTGCCATTAAGAAACATGCACAACTCACTATTATACCTGTTAGCCATCAGCATCCTAACATGTTCACACTGCCACAGCCAATTTACTTGATAAGGACAGTCATTTCATCTTGAAAGACGGACTCAATTTGCAGAAAGCACACCCAGGGATGTCTTAGTCAAACACCACAAGTTTAAGAACTGAAGTTCCAAGTTTATGGAAACTCTTCAAGGGAAGCAGTTTCTCTTTTCCTCACAGGTTAAACATAAAGTAAACTTAAACATGCTCAGAGTGCAAATGCATACTAGAAATGCATAGTTTTGTCCTCCTGGTTATGGTATAGTCTGCCCTTAGTCACTAGGAAGGAGAAAACACCACCAAAGTTGTTCCATAAAAATACATTAGCTCCTACATTATGAGAATTTAAGCTAAAACTAAAGAACAAATAAAGTAACTGCTCAGCAGTGCTGCATAAAACAAGTGTGAGATTTAGACTTTTATCACTTTAAGCTTCTTGTTACCTTTAATTTAGAGTTTTGCATAGAGCCCTTATTGTTTTATTAGCTATTCACATCATGGCAGTGAAGTCTCTCCTGTTGCCTGACTAGACTTAGGACGTAAGCAGCAGGAGCTCAGGATGATACTCAGGACATGTGAATATTTACAGTTCCTGGGCATGTTGATACTTCAAAAAAGAAAGAGCAATCCTGTACCAGAAATCTAGCTGATGATCAGGCCTTTCCTTGAAGGAGTTAATTAATAAAGCCCCAGTTTTGCAAGCACCTGATGCTTTGGAATGTGCAGCACTGATGTGTGTCACCTGCGTGGTCTGAACGTGATAAATTGCTTGCTTGCTAAAACTCAAGACTACTGACAAGGAATTTGGCCTCGGGACATTGTTTCTTTCTTACAGAAGGTTTAAAAGGCCTTTGTACATACTTTGTCAATCAAATATATACCAGGACATCACTGCTGAATATTAATGAAAAGACTAATCCTTTGCAAGGAGTTTGTGCAGCATCCTCCAATTACACATCTGCTACTTATGAGTTAGTTGAACTTGAGTTCCTAAATTGCAGAGAGAGCTCTGTCCTCCAGGGCCCAACCCTCCCATTCATCAGGACAAATCCTCTTATGTCAATAGAAGGTTTGTCTGTGGAAAGATCAAGGGGAGATCCTCACCACTATCTGCTAGCCCATACCGAAAGAAGGCAACATAAGATTTGTCATTTGGACTGTGTTTGTAATAAATTCAAACACAGACAAGCAGCACAAAAGCCTTGCAATAACCCTGCCATCAAAAAGTAATCTTATGCATCTGAAACAGATATTATGAAGACCCATGATACAGCAAAACTATGCAATAATGAAAGAGGAGAAAAGATGTAAAAGGTATTGGCATGTGGCCTCCAAAGCATGCAGCAGAAAAACTCCTCAAGATAACAGATCTCAGGGTACATTAGTGAGGGCAAGGAAAAGGAGAACATGAAGGTGCACTCCGAGACTGGAACTGGCTTCAGATTTAAAGTCTCCACTTTAGGAAACTGAAGGACTGTTGAAATGAACTTCAAATAAGGTGGATTTAAAATTCTAATAGCTTTCCAAAGCTTATTCAAAGCTGTACCTGCTAAACATCTCACACAATCAGAAGACTTTAAAAAATTTGTCTTAACCATCTGTCTACACAACATTCATCAGAATAGAGACTTGTCCTTGACACCACGGATGGGCCAGAAACATTTGACAGTGGGCAACAGATTACTGGAAGAACACAGACAAAAAAATAAAACACCAGATTTCACCACTTATATGTGGACAAAGACACAGTCACACATACATGTCCTTTCCAAAAAAAACACATGAAGGAAAAACCCAACCAGAAAGTTTTACCCATGGTCTGTGTATATACGCCTAGACAGAAAGAACAGTGTTTAAGCCGTTACTTAGTCTTTAGACTTAGGCAGCTGGAAAGTAGGTCATCCTGGTCAGGATGGTACAGGAAAGAGGAAAGATTAAAAGTTCTATTGCTGGCTTGATAGGGAGGCAAACACTTTACAGAGAGAAGATCTTTATTATGATCTATGATCGAAGAAGATCCTGTTGTATTAAAAGAAGTCAATGGACAGGGTGATGTGTCTTCGCTGAGATAGCCCTTTAATACACTACAGTAGAGGCTGGTATTATGAAACTCATGCCTCAGGAACACTTACATTAATAGTGTGAAATGTCAAATAGCTGTCTGCCAGGTGTGAACCATTAGGTGTCTGTGATTTGGTGCACTCTGATACATCCATTTGATGCAAGGTGCAAATGTAATCAACTTTGATTATGATGTGCTGCTGTGGGCACTTTGGAAAAGGCTGATTTATTTTTAGATGACTGCATCTCTTGAACCATTAGAGCTCTCTTGCTGAAAATCACTTTGTGTAACTAGTACTAGAGGGCCATTGATACATAACTATCCTGAGCTACTTCTACATAGGAGGCCGAAAACAGGCAACATTGATGTGCTTTAATTTTTCTGAGGGCTCCACTTGAATAGCTTTTATAGTTGTGCAGGGAGGATAGTTTATTAATTTACATAATGCATCTGACCATTTCACATACCTTTAAAAAGGAAGGTAAAGTATTTTAAGATGTTATACACCAAATGAATTGCTGCCTAGACCTACAGATAACAAACTTTTACTAGCAATTTGCCTGGCTTCATTTTCAAAGGATCTTGCAGGCTTTTTAGTAAAAACTGAATACCTTTTTGGTGGATAACCCAAGCAAATCTTCCTGCCCAGTTCATTAAAACTCTTGCTAACAGCCTGCACGAGTTGTGAACAGAAGCCTGCTCAGGGTGTCAGAGAGTGGGCTGAAATTACTCTCTGCCAGCCTCCATCACTGCAGCCTGTGCACCTGAACACAGTAGAAAATGACAAGCAGACAGCTTTGAGATCACCAGTCTTTCAGCTAGGATATAGCATGTCCATAATATCACTCCCCACCCTCAGCTTTCAGGGTAAATGCATTCTGAACAAGTTGATGGAGACTCATTGCTACCTTTTCTTTGAGCCCTCCCTTTCTACCATGCAGCAGAACCACAATAGGTGTGAGTGACATCATGGAGGGCGACAAAAACATTTGCTCTACAAATTTAAAGTCAATGTAAAAATACTTCTAGATCTAGAAGTTCAGCAAAGCAACTTGAGGCTTACTTTCCACCTTGATTAACTCTTCTAGAGTCAACATATCATATAAAGGCTTATGTTAAAACCAGATGAAAGCTCATGTGAATTATAGTTCTTGAGCCAAGAAAGGAATCCATCCTTTCTGCAAAACCAAGGATAGTCATGAAGCATGTCCATCTAGCCTAAAAAGGTTAAAAGTTAAAGGGTATGCATCATGAGAAATCCTAGGACCACCCTTCTCCTGCAAAGAACGGAATATTACTAGAATGGATTTCAGCAGCATTTTCTACTCCTGCAATGTATTCAATCCCCCCCACCTCCTACTTGATCTTCATAAGTGAGAAGGTATGTTTTGGAAGAGACACTCTTAGCAGTCCTCCTCCAAGAGGAGATAAAAATCAACTACATAACAAAGACAGTGCATGGATGAGGGTGCACTGAGGTCACATGGGAAGAGCCGAAGTGCTGCTTTAAGTTGGGTGCTGCAGAAATCTTTGCCAGGATGGTTATTCAGGGTTAGAGAAGTGGGATGAGGTGAGAAAAACTGTATGGTTTCATTAAAACCAATGCAAAAAGAGGTTACATTCGTGCAGTTGGTTTGTTTGGGAGAAAGTTTCCAAGAGCGGAGTCATAAAATTGGCAGAGGAAAATATGCCAGGAGGTGTGACCCAGTTTCAGAACTCCTCTAGAGGGAGGTGCAGGATTGGGCCATATTCTTCATCAGGTGGGACAAATATGAACTCAGGCTTTTGGCCTCACTTTTAACTCACAGTATATAATTACTGTGAATACAGAATAGTAAGTTTGAGGGCACTGCTCCTTCCCCCCCTCCCCTTTTACAGCATCATGGAATAACTTTTTTTAAAGAGAAATAATGACAGGAATCTCCAAGGAGAGGGACAGAATCACTGTTTTTGTTGATGATTTAACATTCATGTGGAAACTGAGATAGTTGGGCTGAGTTATTTTCACAAAGCAGCAAAGCACATCTAGAGAGATTTCCATTAACACATTTCAGAGTGTCCTGTAACGTGGTAGCTCAATTTATTCCTGGCAATTTTCTTCTTTTTATTGCTATAGTAAACAAGCAATGCTTATTTGAGATTAAAAGAACTTGCTGGGGAGGCAGGAGTGATGACACACCCCTCTATCAAACCCTATGTTAGGCTGCCTTTTGCATGTCACAGCAGTACTGCCAAGATTTAAAAGTGTTAATAATAACAATTGAGATGGCTGACTGGCATATTGGGGGCAGGGGGAAAACACCACCAAAATATCAGCTTACAAGCTGTGTAGCCTGACTTTTTCCTTTATTGATTTAATAACACAGGGCTAGTGTCCATAGAAACTAACACACATTTTTCCATCTTTGTGGAAAATGCTTCGAGAAAGCAGCATGGGAAGACCAGCCAAGAGGAGAAGCCCCCTCCTCCCAGGCTGAGGAATACCTAGTTCCTAATAAAATAAGCAAGTGTGACTTGCACAAAAGCACAATGCAGTAATGCTTGTCCCACCCTCTCGTCCAGAGTCACCAGAAGTGCTTAGGGGATGCTGAAGGCTCAGCATGGAGAGAGGAGCTGGGACCCACTGAGAGCTTCTTGACAAGATTAAGAAAAAAAGATCAAGATGAGACTTAAGAATTACACCCCATGCCCTCAACAACATCCAACATAAAAGCCAAATCACCTCTGGCACCCAACACCCAAACTCATTTTGCAGCAGTTCAGAATGGTTTTGTCCTATAGCAGGTAAATTCGTGCACACACATGTACATAGCTCTTGACCATGAAGCTCCATGAGCATCATCAGGGCTACTTCCCTGCTTTTGAAACCAGCTTTAAATGTTCTGCCAGATCAAGGTTAGATCACTGAAGTAGTTCTACATACAAACAACATACGAAAGAGGATTTATCTGAACATCACACCAAGCACTCCAAGTATTTGAATCAGAGTTCATAAGCGCCTGACAAGAGAGTTATGGTCCTTGCTTAGTATACTTCTGTACATTATAAAGGACCATTAACAGTTACAGTGCTATATAAATGATAAATGATGACACAGAATACTAACTGCCCATATTTATGCCAACAGATTTAGTCAGGACCAACAAGAACAATAATTAAAAAAGCAGCTATCACTGAATACACACGATTATAATGAGCTATTCACAACCAAATGCCTGTCCTTGTTAAAATCCATCATCTAAAACCATATTTATTTTTCCTCTTAGAAAAATATTTACAGTTCTTGACAGTTAATTCCCCATTTCTAGATTATCAAGCTGTGTGACCACTCCAAAGCCTGTAGTTAAACAGGCACAGCCCAACTCCATATACGAGTATTTGGCAACTGCAGCGAACACACAAACATAAAGTGGATATGAAAGCAAAACCATTGCTTTTCACTTTCTACCTTTCACAGTCTGGGATTCAGAAGAGGCATGAGCACAATTTAAGCAGAAAACCAAAGTCTAAAGTGCTTTACCCCTCCCCATTTTCTGGCAAAAACACTTCATTCAACTTACAGCAAAACACTTAATGGGGAAACAGAGATAGCACCATTGCATTGCTTCTTTCTGTTTTAACTTAAAGAAAATGAGGCACTCTGCCCACACCAATAAGTTACACACTGGGAATTCATTCCACCATTACTAGTTTCCATTTCACAAGAGAAACCCCTGTTATTTCAGACCTACTGTTCACACTAATGCAGCTGTCTAACAACGCAGCAACCCACTGCTTCATGCCACAACGTACACAGAAGGAATCCTCATCAGGCAAAGCCTTAAACCATCCTTTTAAAAGCTTTTCCTTAGAAGAAGTGCTCTGAAGCAGACAGAACAGGGGTTTTCAAACCAGATATAACATCGTTCGATTGAAATTACCATCAGGATGTTTCACTAAAAACAAACCTGATGTGACTGCATGAAAGGACAGGGAAATGAAGGCATTTACAAACAACTGCTTTCATGCTTGATTTCAGTTGGCTTACTGACCTTGTGAGCGACAAAACCCATCCATATCCTTAGGCATTTTCTTCTGAGATCTGGTTATCTGTTCCTTACACAAACAGAACCCTGCTACCTCAGCAGGCTTGACTTTCCTTTGCCTTTCCTTTTCTCTCTTTTTCTTTCCCCCCACCCCTCAAAACATTCTCCCTCCAGAAAGGGCTCACCTGCCTGCACAGCCATGAAAGGCAAAGAACACAGGTGTTGACAATCTGCCTCTGACTCCCTCCTCATGGCTTGCTAAAGAGACACCTTGTGCTCGGTTCTGCCACTGCTTGAAAATAGCTGCAATTCTAATTTACATTTGAAAATGTAATTGAAAATGTTCATGTGCAGATTGACCAGGGCATTTATTCTTAATTTAATCCATGTGCGATAAGAGTGAATTTTTCTCAGCTGCTAATGATTCATTTTGTATCTATATGACTCTGTGCAGATGTATATCTCATGTAGGAAACCTACCATTAACTTCACATGAATTTTAATTACAGCTTTAAGATAAACATTACTTATTTTCATTTATCAAATCTCTTTTAGCCACATTGCAGCATATTTAAAGCCTCACTAATAACAGAATTGATATAAAAGTACAGTCAATGAGGGATTATAATTTATTAATGCAATAAAAACACACATTTAGAGTAGAATATGTTATAAAGTGCAAGTCAATTCCATCTAAATAATAGCCATAGTATGTCTGGTCGTGTTTGCCTTTCCTAGGCAGAGCTCAAAACATTCTTGTCACTCTGGCAAAGAGAAGGATTGATAATTTTATATACTTTATAAGCAGGTCCTGCAGCCTTTCCTCCTCACACAGATGTTCCAGTCCCCTGATCACCTTGGTGGCCCTGTGCTGGTCTCTGACCAGCAGTTCCCTGTCTCTCTCGAGCTGGGGAGCCCAGAACTGGACACAGGACTCCAAGTGAGGCCTTTTCCCCACGTTAAATACAGGCTCCGATTACTGTACTAACAATGGCAAAGGTGCAATGGCATTGTATCCACATCAAGTGAAACCCCTCCAAACTCTAGCTGTTTCACTACAAAACAGGAGAGGTGAGGGCACTTGCTCCCAGAAAACCTTGGAGGAAAAAAAATGCTCAGTTACTCCTCTTACCAAATACAACTGAACTAAGTAAATCCACGATACTTCATTCATCTAACATGAGTTCTTTTTGAAGACTTAGCTGGTACCAAAACGAATTCATTTGTTCTATTTAATGTTTTTTTAAACACGCTCAAAGTCTGAGGAGACTTTGATAGCTGAAAATAGGCTGATATGTGTACACATATTGAAAATATTTGAAAGGGTACATGAAAAGATCAAGAGCCATGGTGTGATAAAAGGCTTCAGCATCATCTCTTTCGGGCTCTTGGGTACCAGTTTGCTCAAAGCCCCCCCTTCTGGTAGAAGTCTGTATATTCGGAGCAGATGCCGTGCAGTTTGGTCCTACATGCAGGATGTGTGGCTGCAATGCTCTTTGGCAGCTTCAGCTGCTGAAAACCGTTGGGCAAATGTAAATGTGATCACATGGGCATATCCGATTATCAGATGGATTGCAGCTCTTGCTGATCTTTTCCTTGCTGATAGTATATTGCATGAATATAAATCTGGTTTGGAAAAAAAAGCAATAAAACATATTTCAGAAGAACTGTAACTACTCATATGTTAAAAACCATAATTGGCATTTTTCCTAGGAAAGCCAGCCCACTGAAAGTGTTTTGCTTGTAGTTAGAACTCATTTTCCTGTGAAATTTAGATTGTTGGCATTTTTCTAAAGCATTAGATGCAGCATCTTGCCTAATTTACCTTGAAGATGGAAACATTGTGCAGTCTCTACACTAGTGATGAATGGGATTAGTTTATAATGAGCATTCATACTCCCAAATTCCTGCTACTTCAAAAGGAATCTTGACTTTGAATCTGACCTTACAGCTGTTAAAGTGATTTTAAATTATTGCCAAAGCTCTTCATATTTGTTTTTTCTAATGGAAAAGTGGTTTTGTGTTTTTCAAACACCAGTTCCTGACACTGCAAGGGTGATTTGCTTTTGCTGTTCACTGCTTCCACTTGCACCTGGTCCATTGCATTCAATGCGCAGGAGACAGAGGAGAAAGCAGAAGCTCCTAATTCAGCTTCTAGTGAATTGTGCAAGAGTAGGAAAGAGCCTGATGAATGGGTTTTTCTTGGGTCTCTAGACAGAAGTCTTCAACAGAGAAAAAAAATGCCACACATAAACCACTGCTGTTATGTACTGTGCCAATCAGAAAAAATAAGCAGAGAAATGAGGCTGGGTGATAGTGCTCAACCTTCCTGACCCAGCCAGGCACAGCTCTGAAAATGTACACCACTGCTTCTCTTGAGGAATCCTGCTTGATTATTCCAGAAGTACCAGTCTTCTCTGAAGTACTGCCTGATTCTCTCTCACCTTTTTCACCACAAACATGTCTCATGGGAGAGACTTAGGTGGCTAATGACACACAAGATTTACATGTCATTAAGTGAAAATCAACCAAGGCACAGTCAGTTAAATGAATCAAATGATGAGGAAGGAATATAGAGGGAAATATCCCCTATTGACTTTGGATCTGGAAATGCTGGTGAGGCTGCTTCAGGAGGGGGCCCTTGAAACACGAAGACGTTAGTCTAGTGTCAAGAGTTCACATCTATCCAAGTGAGCTGCTGAAAAGAAGGTTAAACAACTCCTAGTCTGATTTTGTATTAAGACTAAAACTGTAATAACAATTAAAGCATCTGCTCAAATTGCAGGAGACTTAAGTAACAGCCAACTTTGCAGGCCTCTTGAAAGACAGCATTTCAGTTTGAAGTAGTGCATCACGACCTATTTAATTTGCAAAAAACAGAAATAAAAGTGTATTCATCCCCAGTCAGTAATATATATACCATTTATATACAGTAATATATACACCATTTCTACACCATATCTACACCAAACCACTTGAGTTACCTTTACTGGCTTTACATAGTAAATTATGCACTCTTTTAGTTTAAAAAATAGACAAGTATGGAAATGCTGAAACAGAGACATCTCTCCACCAGGAAAAATTAACCTGAAGGCAGGTGTGCCCTTAAAGATCAGGCAGTGCTTCTTCAGCAATCAATTAAATGCACTTGCTGAGAGGACAGTTTTGTTGAGTGCAGATGTTCAGTAAAATGTGATACCAACACCTCCTGCCTGAGGAGCAAGCTGTCTTGTCCAGGCAAACATCATTGCATCCAAGGGGCAATACCAAATGGTTCGAGGGTTTTCACCTCGAATATTTGAATCCCCTGTCAGAGTTTCTCCAGAAAGACCACATCAAAGCTCCTTTTCTGAAATCACTAGTATCAATCAGAGATGGTTCATTAAGATACTTGATGAAAATAACTCCCCTGACTACTCCTGGAAAGCCTCTCCAACACGTTCTAAGTTGTGAATCCTTTGGTTTGAATTGGAATTAAAAGCAAAGATCGTGTTGGCTTCTTCTGAGCAATCCCATGCCCAAAACCAACCCAAAATAGCCCAAGTTGTTTTGAAACGCATAGCTAGCTTATATTTGGAAGTAAAATCTTTAGAAAACCACAAACTTCACTAGAACAATATTGTATCCCAACAAACAATCTCCTTTTTTTCTGTTTCCAAACCAAAGTGTACCCAAAGTTCTATCCACTATGGATATGGACACTGGCCTAATATCCATTAAAAAACTTCTTTATGACTAGAGGGAACTGAAATGACCCTGATTGTAAACCTGTAGGTGTTCATCCTCTGGAAGGATCTCGAAGAAGAACTTTATAGCATATGTTCTGGTTCATCATTCAAACAACATTTTGACAAGCATTATACCTTCAAAGAGGATAAGCTAAGGTGAGTGTTATGAGCAAAGCAGGAATCCCAGCCTGTGTTCTAGCTTGTTCACTGAGACAACTGCATCTATGTGCTCATCCATAAGTTTAACAGTGCTGCAGAGGCGAAAAAACCCAGCCTGTGCTCTCAGCTAGCTGCACCTATGTGCTCATCCCTAATAGCATTAACAGAGCTCTGCAAAGAGATCAGTGAAACCATGCACTACTCATCCCTAACAGCATTAACAGAGCTCTGCAAAGAGATCAGTGAAACCATGCACTGCTAGTAGAGCATCCAGTTTATAACAACCTGTGCTTTTTAGAGGGAACCTAGTTCATCAGTCCTACATGTTAACAAGTGGCTGGAAAAGTATTTCCTGAACATGGACATAAGGGTATCATGAGACCAAGTCTGGAGCAGGGAATAAACTATACAAGAGCTGCTTTGAACCTGGGAAAATTATTATAGAGCTTATGGCTTATTTCTGAGGCTGTGTAACAGAGACATACACAAGGCACCAGTTTGAGTCTGCTGAGGTTCAGGGAAGACTCTTGATTTCAGCAAGTTTTGGATGAATCACTTGGTGCTGCTGATTTTTCTGTAACTACTGACATTCCCACGTGTCTCTGGATTAGCAGGCACAGGAAAATGCCCTGTACTGTTCGTCATGAAAGCAATAGGAATGCTGCTGCAGAATACATGCAGAATATCTTAATTGATAAACTGCTATTGCAAAAGCAGAGATGTAATTGTCAGCTAGTAACATGAAGGCTTGTGTGCATTAAAATAAATACAAAAACCAAATAGGACTCAGGTGCCTTAAAGTGGAAATTTGCTTCACAAATCTCTCAAATCCTACCACTCCTCCATTCACTCTTAAATACGTACTCACCTTGAGGGTCTCCAAAGTGGATGTAATCAGGCAAGAGTGGAAAGCTGCACTGAAGGGCAAACAGTCTGCTTGCAAGGAGATATGTACTAAGATGGTTTAAAGTTGTTTTTGGAGAGAAAGTCATGCTTTGTACAGGCTGCGCTCGGCATAGCATCAATAGCAGTATCTAATGATGGCATTTGCATTAGACTTCCTTCTATATGTAAATGTAATCAAGTTGCATTGTATATGGATAGATTATTGTTAATTAGCATTTGCTGAACATTTTTCTAATACATCATCTCAAGTGAACTTTAAAGATTGTGAAGTTATTTGCCATTTTTTAGCTCAATGAACTCAACCAGGGAAAAAACTTCGAGTGTAGTAAATACACTCAAAGCAGTAATCAGCAATACAATAACAAAGAATCCTTGGTGCTTCCATAAGGTCACAGTATAAATGTTTAGCAAACAGTGGTACTGAAACCAAATGTCACTGCTGACTGAAGTTTCCGTAGTATCACAGTCCATGTGACAGGTCTGTGTTTGAGCAGTCTGCTCTTTGACTCATTGATAGTAGCATTTTCACAAGGAATTTCTGCATTCAAACACAATGCTTCCACTCATGAAAAGTCATTTTTCCCTTTGAAACATGCACCCCTTGGTACAATCTACAGTTTACTATGGTAGAGTGCGGTGCACATAAGGGACAGACACTGATAGAGAAATCAATGTGACTGCTTTTCTCATCTTTGCCACCAATCTGCTCTGCAGCTTGTATAAATCGGGGCACATCTGTGACAGTTTCTCCCACCATCTTTTCCTTAATGTGTAGCCTTTGAAAGCTCAGAGGGTGTACAGGGTGGAGCTGGACAGGCTAGAGCTGAGCTCAGCTCCTATTTCTGTCTCCTCATTCACCTGGCAGACCTGTCTGTCTCCATGGGACAGGCACACACACACATTGCTGCAGTCCTAAAAAGCCAGGGAAGAGCAGAAGCAGACGCAGAGCCACGTGACGTACACATTATGTCCTGGAACTGGATCCTTTTTGGGTGAAGAAGCTATTTTCAACACCAGGAACTTTTTTTTGGGGGTGGATAGCATCTGAGGGAAGTGCTGTACCACCGCCATCAATACTGAGCTTGCTATCTCCAGAACAACTTATGTTATCCTTTTCCTGAGGTGCCAAGATTTTTTTTGTTAATTTTATTGCTGCTGAGAAGCCTGGAGTTGACCTTGAGCTTTGCTGAGAGAGAGGCAATGCACAGGTAAACCAGACAAGTCACAAAATGCAAGGAGAGATGCTTTCCTTCCACTTAATTTTTACAGCACAGGAAACCATGAGACTGGTTACTGAACACAAGCCACAGTAAGACATGTACCAAATACACCATAACGATGATAATGACAATAAAAATGCATGTCTCAGCTTAGACCCACAACCAATAACGCTCTGCAGTATGTATAACTTGGAGCATCCATATGATCCTACAGAAACGGTCCACCTGATCAACTGTCACGTTGAGTAGGGGTCACCAACAGCTCATATATTTAGAAGAGGAATTTTTGCTGAAACAATGACCTTCAAGCATTACAAATGCTTCGTGGAAAGGGAATTTTCAATTCATATTTATAAATCTGGGCATAGGAAAGCTGCTGGCAAACAAAAGAAACCTGAGAAGATGCAATGCAAATGCTCCAGCTTCAAATACTAAGTAATGATGAAAAGCTGACTATGAAATAGCTACAAGTGGAGAAACATTTCTCACAGTGTTCAGCAAATGCTTTTTCTTCAATAATTCAGACTCTGTGGTATTCTCCTCACATTCCTTCCAGAGACCAGAGAGACGTAGAGACAAAATACGTTGAATAAGTTATTAGAGCTCAATTAGGTTACTAGACATAGCAGTTAGCAATGTAACCAATTTGTTTGGCACTTAAAACTGTTGATGAGCTTTCCATTCTTCTTTTTTTTTCCCCCCTTAATATTTAATCCCTTCCCCCTGCCCCTAGTTGTCCATGCCAGCTGTTTTAATGTCAGAAGAACTTTAATATCTTTTTGGTTGTTCTTCCCAGCAGGTCTGGTTTGCTATGAAATCATTGTGTTCCAGATAATATTGTCATGTATTACTAATCACCACATCTCCATCTTTCTTCTGCATTGATTCCTTATTATGTTTCCGTATCCTTTCCTCAAAACAGTCATTTTCCCATGGAAATCCGTGTTTTACTCTGGTTTAAAACCAGCACAGGACATACAAACCTCATACTTTAAATGTGGAGGCACTGCTCGTTATCTACCAATAGTGGAGTGGGTATGTCTGCCCTCAGTGGGGGGGTTCCCTCTTAAGATTCTGTGTGATTCTCTGGTTTGAAAGGTGAGATGAAGTTGTAGTGTGTTTCATTACACACAGGAATCTCATCATTTCTTTTACCCTCAAGTCCTGGAGCTTCGGTGTTGTTCAGCTCTGTGTGACAAATGCAAGATGATGCCAGACATAGTTGCTCACAGCTTTTCACATGATTTAGGGCAGCCTGCCCATGGAAGGAAGAAGTGTGCCTAAGGGCAGCTTAGGGAAAAGTCATGTCCCCTCTCCCTTAAAACAGGGAATGTGTATGAATTGCAAATGGTTGAGAATGTTGAAGCTGAACAGGTTTTCACTGGAAAATAATGATTTTTCAATGTCAAAACGATATTCAGGAAAGAATGAAGAAGATATATGTACAGGGAGTACACTGTTTCCTACGAAATGCTTTTCAGAAGATGTCCAGGAACCAGGAGGTGACAGGTATTTGCTAAGTCCTAGCTGTAAGGTAAGAAATGAGTCATTCAACTCTGTTTTGCAGAGGCACTGAATCTCCAGCAGATGGGTAGCTGTCCTACTCACCTCATTATGGAGTCATCTGTTTTAGATTTCCTGGTTTGTGACGTTACAATTTGTTGTACAAAGACTGATGGCACTATATACAGTGCTTGACCCTGTAGAGGAGTCACCAAGGCTTCAGCTCAAGAAGATACTAAGCCTTTGTTCTGACTACAAGCACAATAAAGATTTAGTACACCAGGTGAATGCTGTCTCCTCTAAGTTGTTGGTTATTCTTGTCTAACAATCTCACTTTATTCAAAATGTCTTTGGATTGTCCTCAAAAAATTCTGTAGCCATCAATACCTCACATAAAATACTGTTTGGTTTCTAATAAGCCCTGATGGAAATCACAGAACCTTAAGGGTTGGAAGAGGCCTTGAAAGCTCCTCCAGTCCAAAGCCCCTGCCAGAGCTGGGCCACAGGAACTTGTCCAGGTGGGTTTGAATGTCTCCAGAGAAGGAGACACCACAGCCCATCTGGGCAGCCCCTGCCAGTGCTCCCTCACCTCAACAGGGAACAAGTTTGTCCTTGTGTTTCTTCAGAGCCTCTTCTCTTCCAGCTTGTGCCCATTGCCCCTTGTCTTATCATTGACCATCACTGAGCACAGCCTGGCTCCAGCCTCCTCACACCCACCCTTTATGGATTTGTAACCATTAATGAGGTCACTCCTCAGTCTTCTCCAAGCTCAAGAGCCCCAGCTCCCTCAGCCTTTCATCAGAAGGGAGATGCTCTATCCCATCATCTTTATGTCCTGTGCTGAACTCTCTTCAGCAGCTCCCTGTCCTTCTGGAACTGAAGAGTCCAGAACTGGACACAATATCATCAAGGTGGGAGATTGTTTAGTAAGAGGAAAATGTACTTTGAGGAAGTGTCTTCAAAAAATGCACAGGGCTTTTATTTCTCCTTTCTTGGCTGGCAGAACCAAACCTTAAGTTGAAGTGTCATTCTGCTGAACTAATACTAAACCTCAAAGTGTGCAAAAACAACTCCCAAGTGCCCCCACTTTCCAGCTCCTGCCTCCCAGCTGCCTCTGCTCCTACCTTTATTCTTGTCTCAACAGGACTTTTGTCTTGCCATGGGAAACTATTGCAATCAGTCCTTTCCACACTGCCTCACGTCTCCAGTTTAAAACCTTGCTCAGCTACCCATGTGGGCTGGCTCAAAAGTGCTACTCAGAAGCACTTCAAGAACTAAAGTTTTTATGGAACTTTACCCCTGAAACAATCTATGAAGAAAATGATCTTCTCTCACTTTTCCAGTTGCCTGCCTTTGACTACTTGCAGAATGTTTAGAAACCTTTCCATAGCACACAAAGACTGATCTTTTCTAGTCAGATATTGACGTGCTGCTTTCTGGTGCTGGTGGCAGTGGGATGAAAGAGACCAAGATCAGCTTAAAAGCTGAGAGTAAATCTTCGATTTATTAAATGTATAGGTAAGTTTTTTGCCTCTGTTCTGTTTCCAGCCATCCATGCAGAAGAACGCCTTCAGTAAAAGTTTCAAAGTGTCAGCAACCTCCTTGCAGTAAACCAAAATCGGGATTTCATTTCACTTCATAGCCATGAAGGGACAACTAACACGTGACAAGAAATTTTAAGCAAGTATTACAACACGGTTTAATTATTGAAAGAAGAATGACTGCAGAAGCAGTATTCACTCCAGGTTCTCTTCCTCTCTAATTTCAGGGCAATTTCTGAACCTAAGTGAAAACTGAGCTCTTATACTCCACTGTTTTAGCTCATTTTTGTTATTTCTGGTGTAAAATTGAATCTCTGCTTATAGCATTTCCAGCTACGAAGTACATGCTCTGCATGTCTTCTCCAATCAGCCTCTCTGCAGCACTTTCTGTTCTAGTTTTTCGCTAATAATGAAGAGAGAGTTTTTAAACACAAAGTTAGCTAAGCTTTGCAATACATCTCCTGAAGACATCCCTGAGGTTCATTGAAGGTTTTAAGGAAAAGGTTTTAAAAAGGTATCAGGAATGCTGTAGTCCTGGTGCAGGTGGATAGATGCAGAGGGCTTCCTGAGGACTGCTTCAGGACTGGTACAGTCCTCGGGAAAGCTTTTTCTTTCAACAAGATCTGAATCCATACATGCATTATATGTTTGTCATACCCTGTGTACATCATAACAGGTAAAGCAAGAGCCTTCAAGGACTCAAATCTCCCCTTTTTGCACTTCATGGCATTCCCCTGCTGTTGCCAAATGCCTTAGACTTAAACTTTTTTCCTACCCCAACACTACTTCCTTCTTTTCTCTCTAAAAATAACCAACACTTAAATGTTGGCAGACTTGTCTTCAGAATTCATTTTATACCCTGTTTTCTGCCTGCTAGGCTCACATCTCCTACTTTTTTTAAGCAAACTTTGATTGGGGTTCTTCTTTGTTTATATCCATCCATTTAGATAGAAATTGTCCTTTTTTCTTCCTCAGACTAAGTAACTGCATTTTCCTTGAGCATTCCGAAACACAGCTGAACACACATTTAGTTTTCAATAGAAACTTAAATGTCCTTGAGTTCAGTCAATAGAAGGAAACACTCAACCTTAATTAGAAACGATCTTGAACAATAGCTTAAAATTGGGTATGTCTGTAAGCATTATGAGAAATCTGAACTTTTATCTTTCCAAAAGGCTTTGGAGGAAAACTTTATGCATTAAGCTTGAAATAAGAGTATGCAGTATTTTGTAGGATGCTATTCACATATAAAACCACAGTTATCTAACGCCATTGTTGAGCTGTCCACCTTGGACTCACAGCTTTGATATGAGATGTAGTGCAGACCTGCTCTTCTGTAGCAGCAGATGGATGTCTGTATGCACCTAACGTGGCAGTAGCCACTATGTTTTTTAGGCAGTTTCACCCATAGCATCTCTAGTTGTACCTCTTTTCAAATTGGTTTTTGATGTATCAGTGTCCTGAGGAAGAAAGCCAAGAGGGAGAGTCCTGCCTTTAGTTTCAAACACTTGCAAGAGTCAGGAAGGTCTCAACTGTAGTACTGATTTAGGCCAATCCATAGGCCAGAAGCATTGCATCCCATATTCATTTATTTAATCAAGGTATACACTTTGTTTGCTTCCTAACAGAAATAACCACACCAAGTAATACAAAGACACCTATAACCTTGACTGAATTCAGCAGATGCCACTATGGAACTACACAGCCAATACCAAAAAGCAAGTACATCTCCTTTCCCAGGCCACTATTTCTTGCTGAGTTTTGCCCAGCAGTGTTTTTTCCCCTGTCTCTTACACAGGGGTGTGTTCCAGATGGCCCACACTCGTCTGTGCTGAAGGAAAGGCCAAAGCAGAAAAGACATGGGTCTATCAGAAGATTCCAATCTAATATTCCTATGCTATATCTCAGATCTCAAAATGTACCAATCAATGTTGAATACTCTTTCAATTAAAGTGAAAGTTCTCCCTACTTTCCTGGGCTTCAGGCATCTCTTTACCACATGACACAATAAAACTGCTACTTGACAACTGCTATAGGTAAAGAATTCGGATGGACGTGCCAATTATAGAACAAGAGCTCTTTTTCCTGGTTTTGTTTAATGAATTTTAATCTTAATCCATAGAGTGAATTAAAAAGCCACTTCTGGAACAGATCACAGCTGTGAAATCTATCCTGAATCAAGGAATGAGAATTACTTTGGAATAACTACTCCAGTATTTTTCTAAGAGCCAATTCTTTGCATTTTACATTTAAAAAAATACCTTTTGAAAGTCTTCATCTTCCTGGACAAATATAAGAACCCTTTGGGGAGAAAGTTTAATGATTCAGAGAATTTGAGAGAGAAAAATACAAAGCTGAAGCCACAGAAATGTTAAATCTTTACCTGACTTCAGTGGGAAATGTTGCTTAGGTTGGATTTATGGCTAAGTGATAGTAAAAAAGAACATTTAGTTTAAATTTTGGATAAAACAAGTACTTTTTGCTATTTCAGTGTTAAACAGCCCTCCATTGCTTTCCTGTATTTTAGAGAGAATTTAGTAGAACATAAGAAAACAGCAAGTGTGACTTTTAGACGGTATTAAAGAAACAATAAACTCAGTGAGATTATGCATGCCTAAACCATATCCAGTTATAGAAAGGAATGGTAACGAATGCAGTCACACTCCAGCACAAATTTCTGCGTCTTCTCCTTGCAAATTCCCAATTTTATTGGCCAATATGCTTTTAAGCATACATTTTCTGAAATCCCTGCTCTTAGTTACATCTCTTCTGCGTGAAAAATTCCATTTCACTGCTCTCAGAAAGGTAATTGTGTCTCTTACAGCCTAAAGGGTCTACTCTCTTCTCCCTCTTCTCACATAGCTCTCATCCACGGGAATGAAAATTATGCATACTCAGGGTGAGAAAAATGGAACTATTTTCTGCCATGCCACGGTGAAGCACATGCCAGGGCGTGGGATCTATGGACTCCTCTTCCTGCCCTGGCTGCAGCCTAAAGACAGCTTCCACATCACCTCCTTTCACCTGCCTCCTTCACACCTCAATGGTGTTCACTCCCATCATGTGGGCAAGGATTTGGGTTAATAGTTTTTAAAAGAATTATTTTAAACTAAACATACAAAGAAGGTTAATAAACCAATGCTGAGATAGTCTGCTCCCACTCCTTTCAGTACTGCGATCAAAATGAACATAACCTTTGCTGAAATGCACAACTTGAACAAATTCTGTCCTGTTTTGATTTCAGGAAAAGGAAGCAAAGGATATCTGTCTGATCAAAAGAGAAAAGAGTTGAAGAGCAAATACAAATCTTTGTATTAGTCTGAGTGCAGTCTAAGTCAGAGACAAATTGTGTGTGTGAAAAGGACAATAAAGGTTGGAAAGAAAACACATGGAAGCATCCTTGATGTTTAGCTTAGTTAGTGCTCAGCAAAGCATGATACTTGCACAGAATTGTAAAGAAATAGAATTTCATAAAAGCAACATAATTTGTCATCAATTTCTCCAACTGGAAAAAAAAAACAAAACAACCCACCACCACAACAACAGTACTAACAAGGAATAACAGTTAACAGTCATACACAGAGGATCCTGATTTCCCACACACAGATAAATTGGAGTTTGGATCTAAAACAATCATAGAAATGCCAGCATTGTACCTCATTCAGAGGTAATCACAAGCCAAGCAGTTCACAGGAGTAGGTTCCATCCCACTTGTCATGGCAGTGGTTTGAAGGAATCAACTCTCCCAGCCCCTAAAAACGTCTGATGTCCTGCTGTGCACTACATCAGCTTCTTTCATTATTCTTATTTAAGGGAAGCTGCTAGTTGAAAAAGAATATTGTCTATATGAGAGTGCACATGAAAACATTAACTCTAGAAAACAAACACCAAATTGAATTGCTATAGCTGTAAGTCAAAGCTGTACTTCTGTTAGTTGTTTCATTGCAGGGTTTTAGTAGAGATTAGAATCATAGAATGGCAGGGTTGGAAGGGACCTTTAGAGATCATCCATTCCAATCCCCTTGCAGAAGCAGGTTCACCTAGATCAGGTCCCATAGGAACATGTCCAGGTGGGTGTTGAGGAGCGGCAAGGAAGGAGCCTGCACAATCCCTCTGGGCAGCCTGGGCCAGGCTCCCTCACCCGCACAGTAAAATAGCTTTTCTTATATTTAAAAGGATTCATATTGTAGAGGTAAGACACTGACTGAGATTCACATTGTAGAGGTAAGACACTGCTGTTTGATGTTATTAAAACTCTCTGTGGATTTTAAACACAATTTGTACCTAAATAAGTAAAAATCATTTCAGCTAGCTAGTTGCAGGACTTGAATTAGTTTGACATTCATCAGAATGGTACTATTCATTAGTTACAGATTCCTAGGCTGAGACTGATTTCACCTTTTTTTTTTTCCCTATGGTGAAGCCTTCAAAGACATTTCATAAAGAGCTTGATAAATTATTTGGTGAAGAAACACCAGACCTTGCTGACAGAGAATTAATCAGCACACAGCAAGTCACTCACTGGATAAGAGGATTATCTGTAACCACCTAGTAGAGAAGTGATTAAAATTGGAAGAGTTTTCCAACAGCAAATGCTGATTTGACAAAAAAAGCAGAACATTCTGCAAATTCACATCATAAAAAAATCTAGTGAAAAAAAATCCCTCAAAGAATTTCTTCTCAACCAGATGGCTTTTGAATTGTCATTTTATTGCTGTTACTCATTGCAGTGGCTGAAATAGGTTTAAGAAATAAAATAGATCAGAAAAATCTGTTTTACCAGCAAAGTTTTACTGCTTTTTAAAAAATTTTTTACTATTTAGATTATTTTGTTCTTATTCTATGAAATAGGAACTTCTGACACTACCTCCAAGATCAGATCCCTGGTCTTACATAGTCTGTCAACATCACACAAGATTTCAGCCTACCATGATCATGAAATCATAGAATGGCAGGGTTGGAAGGGAACTTTAGACATCATCTAGTCCAAACTCCCTGCAGAAGCAGGTTCACCTAGATCAGGTGGCATAGGAATGTGAGAGGCAGGTCTTGAAGACCTCCAAGGAAGAAGCCTCCACACCCTCCCTGGGCAGCCTGGGCCAGGGCTCCCTCACCCTCATAGTAAAAGAGTTTTTTCCTTATATTTAAATGGAACTTTTTGTGTTGCAGCTTCATCCCATCACCCCTTGTCCTGTTGCTGGAGACCATAGAAAAAAGTGCTGCCCCAACCTCCTGACGCCCACCCTTTAGATATTTGTCAATGTTAATAAGATCTCCCCTCAGTCTCCTCCAGACTAAACAGCCCCAGGTCCTGCAGCCTTTCCTCGAATGAAAGATGTTCCAGTCCCCTGATCATCTTGGTGGCCATCCAGGTCATTTTTCTTCAAGATAAGAATACACTCAGCTGCATCAAATCACACCGATGTTGGCATCAGTGTAACTGGGCCACAAGACGTGCACCCTGTAGCTTATGCACCAAGGTACAAAAGCCACTGTGTGCCAACAGTCAGTAGCAAAACCCATTAAAATTCACAACACTGCTAATGACACTTGTTTCTCAGCAGGTCTCATCTGCAGCTTCAAATACATTCTAATTGTTACTGTTCCAAGAGGCCTGGGATAAAGCTGTAAAAATAACGAATTAAAAACCAAACTCTATCACAGCATATGGAAAGCTCAAGCTGATGGAAGTCACTCCGTTCTTACAAGTTTTGTAATGGATTTCTTGAAGTTCGGTTTCTTTGAGATAAGTTCGTCCAACTTCAGACAGACATCTATTAGAAGCTAAAATCCAAACTGCACACATCTCCAAGGTTTGCAAATTGGACTTGAAAACGTTACAGGAAACAGATTTGTATTCTGTGCACTTTGAGCTGCTGGGGAAATCTCAGTATTAGAGATGCAAAATGCAAACAAATAAACAGCCTTATTTTTCTAAGAAAAAAAAAAGAAGCTAATGTGGTTTGGGGCTTTTTTTTTTTTTTTTGGACTAAGATTTGAGGGAGATAAATGACAGATTTTTGGTTTATCAAACTGAGCTGACTTAGTGTTCCTGCCATTTGTTATTTCTGAGTTGCAGGGACATATTTCTTTCCTTCTGTAGTTCTTTGGCAGTCCAGAACATTAACATGGTTGAAGAAATATCTAGGACGATGAAAATAAGCAGTTGCTTTCTGCGAGTTCTTATTGGGTTGTTGTTGTTTCTGCTTTAAGGGAGATTTGCCTCAAGTGGTCACATTGCTGATCAATGTCTTGAGTTACTAATTTACAAATGTTTCTCAATAGGGCTTATTTTACAGTAACTCATTAATTACGTTATGCCATCACTCCTTCATGTGTCATGAAGACATGTAAAACTGGCAAGCAAGGACTTTGATTGGACAGTCACAATATTTAACTTGAAAAGCAGCTTTAAAAAAACCTAAATCTAGAAAGAGGCCCAATAAACCCTTTTAGGAAAACATTAACTTCCCCAGTGGCCTTCTGAGCACTCTTCCCCTTCACATCAACAGACAGTTAACGGGCATGTTAACAAGATCCATCAAGACCTAATAAGGCAGCTTCATTAACGTGGTTATCACCTTATTAATAATTCACAGGTTGGTAGAAGTGCAGTACTTATGGGATTATAATGCATCATTTTAAACATGAAGAGAGCATTATTGTAATACTCATTAAGGTGATCTCTTGCTGAAGTAAAATTTGGAGCACATTTATTTGTATTTTCTTAATAGAGTTAGATAGGCTACATCCCCTAATGCACAAACAATGCTTAACATACTGTCTTGCTATTATGCAAGAAGCTGTGATTAGGCTTCGTGGGCATTTGGAATTAGATCCAGAACAGGTTTTAAGTACCTCTCTTGAGCAAAACACTGATGTTTATTGCTAAGGAGAGTATTCGCTCCACAAAAACCTAAGGGAAAAACAACTTTCTGTATTTCACGTATCAGTGTGACCTGATAAAATGTACCATCAGTTTAAGAGAGAGATTGACATTCAGGACCTTTGCTGCAAAGGATCACTTTAGCACAGTCAGATTCTTGACTGAAACTCTATTAACTTGGGGGGAAGGGAAGCCGTATCTGGTTTAATTTCACTTAATCTCTACAGATTCTACATACTTTTTAAAATATTCATGCTACACATGGAGGTGATGAGCTGTATCAGTACTATCTGGAATTTAGGGCTCTATTTATAATGACCTAGTGATAGTTTGATGCGAAACTTGTAGAAGCTTATGATTAAAATGTCATTGACTCCACCAAGCTTTGGATCAATTCCATGCACTGTCACTTGGGAGATTGGTGCAAGAAATGATGAAGAGATTATGTCATTTGAAGATCATTTAGAAAGCTCAAAATGAGATTTATCACAGTAAGAAATAGAAGACTTTTGCTATGTAACTCTCAGTGGATCCTTTCAGATTGGTAACTCTTGTGACCAACTGTGGGCAACTATGGTTGGCAATTATAGCCAACAGCTTTACAAACTCGCTTAAAAAATCACTTTCAACAGGTTATCAGTCTGGAATTATGATTATTTGCTGGCTTTGAGGCCTGCTAGTGGAACGGATCATTATCTGACTGTGTCCTGCTTCCGTTTCCACATCAAGTTCATTGCAGAACTGTGATGACAACAAGTTCACCATCCGATGACTAATTGGTACTGTGTCTGTCCTACTTCACACATGAACTAGGTACCTCTTCTCAGTTAAGGAGAGTTCTCCAAGCAGAAAGAAAAAAGAGTAAAATCCAAAGCTGTGTGCATTTTTAACCAGTTAGCAAAGATGAATGGGCCTGAAGACAGCAAAGACCCTCAAGAGGTTAAGTGGTCATGCCAGAAAAAAAGTAGGTCAAAAACAGCTTGAAGGAAGCACAGATTAACGTCACAGCTGGTTTGCAAGACTCCAACCTTTGAAACTGATCTTTACTGGCTGACTTTTGTGTCATGAGTCAGTCTGACACGTGTATGTCCCGTTCCATGTCCTGGGCATGCACTTAATGAACTAAATAAATCCTAACCTCCTTGATGCAGAATGAAGCAAACAAATGCCCTTCACTTTTCAAACTTTATCTGTTTAGAAATTAAACAGTATGAAACATGAGTGCATAAGCACAGGACATCACCTCTGATCACCCAAAACCTTGTCTGTTCTGACTGGCAAAGCTCCCGTTGGGTTTTAAATCTGGATGTGATGAATAAAGCTATGGAAATCCACACTGCAGTTGTGGCAGAGAAAGAAAAGACAGAGAAGAGCACTTTTCAACCTGAAATAGGATCACAATGAAAAGCCAAAAGAAAAGCAATGTCTAAATGAGAAATATTTACACCTTCTGCACAAAAACCATTTCCTCATGCAATGGGTCTACCTTTACATGGCTTCAAATCTTTACAGTCTTCTCCTTTGGAATATGATGTGGTCAGTGCTGTGATGAAAAACTTGACAGCTGGCAGTACACATGGATAAATCTAATGAGGTAAAGCTAGTAGGGTACAAAAACAATGCCAATCCTGAATGAACCAGGAAAAAAGAATTTAGGGCATCAAAAAGAAGTTAATGATTTTTCATGGAATCATTATTGTTGGAAAAGACTTTTAAGATCAAGTCCAACCACTCACCTCATACCGCCAGGCCCATCACCAAACTAAACCATATCCCACAGCACCTCATCTATGTGTCTTTTGAATGTCTCCAGGGATGGTGACTCCATTACCTCCCTGAGCAGCCTGTTCCAATGCTTAATAACCCTCTCAGTGAAGGTTCTTCCTGATGTCCAACCTAAACCTCCCATGACGCAACTTGCTGGTTTGTTTTGATAAAAAATATTAAGCTATATTCATATCATTGTCTCTAGTTGCTGAACTAAGATGCCTAAGTCAGTAGTCTAGACACGTTAGATTACTGATACAGTCAGTGCAATAAAGATAAGAACCAGGGCAGGTTAGACTTCCTGTGGCAAGATGCACTGGAAGATGGCAACAGGCACGCTGAAAGGACCAGTTAAGCCAGATTTTGATTGCAAGCCAGCACTTAAAATAAGCAGTGATGCTGAGGAAGGCATCTAAGTCAATAAATATTTCAAGCTGGGTGTTACAAGTTGACTCGATGACCTCAAAGCTCTCTTCCAGCTGAAACGATCCTATGACTCCAC